>OW203726.1:23790192-24352692 GCA_934045075.1 Yponomeuta sedellus
GTTTTTGTAGTCTATGTAGTTTATTTTGTACACGTATACATACCCGTTTTTTACTGCTGCTCCGACTCTCCAAGGTTTGCTGGAAGAAATCTCTTACAGAGATAAGCTCGCCTTTGTACATCTTATTTCTTATGTAATGTCCTATTTAATGTTTCGTGTGCAATAAAGTATAAAGTAAAAGTAAAGTAAAAAAAAAATAATGTACCTGAGACGAATCATTAATTATGTATTATGTTGTTTATGTATACAAATAATATACGTATTAAATAAGTTAGCTATATACAGAGATAGAGCGCTTCGCCAACAAACTGCTTTGCAGTTGGGCGTAATTGTGTAATTGAATAAGGTTTTTTGTTTTTGTAAAATAAAAATAAAAAACAAAAATTAAAATGAGAAAATTACTTTGCTAAATTCCGCCAAAAATCCCACAAGGTTAGTTAATGCACCGCCCTCCCTCCCACTTTTTCAAGCAGAAGCAAGACACGAACACACAACCACCGACACCGATCAAGGTTTGCTTGTGTTAAAACTAAGAAAACCAGAATACAAGAGAAATTAACGCCCGAAACGACTTATCATAGAAACTATTATACTATTTTTTAATGCACTAACCCGTGCTAAGGACAATTTAAAAACCTATTCAGAGGCTAAAACAACGCTGTACGTAATACAGAGATTATTGTAAAAGAGGTTCGAAATTTCACTGATGCCGTGAGTCGCCGATTAACTCTGTTGGAAAGAGCGCTGGCACGGATAGCCAGAGGTCGCGGCTCGAATCCCGGCATGGGTGGAATTTTTAGCCTCTGAATAGGTTTTTGAATAGAAACTATTCACAAGGCTATAATTAAGTTTTGATGTGATATTTTAGGACACCTGGCAAGGTGGGAAGACGGCAGATGGACCAAGGAAACCACAGAGTGGCGGCCGAGAACAGGACGACGGTCAGTGGGCAGACCAGCAGCCCTATGGCCCGACGACATTGTTGAGGCGGCGGAAGGTTCTTGGATGCGGATGGCAAGGGACCGTGAGAGATGGCATCTGCAGGAAAAGGTCAATAGCCAACAGTGGGCAGCGGTGGGCTGATGATGATTTATTTCCAATTGTAAGCACGATCAAACCTCGATTGGAGTCCTCTAAACGTATAGGTAAAGTTGCATTGTGATCCGGAAGATCGTTTGTAAATAAAAACCAATATTTCTTCACTACAATACGGCCCGAAGGCAGCGGCTTACATTTTGCATTGTACTTTAAGTAACTGATTTTCACCATTGTTGACTTAATTTAAATCACGAATAATTACTGACTGAAGATAGCCAAAATATAACCTAATTGAACCGCCAATTACTTAGATTTAAAAAATCATAGTTGTATATTTTATTGGCGTTCAATAAAATATTCTCTATGTATCAATCTTTCTATCAAAAAGGTTTTTCAATGCCCACCAGATCGTTAATGTTGTTAAAGTCAATAACGATTAGTAATTCTTTATGTATGTTTTGTCGAATAGTTAATATCAGCTCTTAATATGGGTATCTGATAATTAAAATTAATGTGGGTGACTTTGGAACGGATTTTCAAGAAAATGCTCATTTTTATTTAAAACTAGCTGACCCGAAGTTCGAAGTTCGCTTCGTACCGCCTAAAAGTCGATTCTTTATTTTTTTTATAAATATCTCCGTAAGATCCACCTCCTCGTACTTCAAAGAATATTTTTAAAAAGAATTAGCGAAATCTGTTTATCTACTCTCGAGATTTGCGCTTACCAACGCATTCAGCGATTCATTTTTATATTATAGATAACATTCTTGGTTACGTAATATTTTTGTAGGTTTTTGTGGTTTAAAAGTCTTTACTTTGTAAACTAAGTACCTATTACACATTATTGGACCATAGACAGAAGAAGAGCCGACAAAAAGCGTAGTAGGTTTATCCGGTTACAATCCAATAACAGTCTGTAGTTTGTATTTGTAAAAGTTTTTAAGATGACCATCCATGCAGTTAAAGAAATAAATTCTACTCGAAAAGGTTAAGCAACGGGAAGCAGCAGTAATTTAACATGTTTTTGTCCAGTAAAAATACTGTGTTTAAATAAGAAATAGCTGTGTTTAAAAAAAAAATAAAAAATACTGACACTGCAGCGTTTGATAGTCCCTTTACTCATCTAGTGCCACTGGATGCTCTACAAATCATCAAAGTCAAAAGAATTTTATTCACTACTAGCTGACCCAGCGAACTTCATACCGCCTAACAGTCGATTCTTCAATTTTTTTTTATTTGTATCTCCGTAAGAACGAGGATGCGTACTTCAAGGAATATTCTAAAAAAGATATTAGCAAAATCGGTTCAGCTGGTCTCGAGATTTGCGCTTACCAACACATTCGGCGATTCATCTTTTATATTATGGACATAAAAACACTTAATGAACGTCAAAGCTGTTAGTTTCAAAATTAATAGATTATGTAGAGAAAAAACTAAGAAATAAACTCCATTGTTGTATAGAATCAGGCGTTACTTTGCGGTAATCCATAATAGCATTAAAAGTTAATAATCCTCAGGCTCCCAAATGCAATTTGCATTTGCATCAGGCTCCCAAATGCACTTGCATTTGGGAGCCTGAGGATGCCTCGTGTTAGAGGCGAAACGCGTCGCGTGTTTTCTCACACAAGTATTGGTGTTGGTGGTGGTGTGTTCGTGTCTTGCTTCTGCTTGAAAAAGTGGGAGGGAGGGCGGTGCATTAGCTAGCCGCATGGTGCTTGTGGGATTTTTGGCGGAATTCAGCAAAGTAATTTTAACTTTTTAATGCTAATAAACTCCATATCATTACGTAGATGCATAGGAAAAAGTTTTCTTTTTATTAAGGATCTGTTTGTGAAACAATCTGCAGATAAAGTTCCGGATAAGCTATCCGCAACCAGGGCTGCCGTTTGTTCTGAATTTGAAGCCATTAACGAACACACGCAATATAGGAAAATTCATTTAGATTTAGAACAAACGGCAGCCCTGGTTGTGGATAGCTTATGTTTACATGTTTGTAATGTCGTTGTTTCTGGTTCCTACGACACAGGGTATCCTAGTGTGAGGCCAGAAGCAATGTATGTGCTTGTATGTAAATGTTATGTTATTTATGTGGAACTTTATTTGAACATCGTGCAACAGGGGCTAAATATTCTTTCTTAGCTTCTCTAGTATTGCTGTAATGCCAATGAACGCGGATTATAAACGACCAAAGGATCGGGATCACCCAACAACAAAACAACATAAATACTTGTCTAAGTTAACGAATCCACTTCCAGTTTATTGCCAGTAAAGTCACAAACAAAGTTACAGGTTTACGACAACAAATTAACCGTGGGTTCATATTTAAATGATTGAGCTTTTGCCCTTTGATCGGTTGTTAAAAACAAATTGGAGAATGTAGTCATTGACAGTTAAATATATCTTAGATTTATTTATGCTTAGAGATACACACACACACACACACATACACACATAAATAATCACATGTAAAGAAAAAGTTGATCACATGTACTAGTTTCGGTAATAGTTAAGATAGATAGATTTTTTTACGGTTTGTACACCCTTCGAAAGGCGCGTAAAGTCGTTGGTGCCGGGTGCCACGAGCGACAAAGCGCTCGTGTCCTAGTCGAACCGAGTAATTGAAATCAATCACTTGAGTTATGCAACAACAGGCGCGGTCGGTTGCATGATGGGTGACCGTCCCGTGACTACCGCAAGTGGTATTTTTTCTGAGTGCTTCGCAATGCACGTTAGGCCACTGGTGCCGGCAGTCATGTAACGGCAGTCGTTAAGCCATGTCAGAGGCCTTAGGGGCCGCTTGATAATTTCTGACAGTAAGGCCCGTCACTGTATTATAATCCTCCAACAACCCGGACTTGGCTTACTGCAATGCAGGAACAGACCCGTGCCCCAGCAGTAGGGACATACAAGGGTTGATATCAAGTATCAACTATCGCTAAAACGATTAAGCTGTCAGTATGGTATAGGTGCTGGGCAGGCCTACACCATCTAAAAACGATGTCCCAGCGTCCGAGTGGTTCCTTCACCCATCTGTCTAAGTAAAGGTGTCACTGGACGCTGTATAAATATAATCTCACTGCATAGATGCAAAGGCCAATATTGACCAACGGTATGACAAGAATCTATCTAAGAATTGTTAGATGAGTGGCTTAAATATAAAGATTAGGTAGCCTATATTGCCAGGCTAAGCATAAATCCTGCATTACGGCATACAGCGCCAAGATGGTAAGGTTCTATTCTAATAAATATAATGTTACACAAAGAATTAGTTTAGACTATAAAATAGATTGATAGAAAACACTTTATTACACCGCCAGAAAAAAGAATACAAACATGATTTCTTAAAATTCGTGGGCAATACAGGTATAGTAAACAGTTGATCAAACCTCTAATTTTTGTTGCAAATTCGCCCGTATCATAACTAAGTGGAGAACATACGCTTGAAGGTTGTATTTGACTGTAACTGGTCTCCAAATTACTGCAGAAAGGAAAGGTTCAATAGATGGATAACATCGTTAATAACATAAGCTTTTACCGAAGACTATGAAGCAGTGGTAGCTCAGTGGGTAGAACCATGGACTGGCAAGCGAAAGCCCCAGGTTCGATCCCGAGTGCGGGCATGTACCAATGACTTTGTTTAATTTCAAAGTTACGTACATTTGCGAATTTGTAGTCGCAATACCACACGCTAACGGTGAAGGAAAACATCGTGACGAAACCCGCGGCTTGGTTGGCTCCGCACGTATTGACTAGTCTTTCCTGTGGGCTAGGCCGATTAAGCTGTCAGGATGGTATAGGTGCTGGGCAAGCCTAAAAACCATCTATAAAACCATGTCCCAGGCACTACAGCGTCGGAGTGGTCCCTTCACCCATCTAGTGTGTGAGTGAAGATACCACTGGACGCTGTATAAATCATCTCATTAAGTAGATGCAAAAAGGCCAATACTACTTACCGAAGACTATTTTTCAAAAACACTATTATTACTTTTAAACTAAAATATGTAAGTTTATTTGTTTATTTCTTAACACAGAATATGTCTTCATCGAATATGTTGGGTTTAGATACTTCTACGCTCTGCAAAACTGAATTGTGCAATGATGTAAGTTAAATTCTCAATTTTGTTGCAAAGTAGCCCGTAATATAATAGATTAGAGTGCCCAGCAAGTATGTAAATGGTGACGTCCTGACGACCTATATAATCTGACTTACATTACTTATACTATTTTTATTTTTAATGCACTAACCCGTGCTAAGGAACAAATTTAAAAACCTATTTAGAGGCTAAAAATTTCACCCATGCCGGGATTCGAACCCGCAACCTCTGGCTATCCGTGCCAGCGCTCTACCAATTGAGTCAATGGGCGACTCACGGCATCAGTGAAATTTCGAACCTCTTTACACTATTCTCTGTATTACGTACAGGCAGCGACATCTGACTTAAGCAAATTGCATTACTTACAGCCCCGACTACCTACTTTGCAGTTAGGTTTTAACATCGGAACGATATCACTGTACCCACATGATTATACTATTTTTATTTTTAATGCACTAACCCGTGCTAAGGAACAAATTTAAAAACCTATTTAGAGGCTAAAAATTTCACCCATGCCGGGATTCGAACCCGCAACCTCTGGCTATCCGTGCCAGCGCTCTACCAATTGAGTCAATGGGCGACTCACGGCATCAGTGAAATTTCGAACCTCTTTACACTATTCTCTGTATTACGTACAGGCAGCGACATCTGACTTAAGCAAATTGCATTACTTACAGCCCCGACTACCTACTTTGCAGTTAGGTTTTAACATGATATCGACAGTGATATCGTTCCGATGTTAAAACCTAACTGCAAAGTAGGTAGTCGGGGCTGTAAGTAATGCAATTTGCTTAAGTCAGATGTCGCTGCCTGTACGTAATACAGAGAATAGTGTAAAGAGGTTCGAAATTTCACTGATGCCGTGAGTCGCCCATTGACTCAATTGGTAGAGCGCTGGCACGGATAGCCAGAGGTTGCGGGTTCGAATCCCGGCATGGGTGAAATTTTTAGCCTCTAAATAGGTTTTTAAATTTGTTCCTTAGCACGGGTTAGTGCATTAAAAATAAAAATAGTATAATCATGTGGGTACAGTGATATCGTTCCGATGTTAAAACCTAACTGCAAAGTAGGTAGTCGGGGCTGTAAGTAATGCAATTTGCTTAAGTCAGATGTCGCTGCCTGTACGTAATACAGAGAATAGTGTAAAGAGGTTCGAAATTTCACTGATGCCGTGAGTCGCCCATTGACTCAATTGGTAGAGCGCTGGCACGGATAGCCAGAGGTTGCGGGTTCGAATCCCGGCATGGGTGAAATTTTTAGCCTCTAAATAGGTTTTTAAATTACATTACTTACTCAAGAGTTATATCTCTGCAGCATTGAAGGTGCTTGTAACGTAAATCAGTCAACAGTGACTTGGCCTGGGACACACAGGAAGGACGTGAGACGAGGGCGTGGAAAAGATGAGACGCGTTCATAAAATTCGTCCCCGCGCCTTATACTTTCTTTCCTGATCCTTCAGTACATTTTTATTGCGTAAAAAATGGCGAGCACATGTCAACTCTGCGCGCGCACTACAAACTCCAACATTCCTGCATCGCGCAATTAAAGTGTTTCAATGACATACCATAAATATAACGCCAGACTAACAACAGACGGACCAGCCATCCCCAGGCATACGATCTGCCTGGCGGGAAATTTCCCTTTATAGTGGAAGGGCACAATTACCCGTTGTTCCCTATAAGTGTTAGACGAGGGCTCAGGGTGAAACTTCGTGGTAGTGGAGTGTAGTTGGTTTGAAAGTCACAGCACCTAGGGACCAGATAAATTGTTTATTCGTAACACCACACACGAGAAAGAAAGAGAAAATCAGTTTAGCCAACTTAGAACACTGAAAACGGAAACATGACGGTATACTTTTGTTGCCATGAACAGCGAGCACATGTCAACTCTATAAACGCCAACATTCCTGCATTGCGCAAGCAAAATGATTCACATGATAGGTATAGCATAAATATAACGTCCGATGAACAACAGTCCCCAGACATTCGATGTACTTAGCGGGAAATTTCCCTTTATTGTGGGAGAGCACGATTATCCGCTCTTCCCTATAGTAATACAAAAGAAATTCGCAAGACGACGCGTGTTTTCCGCGCCCTAGAGCCATGTCCGTGTGGCCGAGGCCTAAGGCCACAGAGTAATCAATATTTAACACTTCAAAACACCGTAAGTTACGCTGCGCCCATATTTACTATTTATACGCAACATTGTCACAACTACAGCTAAAAGTCTTGCTGCATTAAATGCTGCTTGCATGCTTGAGGTTCTAGGTTTGAATCTATCTTGGATTGTCGTATGTGTGGTTATTCGTAATAGCAGCACCATTTAATGCCATTTGTATTGTAATAGCAAAACCAATCCAATAGCATTACGTCTAATTATGAATGAAAACAGCATGAGGAAACCCGGGTGTCTGAAGTGTTCAAATACCTCAGCGCTTGAAATTGCCAATCCACGGTGGGCACGCTTGGTAATTAAGCCCATATACTCTCTCTCCGAGAGATGGCCTGTGCCCTGCAGTGAGGAAAAAAATACCATTCTGCTAACGCTGAAGGAATACCTAATTTTCGCTTACAATCTTTGTAATTAAATAAATACATATTCATGGACATATTAAAATAGTATTAATATAATATATGATATCAATAGATAGATAGATAGATAGAATATTCTTTATTGTACACAGAAATTACAGTAACAGAACCTAGATAAAAATATAGTACAAATGGCGGCCTTATTACTAAAAGCAATTTCTTCCAGGCAACCATAGACGGAGACATGAAAGAAATTAGAGACGGGTAGTCGGTGCAATACAGAAATAGTGAAATTAGAATTCAACGAAATTTATATAAACTTACTTAAACCACATACATAAATAATTAAATAAATAAATAATTAAGATATACATACATACATACATACTAATAAATAAATTATATATGGGAAGAGGAAATAATATAATATACCTACGTAATATTTACTGCATTATTTAATTATTGAAAGGTAGTATTCCTTCACTCTACACTTAAATATCGCAGACGAAGGAGACTGTCTTATTACTATTGGCAGTGCATTCCACAGTCGGACGGCTGTGGCTGAGAAGGAGTTACTGAAGAACTTCGTCGAGTGACTAGGTGTCTTCAGCAACAGATTCTGAGCTGACCGCAACGTACGACTGTGAGAATCATGCAGAAACAGAAAGCGTTGTTTAAGGTAGACAGGAGTGGTAGGATTGAACAGCACAGAGTAGAGAAGTGAAACAATGTGAGCGTTCCTGCGGTGGCGGATAGGGAGCCACTTGAGCTTAGTGCGATATTCGGATATGTGGTCATATTTTCGCAAACCGAATATGAACCGTATGGCGAAGTTCTGGAGGCGCTCAAGCTTATCTAATTGCTCTTGTGTAAGGTCAAGATAGCTAGCATCAGCATAATCGAGGATAGGGAGTAGTAGAGATTGTGCGAGCGCAATTTTGGTTGGAGTTGGCAGGAAGTTCCGTAACCTCCTCAAGGAGGCCGCTGAAGCGAACATTTTCCGGCTCACCTCGGCTAGCTGTGGCACCCAAGACAGGCACCTGTCGATCACAATCCCCAAGTTCTTCACCTTCTCACTAAATGGAATATGGACATTGTCAAGTTTGACATGAGGCAGTTGTTGCCAGTCGATCCTAGAGATCATTCTAGCACTCCCGATAATAATAATTTGAGTCTTACTTGGGTTGACTCTCAATCCATATGAATGGCTCCACTCCGATATACGGAAAAGGTCTGCATTCGTTTTTGATATTGCGGAGTGCAGGCCATCCAGAGGAGATTGAGTATAAATCTGGAGATCATCTGCGTAAAGGTGGTAGGAAGAACTAAGTTTCTGAGTGATACTGTTAATAAAGATAGCGAAGAGGAGAGGAGACAACACACCACCTTGAGGAACACCGGCAGTCGTATTACACCAACCAGAGTAGGAATGGTCAATGCGTATACGCTGTCGGCGCCCATGTAGATAACTACGAAACCAGTCAATAACCATCGGAGATATGTTAAGAGAACACAGCACGCCCAACAGGATATCAAAGTCGACCGTATTAAAGGCATTACTGAAATCCAACAACGTGAGAACCGTCAGCTGGCCATTCTCCATCCCAAGTCTGATGTCATCAGTGATGTTGATGAGTGCCGTAACTGTGCTATGCCCGGGACGGAAACCTGATTGGAGAGGATTAAGGAGGTGATTTTTGGTTAGGAAATTGGAAAGCTGTTGATGCACTAGACGTTCAAATACTTTTGACAGGAATGGGAGAATGGAAATTGGACGGTATTCGGAGAATGAAGAGGGATTGGGCTTCTTAGGCAGTGGAGTTACTTGGGCTTCCTTCCAAACGTTCGGAAAAATACCAGTGACAGCAGACTCGTTGAGGATTCCAGCGATAACGGGAACAATTACATCTACGATGGAAGTGATCATTTTCCGACTGATGGCGTCAGTGCCAACAGCGCTGGATGTGATAGATGCTATGCTCTTCTTAACATCACAATCTGAGAATTGACTAAAAGAAAATGCGGGGAAGGTAGGAGTTGGAAGCGTGGAAAGAAGTTTCAATGTGTTGGCTTTAGAAGTCCCATCTATTGAGGAAGCAGAAGAGAAAAAGAGATTAAGAGAGTTTATATCTAAATCTTTGGAGGGAATATCTTGTCGTGCTTTACCAACTCCTA
The DNA here is from genome assembly GCA_934045075.1 of Yponomeuta sedellus. Taxonomy (NCBI): domain Eukaryota; kingdom Metazoa; phylum Arthropoda; class Insecta; order Lepidoptera; family Yponomeutidae; genus Yponomeuta; species Yponomeuta sedellus. The sequence continues at coordinate 23,800,031 of OW203726.1, forward strand.
AAGTTCTAAGAAATTTCCAGACTTTGGCTGGATCACCGTTCTCAACAGATTCGTGAATGTGGCGACGTTGTGCATCCCTACACACCTTGTTGCAGTGATTCCGAAGACTCAAAAAACGATTTTTGTTGTGATCAGTTGGCCGAGATTTGTACCTTGACTTGGCAACCGCTTTCTTGTGTATAGCTATTTTGATATCATCGGTGAGCCAAGGTGCTGGTAGGTGCTTGACTTTGATTGCTCTCATGGGTGCATGAATATCGTAAAGGTTAGTGAGAAGAGTGTTGAAAATGGCAATCTGTTCATCGACTGTATCTGCATTAGCTACCACAGACCAGTCAATATTCAGCGCGTCCTCCTTGAGTTGATCTAGGTCCATGCTACCAAAACTACGTTGCATAAGGATCCTCGGCTTAGCTTTGGGCGGACGCAGTTTATACGAAAGAAAAATCAGATCATGATACGAAAACGCATCAGCGGGAAATTGGCCGTGTGAAGCAACATTTTGGGGTGAGGCTACTAATATAACATCGAGAAGTGAAGGCGTGCAATTGGGAAAATGATGGGTCGTATCAAGGGGAAGAATTGAAATGTTGCTTGCCCGGAGAAGTGATTGGAAAGCACCGGAACGGTGGTCATTTTTTATCAGACAAGTATTGAAGTCGCCCATAATGATAGTGTGAGTATATGAAGCGGTGAAGTCTTCTAGGAGACGTTCAAAAGAAGAGAAAAAGGGGATTCGAAGTGACGGACAGTAGTAGACACCCAGTAGAACTTTACTGTGACTCAAGAGAACTTCCACAAATAGATGTTCTCCGGCATTAACGGGTGGGGGCTGAACTGAAGAGCTAATAATTGAAAAAGGAATGTGGGCTTTCAGGTAAATAGCCACACCACCGCCACCACTGCCAGTACGGTCATTTCGAATAAGATGAAAGCCAGGGAGGGAGTAGGACGTTGACGGGAGACAAGGCTTCAACCAGGACTCGGAGACAAGAATGGCGTGTAAATTCTTAGTGTCAAAAGTAGCTAGCATATCGGGGAAATGCGCAGGAATGCTTTGGGCATTAATGTGAACGACATTGAAATCTTTCTGTGAACCAGAAAATTGGGAATTGAGAGAATCGGCCAGAGATGGGATGCTATGAAAGCTACATTCGTTGCTATTCAATCCAGGAGACGAAGGAGAAGAAAAGGATAAATATTCGCTGACATCGCTAGCGGTGTCAGACATGGTAGGTAGATGAGAGTTTAAAATAAATATTTTATAATAAATAAATATATATATATATATATAAAATACGATATTACTATAAAGATACCTAGTATATAGGTAAGCACTCAAATTAGATGCCCGACCACCCGCCAGCTGTAAAACAAACAGTAAGTAAATAATAATATGCACAATCATTCCGTTGCCCAAGGAATTAAAACAAATTGAAAAAAACGGAACGCAAACAAAAAAAAAAAAAGCAAATGTCAATTAGACGTCACTCCTACGAGCCTAACGTTTACAAAATAAACAGTTTCGTGGGTTGGACAACGAAAAGTATTACGAAAAGTATTAAAAGTATGACGAACACTGATAGTCATATTGTAGTGCATGATTCACTGTAAAATTCACTTTTGAACCACCTTCTTTTTGGGTCGACTACTGCTGGGTTTCGCAAGTTTCGGCTGTTGTTTAGCGGGGGCCGGCACCGTAGTAGAAGTGCAATCAAGCGTTACAGCAAGTTTTTCCACCTCCGCCACTGAAACCACCCTATGCCGCGAGCCATCCGGCGCCAAGATGTGGATAGTGCCTTCTCGTGTCCAGCACTTAGTGACGCCAAAATGTTGCCGGGCTGCCATGAATGCCTCATGCCTGGGCCGAGTGAGGAACTCGGACAGCGTCGCTCCAGTGCCTTTGAGCTTAGTCTTGGCAAACCAGACTTTATCCTTAGCTTCGGTGGAAGCAAACTTTACCAAGACGGGCCTAGAGCGGCCTCCGCCAGGGCGCCCCATCCGCTGACACCGTCTCACATCCCCAGCACCCACATCAACCTGGAGAGGTGCAAGCACCCCACACACTGCTGAAGATATGTCTTCTTTATCCGCTTCCTGTAGTCCATGGATAAGTACCATCTTCCTGCGGCTCCGCATCTCAATGCAATCCATCTCTCGGGCCATTAAGTCCAGTTGTCGCTGCAGGGTGTTAAGAGACAGCACAACAAATGACTTGAAGATGGAGAATTCAGAGCCAAGATTGGGCCCTGCGGATGGTGAGGCAGTGCCAACACTCCCACTTAGCTGGCTTTGGAAGGCCTCCATTTGTGCGGAGAAGTGGGCTGAGAGCTCCGCAACCGACTGCTTGACTGCCTCCATAGTGAATTGTGATGTGATGTGATTTATGTTGCAATACAGCTGGCAGGTATTATAGTAAGTAACTAATCACTGTACATATACAAATTGCGATTTAAACTTGCAAAATCAATTAATTAAATCTAAGAACAAATTAATTGTTGTGTTTAGTTCAACTACCCGCAAACGAAAAAAAGTATTAAATAGTACAAAAGTATTATTCGGGGCCGCATTTCATTAAAATTCAATTTAAATTCTTATGACAATTTTATGTACATAACCGATTAGTATAAAAGACCCCAGGGAAAAAGACAAACTAGACAAGCAACAAACATTTTGGAGATATTTCATTTTGAAAGTTTGACTTATGCCACTTTTTCCCTGTATGCGATTTTTTAAGCGTCAATAACTCCGAGACTAATCTGTTTTTTACCCTGTTCGGTTTACTATCTTACAATAACGGAAATTCCCTACAAAACTGCATTCACAGTTTAGTTTCGAAAAAAAGTGACAAATTCGTCTTTTTCCCTGGAGTCTTCTAGTCTTCCTGGTTGTTAAGCTTCTGGGTTAGCCAGCTATGAAAAGAACATCTAATGAGGGCTTTTCAATGACAGCTGTGAGTTGATTGCATTAAAAAAAACTAGATGGTGCTGCAAGGAGAATAAATGTCACCCATCATTACGTTTTATCGCGTTTTATGTTGTACGCACAGATTATTATTTGTGATAACCTAAACATCTCTTTGTAGTCTGTGATCTAAGCTAAACTATGTTTCGAAACTGTTGAAATTTGAAAGTTTTGAAGTATTTTTTCTTTGTTCATTACATACGTACGTGAATTGTGTCTTAACTAATGGCTAGCCCGTGCATCGAGCATTTTTGTAAAAACATAGGCATTCACCGTTTTCCTAAATGATGTAAATTTTGACATATTATATGACGTCAGCACCATCTTTCGGTAACTTGCCGTACTGTTTTTTGTTTTTAATGGCGCTTTGAAAAGCCCTCTTTGACATAGTACCTAAACCATAAACACTGCCTGTCACATTAATGTGAGGTCACGAGAACACTATCGTACGGTGTCACCACTTTACTGCAAAGTATGTACTTATAATGTCAGCTTCTTTGGCTTACTAGAGGCTGATTTAGGTGTTTAAACATTTACGGTCTTATTAATAAAAACACAATTCGTTACGCTCACTAAAATAGTCTGTGGTGGTGATTTTACAAGGAAAAGACATAATCACAGATTAAGTGAATACCACTGCCGTGGTCTACCCGAGACCACGGCAACTGTAACGCTGCCGAAACGTCGGGAAATAAGGTAATTACGTTTTATCTAATAAATAATCGCGATTTGACCCGGTTTAATATATAACTATGTATGAGTATCGTGAATCATTAAGAAATACTAAATGAGTAGACTCTTAGGAGTGCTTTAAAGGAATCGTATTTTTATAGATAAGGTCGTTTCATTTATAAAAAGTCTATTCCACTTAAATACTTCTAAGATGGAGTTAAGGCTTGTTTATGATAACAATTCCTGTTGGAAACAGGCTTCTTGTATTTTTATAACACTAAGGCAATTTTTTTAATGTACAATAATGTTTTCTCTTGAATAATGAAGCGCTCGAGGCCTAGTGTACCCGAGTGATTGGAATCAATTACTCGAGTTAAGCAACAACAGGCGCCGTCAGGTTCTGGATGGGTGGCCGTCCCGTGACCAACGCTAGTGGCATTTTTCCGAGCGCTTCCGTGCTTCGCAAGGTACGTTAAGCCGTTGGTGCCGGCTGTCATGTAATGGCAGTCGTTAATCCATGCCAGAGACCAGATGGGTGGATTGATAAGATTTGACAGTAAGGCCCGCCACTGATTTACAATCCTCCATCAACCCGGACTTGGTCCCCGTGGCCTAACTTTCCTGCTATGCAAGAAGCGACCTGTGCGCAGCAGTGTGGACAAGACAAGTTACAAGGGTTCATATCCAATGTTTTCTATGTCTATCTATAAATTAGAGAGAGTAAGTGATCCTACTGTCAGTTATTCTGTGTCAAAACTGCACAAGTCACACGCAGCCTTTATGTTGTCACAGTAAATGACCATAGTTAATTTTTGTAGGTGGGACGGAGTTGTTAGGACGTGATTTGAAGTAGATTTAATTGCTAATGTCAAGGTGGTCTATGTCATCAAATTTGAAATTTATTAATTAGGGTTGATTGGTACGTGGGCAAAGATTAATTTTAATAGATTTATACAATGTGTTTATTGAAGGTAAATTGGTTGTATTCTGGAAACTTCGAACTATAACTCCATAATGTATATTGAATTAACAACTCGATGGGCGTGTTTTTCAATAGTTAATCATCGCTCGTCACAAATCCTTAATTGTCTAAAGAATGCTAGTATTATTGTCGAGAACACATTTAACGTGTTCTCGCCCACTAGTTTGTGGTCTTTTTGGAACAGAAAAGTAGCGCTATTTTTAAAACATGATGAAGAAATATTTTCAAGATTCGTTACGAAATTCTTAGTCGAATCAAAAATCAATGGCGATTAAGTTTGACATTAAGTTACTGCTGATTGTCAGAATTTCGTAAGAAATCTTAAGTACATCGACCAAGTGCAAGTGAGACTCGAGCACCAAGAGTTCTGCAATATATTTCTTGGTGCATTAGCAAAAATGTGTTTTTTCATTCAGTTCCGGATTCTCAGCGGGAAATCTGCTAAGAGTCAGTTGCAACTGACTCTAGGGCCGATTCGACCAAACTATTTATGCTTGGTTTAAGTGGTAAACTTTGAATAAATCTAGAATTTAACAAGACAATTTCTCGATTTATTCCAAGATTAGCACTTATACCAAGCATAAATAGTTTGGTCGAATCGGCCCTTAAGCCGATTTTTACTATTTGTTGTCATATATACGGCATTATAGTCTCGCAATTTTTGACACTGGTTCTCGTTTTACTATTGAGAAAAAATAACAGAGCGCAATGAATCACAATTGTTATACATTAAAATTTATTTCGGATGATAATAGATTAGAAGGAAGCGTTCGTGACCGAGTGGAACTCAGTGATTGGAATCAACCACTAGGGTTAAGCAGCAACAGGCGCGGCCAGGAACTGGAGGGGTGACCAACCCGTGACTACCGCTAGTGGCATTTTTTCCGAGCGCTTCCGTGATTCGCAAGGCACGTTAGCTGTTGATGTCGGCTGTCAAGTAATGGCAGTCGTTAAGCCATGTCAGTGGCCATGGGCGGCTTTATAACTTATGAAAGTAGGCCCACTCACTGTCTTACGATCCTCCTCCAACCCGGACTTGGCACCGTGGTGGAGTATGGCCAACCTTCCGGCGATGCAGGAAGAGACCCGTGCCCTAGGAGTAGGGACATACAAAGGGTTACGATATCATGAATAGAATTTGACTGAAGTAATCAAGTAATTTTCAGTTAGACCTTAATAATTTTTGAGGTTATTAAGCTTTTTATTTAAGTGTGGCTCGGCCCCAGTCTGGGAGTGTTTCCATGTTTAATATTCTCACCTGGTTAGGTTAGGTCAGCAGGAAACCCTGCTATGTGGATTTCCTAGTTTGATCGTTTGTTTATAGTTCGATTCTAGTATGACACAAGTGAATACGTACATAACCTCATGCCTGTATCCCGGAGGGGTATGCAGAGACCAGGGACTGCCCCTTGCCACGATCCTGACAGATCACCAACAGACAAGTGAATATGTTGCGTAAAAGATTTCATTTTTGTTATTACTTAAGATGCCGTCTATATATTTTTCTTTTGAGTACACATAGCGAGTGACAGATAAGAATCTACATTTCATTTATATTATATAACTAGCTGACCCAGCGAACTTCGTACCGTCTAACAGTAACATTCTTTAATTTTTTTATTTTTTTTCTCTCCGTAAGAACCATCCTCGTACGTCAAGGCATATTATAAAAAAAAGAGAATCAGCGAAATCGGTTCAGCTGCTCTCCAGATTTGCGCTTACCAACACATGCAGCGATTCATTTTTATATTATAGAAGATAGAATAGATGGCGCTCCCTAAAAACTGCTACGAATAAATTTATTTTTAACTCAAGAGTCACTCAACCAAACGTGTGACGACGATAATTCATCTGCACAAGTAATTAACAAATTGTCTACTATTACGTCATTAATCTAAACATAAATATGCAAGAATTCTATGTTTAACTGCCGCAGAAGAGTCTCTAAGACATCCTTGTGGACTCTTCCGCGATGTTCGTTGACCTTTGATATATTTATCCGAAGTTGACACTTACGGTCACCTTAGTTTCTAACTGATGATTCGACGGCGAAGGTCAAAATTGCTTGCTCTTTTTACGCCCAAATGACATTGGTGTAACCAGAAGCTCTTGATAATTAACAAGTATTCATGAGGTGTTTACTACCTGACAAAATGCGGACATAGGAAACAGTTTTTGATGAGTTGAACACAAGCCGCGCTAATGTAGAACACATGTCTTCTCTTAGAGAGAGAAAGAAATAGAGTGTGGCGAGCACGTGTCAACTCTGCGCGCGCACTACAAACTCCAACATTCGTGCATCGCGCAATCAAAGTGTTTCAATGACATACTATAAATACAACGTCCGATTAACAACAGTTGGACCGGCCGTCCCCAGGCATACGATCTGCCTGGCGGGAAATATCCCTTTATAGTGGAAGAGCACGATCACCTGCTCTTCCTTAAAAGAGTCAGGGTAATGGAGTACGATTTCATGCGGTGAGGTAAATGAACATTCCAGAAACTCAGGTTCCCGTACGATCTTTTCCTTCTTAATACAATTTTACACTTTATGATCAAAGGCGAAATATAACTATTTGACTAAGACTATTTTTATTTGTACATTTCTTGATATAGGTACCTGTGTCTTTGAATGTGTAGGAAAAGTGTTATCATTGCAAAAAGTCTCCAAATAACTTATGAGCTACCACTGTGCTCAACTTCCTTATAAGTTTAGCGTGATTGTAACCATTTAAATTTTAATAATGGAAATAAAAAAACGTTCACACAATACAGACCGACCGACGGGGGAGACGAGAGAGATGTTTGTTCAGCAATGGAATACTACAACGCGTCACATTGGAATGTGGAGCGTTGAATTTAACGTAAGAAAAATAATTTCTTTGAACATAAGAAAAATATCAACTCACAATGTACCAAAAAGGTCTCCGCGCAACTTAATGCCACGACAGAGCCCTGGCGCTGATATTCAGCGGATGTCTAGAACTGTCGGATCTGTCAGTATCGTGGCTAGTGGCGGTCTCTGGTCTCTGCCTACCCCTCTGGGATCAAGGCGCCAGGTTATGTTATGTTATGCCTAGTCTAACTACGAGTGCCCACACCCCTACGACCTACGACCATCCTTGGTCAATTCCAAACCAAAACTCTATTTCATGAATAACTTAATCCACAAACGTGAATTCATTGTTTTGCATAATGTATTAAGTAAGAAGGCTGCGATATTCGTCAATGTCGAATAGTTGCTGTAACGTTTTGTACAAACAGCGCTACTCATAGACTGTGATTACATTATAAGTCATCATAAATCCAGAGTTTAGTGACCACTAAACCGTCATTAATGCATCTAACTAAACACCGTATAAAGCGAATTGAATGCTGCAATCACGATCATTAGCTCTCAATTGTTTTAGTGAACGGTCAGGTGCATTAACGTATATGCACTTCAGTACCTTGTCAAAGTCAAAATAGTCAATTCCTCATACATCAGACTGGAACAGGTTAATGTGACAAGGTTCTAATATCTTTACTTGATAGTGCGCGCGGCTGTACAATGTGAAATAAGATTAAAGCTTCATATTGCAAACATTCCATAGTATGATGAGATGACATTAAAAAGCAATGTGAAGTTTACGAGCTATTAGCTGTATTGCTCTTGACTTGGTTTGCGTGAAATTAGAGGTAAACAGGTGATGTAAAAGATCAACATGCGTTTACCGGTTCAGAATTACCTTTTGATGATGGTGATGGTGCACGTTTATATAGATTTACGCAAATTTTATTAATGATACAATGCCCTCTTTCACTTAGGTATCATTCCTTTCTCCGATTGATTCGTATTGATTTTTTCGGATTTGTATTCAATACCTACTTGTCGATCATCTCTATCCGGACTATTTTAGATACCATTAATAATGTCGGGAATTAGGGTAATTGAGTTTTACCTAATAACTTATGAATCGTTCAATGTGTTGGTAAGCGCAAATCTCGAGAGCAACTGAACCGATTTCGCTAATTCTTTTTTTAGAATATTCTTTGAAGTACGAGGATGGTTCTTATGGAGAGAAAAATAAAAAAAAACTGTTAGGCGGTACGAAGTTCGCGGGTTCAGCTAGTAATTCATAATTTTAGCGACTTATAATAATGAATAAATATTTGTTATGTGTATGTCTAACCGCAGTTAGACCCGTTTAATATTTAACTATGTATGAGTATCGGGAATCAATAAGAAATACCCCTAAAATTACCTCCTCAAGTCATACATTTTACTAGTTCCGCGATGATAATTTCTTTTTTTATGTACATTAAAGTGTTCTCTATCTATCTCTATGATAAGCATTCCCTTCAGAATAAGCAGTGCCTAGTGGGAACACTGATTAATTTACCTTACTTCACTGTAATCGCACCAAAATATCAACCATGAGCTACTTATGCAGTTTCAGCCTAGATTGTAACCATAATTTCCGGTGTCAAATAAAAGCTTTTTAATTTTCACCTGCTCAGTCCTGACCTTGAAAATAGTAAAAAAAACCATTGTTAATTTCAAGGTCAGAAACTCAGGACTGAATGGGTTAGGAGACGGTTTCCGCATTGAGAATTTCACTCAGTAAATACTTAAGTAACGTTCTGTCACGCTCTTTTGTGCGAAATTAGAGGCGACAATACTACAACTGACTACTTAGCAAAATTCGCTGGTTCGAGTCCCGGCATGGACGGAATTTTTAGCCTCTAAAAATAGGGTTTTAAAAACCTTGTTAAAATTTAAGGCCCGGTACATTATTTCTTTTATTTTTCCCCAACCCGCATACCCAGCGTGGGGATTATGGGCATAACCCCCTATGATAGCACAACGTGGCGCTCTTTAGGGGAGGGCTATGTCCAGCAGTGGACTAGTATAGCCTGACGACGACTACGACGACATTATTTAATTAAATTTTCCCTAACAGATATTTTCGCCAGCAGCACTGAAAGTGTCAATGAGCGATTAAAAACCTGATCCCAAGGTCGCAATAAAATCGTCTGCAGTGTCGCAAGCGCTGCAAGCAATCTGTAAGGATTACACAAGGCAATGATGCATCGCTTGATCACTGGCGAGTCTGTACGCGACCCATAGGTATTTAAACACTACACGGGTCCTCAACCTGGGTCAAATTTCATTAAACTACAATTGGTATATTATATTGAACTAACCCGTGCCAAAGACAATTTAAAAACCTATTTAGAGGGGATAAATTCCATCCATGCCGGGACTCGAACCCGCAACCTCTGGCTAACCGTGCCAGCGCTCTCCCAACTGAGCTAATGGGCGACTCACCGGCATCCGTGAAATTTTGAAGTTTTAGCCTCTAAATAGGTTTTACAGTTGGTATATGTTAATGATTCACGGTTCTCATACATAGGTCTATATTCATACATAGTGAGGTAAAAGTGTTTCAGTAATTCTGAACCGATAATACATTAGTGCATTTCATTTTCATACTTATAATTGACTGTACTGGCCACTTCAGTCTACCCATGACCAAGGCGACTGCAACGCTGCCGAAACATCGGGAATTAAGGTAATCATCACGGTATATATACAAGTATCACAATAATATTATAGAGGCGAAAGTTTGGGAGTGTGTATGTTTCGGTAGCCGGGGCTTTTTTAATAAAATTTGGTGTGAAGTTAGCTGACACCCTGGATGAACTGGATGAAGTCGTACTTGCTGCAAAAGAATATGTATAGCATTAAAGAATTGTTTACAGGAACAAATTAAATAGTGATCTTGTATAAATGTAAATAAATTATATTATAGAATCTGTATAAATGTAAATAATTTTATTCACAAACAAATTTTTATAACTATTTTACAAATTTTATCAAACAGTTAATTAAGTTAGTTTAAGATTTTTTTTATTTCACATACGATTTATATTGTTACTGAATAAATGAAATGAAATAGCTATATTTTACTGCGAGAGATTTTCTGGTCGCACAGGACATCCTCTTTCTACAGTCAAGCGTGACACCGCTTAAGCAACTACTCAGTCAGAAGTAGTAGATAAAAGTTGGGTTCACGCCTGCCCTGTATCTAGGACTGGCTTGAAGTTTGAGAAAGTATGCTAGACGGGCCATATTTTTACTAAAATGTGTAGCTGCAAATGTGTGGCCGGTAGCATCAGCCATCATTTACGGCTAGACTATGAAATATTTAGCAATATTTTTAGTATGGCCAGGATATATATATATATTTTTTTATATATATTTTTGTGTATCCGATGATTTTTTAGTATCCCAGCTATATGGCCGGAACGATCGCTTTGCAATCGAAAATACTGCAATATTTTCTCAGCCTGTCTCGCTTTACGGCCTAAGTGCGTTCCTTTTTTATGCTACGTGAAGTGAAGTTTGCTACGATTTGTTTGACTAGAGCTATGTTCGTGTTCGTCTTGTTTTTCTTTATTTTGGTTCATTCGTGACACGAACACGAACTCCGTGTTTATGTATGTAGCCCGTGTAAAGACAAAATATTGAGCCATACTGTTGTAGAAATGTTGCCGGTAATGGCCGGGATATACAATTTCCAGCCATGTGCTCAATTACAATGTTTTTTGTATATTCGGTATATAGTGTAGCCAAATATTTCACAAAAAGTGTAGGCCGTCTAGAGGCCCCTTAAGGACCACTTTGAGAATCTTTTTCATCGCAAAAAAGTGTCCATAATGGAGATGTCGCAAAAAGGGCGTGACCTCATTCCTTTGACCTTCTTGCGCGTAATTGCCGCCGTTATACTTGAGTTTTCAACCTGTCAAAGTTTCATGGTGCATTTTCCGTCGATTTTTTTGTTGATGTAATAAATACAGTGGTAATGGGTGAGATTGCCTTCGTCAAGGCATTTACCAGCATGCTGGGTTCGAACTTGTTCTGAGGGCGTGATACGTCAACACACGTTGATATGATACGTTACCACGAACGTTCATGCATGATATCAACCCTTGTATGTCCCCACTGTTGGGGCACGGGTCTCTTCCTGCACCGCAGGAAGGTTAGGCCATACTTCACCACGGGGGCCAAGTCCGGGTTAGTGGAGGATTGTAATACAGTGGCGGGCTTTACTGTCAGAAGTTATCAAGCCGCCCATAAGGCTTCTGACATGGTCTGACGTGCCTTGCGAAGCACTGAAGCGCTCGGAAAAAGGCCGCTAGCGGTAGTCACGGAACGGTCACCCATCCTGCACCTGATCGCGCCTGTTGTTGCTTAACTCAAGTGATTGATTCTAATCACACGGTTCGACTAGGCCACGAGTGCTTCATCGAATAACATATTTTGTTACTACGATATGCTTAAGCAGATTTAGTTAGAAATTATTTAAGAAAGGTGTTTAAGAAAGGCTCAAAAGACTCTTTTTGAGCTTAAACAATTTCTAACTGAATCTGCTTAGCATATCGTTTTTTTAAACAATTTTTAACTGAATCTGCTTATAATAGCGTATCGTACTTTTTTAAACAAAAGCTAACTGAATCTGCCTAGCGTATCGTTCTTTTTTAAACAATTTCTGCCTGAATCTGCTTAGCTTATCGTAAGTTTTTAAACAATTTCTAACTGAATCTGCTAGCGTATCGTTCTTTCTTAAACAATTTCTAACTGAATTTGCTAGCGTATCGTTCTTTCTTAAACAATTTCTAACTGAATCTGCTAAGCATATCGTTCTTTCTTAAGAAAATTCGTCAGTTGACCGTTATCAGTGCCTTAAAGTCACGCCGGGCTACCAATTTGCATGACGTCTCCTATACACATGACTACAATCGTACTGCTCCACTTTACTCAGTCTTCAACACTGGAGCGTAAAGTCTCTCTTAAAACCAACGCTACGCTGGTGTCACAAAGGACCAAAAAATCCCATAGCATTAACATAGTTACACTACTTTACGTAAACGGCAGAGAACAAAGCTGAGCCCCAGAATGTATTGTGCTAACCCGCGACACGACGCCTACCGCTTGAAAAATGTCTGCAAAACATACAAGTGATATGGACAATGGCAGCTTGGAAGTCCTTAGTAAATTTGGACGACTGAACTGTTAGTAGTTTGTTAGACCGAAGATTTCTACGCTCAGTAATTGGATCGTTACACGTTCAGTACGCGCCATGACTCTTTGTGCCTTTGAAGTTAGCTACAGAATTAATGTGCGCAACTGTAGATTGTGCAGGACTATAAGCTTATAAAAAACATGATTCTACTCAAACACTCCAAGAGGAATTTTATTTAATCTGTGGTTTCGTCCTTGTCAAATCTCCAGTGTACACTATTTAAGTGAGGTTTTCAGAGTGTTTAAAGGAGTTGTGTTTTTCTGAAACAAGCGGTAATTGCTAAGTTATTACTAATTACGCGCTTTGCTGTATCTCAATGCGCTCCTCGCATCAGCACCTGACTGTGATGTGTTTGACGATGAATGGTCAGTTGTACGCAGTGAGTGTCTGAGGTTTTGCGAGAGAAAGGATGGGGATGCATGATGTTTCCTGTCTTGTTTAAATTGTTGTATATTGTTTTCATTTGTTTCAATTGTGATATGTATAATAATAATGTATAAAGTATAATCATATACGTTAAGTCTTATAGCGCATTAGTTTAGACTGTAATGCTGTAAGATTTTGTATGACATAAAAATAAAATAAAATAATACCTAAGTTCAGAAACACAAAGATACAATGGTGGAAGACTACTTCAGCCAACCTGTCTTTTTCTAAAAAAGGCTTGCTTTCAAAAAGAGACAAATAGTCCAGCGCCCAGTAGACGGCACTTTTTCATACACTTGTGATAGATATTTTTGAGTAAAGTGCACTAATTAGTAAGTAAAATGCAACACGTGAGCTATTCTCTTGACAGTACTTAGACAACTAGCTTTATTAATCGAAACGATGCGCGGCTTAAGTAAAATCCCGCGTAAATAAAACATTATGCATAGTGAAACCGTGCAGGCTGGCATTAGTCTTCTTATCTTCTGAATGAGGTGGTCCGTTGCTCCTATCGACCCTTTGTATATCCCCACTACTGGGACACGGGTCTCTACAGGTTAGGCCGTAATTCCATCATCGGAGCCAAGTCCGGGTTGGTGGTGGATTGTAAGACAGAGGCGGACCTTACTATCAGAAGTTTAAAGCGGCCCATAAGGCCTCTGACATGGCTTAACGATTGCATGACAGCCAGCACCAACGGCTTAACGTGCCTTGCGAAGCACGGAAGTTTTTACTGCCCAACACTTCTACTACAGCCTACCGAATCCATCAATCAGTCCGTACTCGTCCACTGCTGGACATAGGTCTCCCTCAAGGTACGTTGCTTTTTACTGTCCTCGGCGATCCGAATGTACACGTACAGCTTTAAGACGGTCACACACGCGCCACTTCACACAGACCGTCAATCAGATAAGTCCTACAAAGCCGTCTCTCACGAGTGCCGGTCGACAAATTACTTGTCAAATTAACGACTTTTTTCCTAGGATAAGAATGAATACGACCGCAGGTCCTGTATTAATGATGTGACATTTGTTTGCAGCATACAACTTGTAATAAAATCTGATTTTAGAAGGAGTTGATTTTCTTCGTAAAATTGGAAAACGGGATTCACTGATGATATAGTCATTATAGGAGAGACGCTGCAGGAGCTACAAAATATTTTGAAATACCAAGCTGATTCTTCTTAACCCATCGGTTTCCGGATGAATTTGAATAAAACCAACGGAAGGAGGGCTTTGATCCGGAATTTCCGGAACCGATTATTTCCTGGAGAAAATTCAGAGTAGAATTCAGCTAGGCTGGGCAGTATGAAACCACGCAGTCTTCTCGTCACCTAGGTACAATCACAGTCCCCAAGGACAACATTCTTTATTAGTGTCAGTATCTTAATCAGTGCGTCCTGTAATGACATAAGAAGCCAAGACCTGGATATGGTTCACGGTTCGACTAGTTTACCAATTTCAAGTCGCTCAGCTACCTATGGAGAGAGCTATGCTCGATGTTTCTCTGCGGTATCAAATTCGAAACCAAATAATCCGCCAGAGAACTATAGTTGTTAGTTTGTTACGCTTTATTGCACAAAAATTAGGAAACAGAAAAAAAAACACTTATATAACAGGTAAGTGTTGATGTACAAAGGCGGACTTATTTCAAAAGAAATTTCTTCCAGCCAGCTTAGGAAAGATGTTGTCGACATAGCTCAACGGATTAGCAAAATGAAGTGGCAGAAGGCGGGTCATGTTTACCGCTCCACCTGTCTGGATCGGTTTTAGAGTGGAGACCGCAAATCGACAAATGCAGGTTACGAATGAATTTGCGACAAATGCATTATGCAGCGTGCACAGCAAAAAAGTCGCTGTGCACGCTGCATTTGTCGATTTGGTGGAGCGACGACATTTGCAGAGCGGTGGGCAGTGGCTGAAAAGGAAAAGCCGAAGATCGGGCTCAGTGGCGTGTCTTTGGAGCCTATGTCCAGATTGTTCAGCAGTGGACTGACACCGGCTGTTTATGACGGTGATGGTGAGACAAAATCGCGAACAAAATGTCAAAAGCTTTATATTGAAGTTACCAACACCAACAGCATGAAAATGTGTGCAACAGGCAATAGGTGATATCTTTGTCGATTGTTGGAATTGACCGTCGATGCGTATTTTGTGGGATCAAATGCAATTATAATACGATTAAAATGTTAGATATACTTAAATTACCTATAAATGTGAATGTTGTGGCGAGCATATGTCAACTCTGCGCGTGCACTACAAACTCCAACATTCCTGCATTGCGCAATCAAAGTGTTTCAATGACATACCATTAATACAACGTCCGACTAACAATAGTTGGACCGGCCGTCCCTAGGAGGCGAGACGATCTGCCTGACGGGAAATTTCCTTTATAGCGGAAGAGCACGATCACCTGCTCTTCCCTATAAATGTTTGTGTAGATGTTTGGATGTTTGTTATTCAATCACACATTAACGGCTGCACGAAGTTCCATATAATTTAGGATACAGATAGACAAAGGTCTAAATTGAGATATAGAATAATATCCCGGTGATGTGTTCCTGTGGGATTCTCTTGATATTCTATTGATACCTGAACATTTTTCCAATTTTCCAATTCTGTTTTTCCAACTCTATTATCTGTGGCGGCACGAAGTTCACCGTGGCAGCTAGTCTATTATAATCTTGACGAAAAGGCGCATTTAAATATGCGTTCTCCTCCAATCTCAAATGATTTGTCTACTCCATGAGCCAGCGCAATAAGAATTCATCTATTACGACACACTCGTAATACTTCTTATCTTTGAATGAATACTCAGCTGACACTATAAATTACACAAACGCCGCGACCTTTCATTATCACTTGGTCTAGGCTTATAACTTGGAGCGTTTGCTAACACTGTCTAGTCGCCAACTGAGACGGCTGACATAGAAGTATCGTCGAGCAACCCAGATACTATGAGGTTTCCCGAGCAAAATTTAGAACGTTTTACTTATTATGTGTCCATACAATCTAAACGAATATTATGAAAATTTAAAAACCTATTAAAATTAAAATAAATTAAATTAAATTTAAAATAGAGGCTAAAAATTTCACCCATGCCGGGATTCGAACCCGCAACCTCTGGCTATCCGTGCCAGCGCTCTACCAATTGAGCGCTGGCACGGATAGCCAGAGGTTGCGGGTTCGAATCCCGACGTGGGTGAAATTTTTAGCCTCTAAATAGGTTTTTAAATTTGTTCCTTAGCACGGGTTAGTGCATTAAAATAAAAATAGTATAATAATTAAAACTGTTTTATACGGATTTATGCTCATATCATAGTTTGTGTTCTGAGCCGCAACCTCTGGCACGGATAGCCAGAGGTTGCGGGTTCGAATCCCGGCATGGGTGAAATTTTTAGCCTCTAAATAGGTTTTTAAGTTTTAATTATGTCTACTGCTCGTGTTAACCTTAGAAAAAAGTTTTCTATTGTCTTAAAAAACCTATTAAGAGGCTAAAAATCTATTGTCTTGCTATCTCTGGATAAAGAACCTTAAAAATATTTGTCTGTCCCAAAAAAAAAACAATTCATACAGTACGAGTAGGATGAAGCCCTAGTTCCCACAGGATTATGTGGGAGTGTCCCAATGTTATAAAAACTACTTGCCTTATAGTGTAACTAGCAGTGTCCCGAGATGTTACCCGCGGTTTATCGATTTTCCCATGGAAATAAGATATTTTCCCGCAGTAAAACGTAGCATATGTGTTAATACAGGGTGTCAGCTAACTCCATACCAAATTAAATTAAAATCGCCGTGAAATAGAAATAAACGTAAAGAAGTAACAAACAAACACACTCACAAATTTTCGCATTTGTAATATTAGTCACTAATCAAAATATGCACAAAATAAAAGTTGCACAAAGAGCGATGGAGCGTGCCATGCTGGGCCTATCGCTTGTGGACCGCGTACCCAACGTAGAAATTCGTCGAAGAGCCAAGGTCGAAGACGTTGGGAAGCGGATCATAGAGTTAAAGTTTAGATGGGCGGGACACTTGGCTAGAAGGGAAGACGGCCGGTGGATCAGTGCAGTTTCGGAGTGGTAGCTAAGGGAGGGAAGGAGGTTGGTAGGCAGACCACCGACACGATGGTCAGACGACATCGTGAGGGTTGCTGGCCAGAGATGGATCAGATTAGCACAGGACCGTGAGTAATGGCGCAATAAAAAGGAGTCCTATGCCCAGCAGTGGGTTGATGTGGGCTGATTATAGATAGATAATATTAGTGTACTGTGATATGATCAGTTATTTCATATCGATCTGGCTTATAAGAATAACAAAAGGTTTTTTTTGTCAGTCGTGGTTTTGTCCCATTACTGGGCAAATGCCACCCTCATTATCTTCCACATCTCCCTGTCTTGAGCAGTTGTCTCCCTTAGTTATCTAAGCTATCCAAGTTTCTGAGATCCTCACGCTATCTCCAATATCTATCGCGTGGAAACCATTCAGTGGCAATTTTCGCCCATCAGTACCAGACCCATACGAGTAAAGTAGTCTTGTCAGTTCCACTTGAGTTTTGCGGTCAAGGTCAAAGGTACCTATGATATAAATTTCCAAAACACTTCTGAGCGACCGAAATTTCATGCTTCGCAAAGCACATTTAGCCGTTGGTGCGGTTGTCATGCAACTTGTTAAGCCATGTCAGACGCCCTATGGGCGGCTTGATAAATTCTGACGGCAAGGCCCGCCACTGTCTTACAATCCTCCACCAACCCGGACTTGGCCCCCGTGGTGGAGTGTGGCCTAACCTTCCTGCGATGCAGGAAGAGACTCGTAACCCAGCAGTGGGGACATAAAAGAGTTGATAGCGACTGAAATGACATACCAGGCTTACGGTAGGCTCTTTTACGGGAACGAAATGACATATGCAGATTTTGAGCCAACCTTCCGATAGTTCTATATTCTAGTCTTACAGAGATTTGAAGACGGATAGTTTTGTGTTCTGCCTCTAGCAGTGACAATACGGTCGGTAGGTTTTGATTTGATTGATTTTCAGATTTCTTTATTCATAAGTTTACAATTGTAGTACACGCTTGATACAGTAAACAAGTGCACATTAGTAGCTTAAATGTATAACATTTTTACCAGGCTGTCTTACCTATAAAAAAACATAATACTTACTTAAAAGTTAGGGCTATTTAGATACTAGGATATTAATGAGAATTAATAACAAGTGTATTTATGTGCTTCTTGTTCGAGGTACATTTTTGTCTTAGACATATTTAACCTAGGGACAAACAGAACATACTCAAAAGTATTTATTGTAATAGTCTATTAACTTTGTATACACTATAAAACTTGTTTTAGGGTAGTGTGAAAAATATTAAGCAGATATCAATCGGGCGCATCGCCGTGAGAGTACATTAGATCGGTGGTAGGGTAACGCGCACGCGAAAAGGACCCGTATGCGACTCGACTGTAGTCTGGGGGGCCTATCACGAGTCTGACCACACGGCGTGCGGTACAAGATCGATAAATCGTACAGAAATCATCACAGGCAATGTTAATTATTTAAATTAACACAATCCACATCAGTGACTCATCGCGAACACTCAATCCAACCACGGCTCGCGCCATAACGGGGCTCCACCTACCTTGCAACTCTCATGAACGGAGCGCCGATCATGGATAGGGATAGAGGATCGCAGAGCTAAGGAAATCGTAGGCGGAGTCCATTACCGAACCGAGACTGGACCGAGCGGCGCAATCAATATTTAAACGGCTACACCGTGAATAACCATAACGACAGATTGTCGATAGGCCATCTATTAATGTTACTCACCCAACACTAAGTGATGGGGTAAGCGGTACGATAAGTATTTATCGATGTAACTAATATTTTTAAGTCGTGTTTGTCCGATGGATGAAATGAGAATGTTAGGATTGCGAGGATTACTAACTAAATAAAATTTGCGGGTGGCCTTAAGTATAAATTCATCGAGTAGAGGAAATGAGATTTTTTTGTGGAGTTTATATAGGTTAGTTCGAAAGGGGGTATTGTAGGCAATCTTAATGGCTTTATTTTGTACAACTTGTAATTTGTTGTAGTTAGTGGCACAGGTACTACTCCAAACAGGGGCTGCATATGAGATACAAGGGCGAACGAGTGTACTGTAAATTCTAAGTTTGGTATTGGGACTTAAATTGCTTTTTCTGCTTAAGATAGGACTTAAAGCATTTAGGGCTTTTATGCCTTTGGAGCGAGTTGTCATAACGTGGTGCGACCAATTAAGCTTTTTGTCTAAGTGGACACCTAAATATTTTACCGACTGGTTCCATGGGATTTTATAACCATAGAAATTAAGTTTTTTGTCTAATATTTTTTGTTTTCTTGTAAATATGATGGCCTCAGTTTTCTCGCCATTAAGTTTGAGTTTCCACGACGAAAAGTAATTATGTAAGAGTTCAAGTGATAACTGCAGACGATCTATCACGAGGTCAGTGTCACGATCCGACGTGAAGGACGCGGTATCATCTGCAAAGCAGGCTAGTTTGGTTCGTGGTTGGATAGGGATGTCATTAAGGTACAGTAAGAAGAGATAGGGCCCCAAGATTGACCCTTGCGGCACTCCAGCGGGAACTGTTCGGGAAGAGGACCGGACGTCATTTGAATGTACACAGAACGTTCTGTCATTTAGGTAGGATTGAACCAATTTTATTAAGTTCATGGGAACCTCATTGCATACAAGTTTGTGCAAAAGGCCATCGTGCCAAACTGTATCAAAGGCCTTCTCTATATCGAGTAGAAACATGCCTGTAGACTGATGTAAGTTAAGGTGATGGGCAATGTGTTCCGCAACTCTGGCCAATTGTTGGGTGGTGGAGTGGCTTTTGCGGAACCCAAACTGTTCGTTTTTCAATAAGTGTTGAGTAGTTGACATTAAACGCACACAAATTAAGGACTCGAACAGTTTGCTAAGAGTAGAGAGCAAGCTAATCGGGCGGTAACTTACTGGAATACTTGAATCTTTGCCAGGTTTTAGTATGGCAATAACTTTTGCACATTTCCAGGTATGGGGAAAGTAACATAATCGAAAGCAAGCGTTAAATATTTTAGTAAGGAGTATTATAGCTTTTTGGGATATATTTTTTATAAGTGCGTTATGTAGACTATCGCCGCCTGGGGACTTACGTCGCTTAAGTTTTTTGATCTTGTTCCAAATCTCTTTTGGCCTAGTAGGCTTAAAAATGCCTTGTGGGGTAAATAGGTTGATTGTGTCCATTGATGCGTGAACATCAGCAGTGTGGTAGCTTTCCCAGTCTAGCGTAAGGCGCATGTTATCATGGAAGGCATTTGCAAGGGCCTCGCATTTATCAACAACGTCGCAAGCAAGGTTACCTTCACTCAGCTTGAGGGTTGGTATCACTGCTGGTTTACAGCGGAGAGACTTTGCTAGGCGCCATAAATCTGATGATGGGTGGTCTACTTTTGATAGTTTGTCATTCCACACCTTATTATTATACTCAGTGATTTGTGAATTAACAATGTACTGGAGTTGGTTGAAAGTGGCGCGGAGACTAGCTCGAATTTGAGGATTGGTTTGTTTTTGGCTGAGTCTCCGAAAATAATTCTTGATTTTTATACTGTCTTTGATACTTGATGGAAGGGGCGTAGGGCGATTGCACCGGCTGCTAGAAGGAACGAACTTTTCACGAGCTACTAATAAAGTGTCTACAAATGATGCAATAGCTGTGTCAATTTCATGTACGGATGTTAAGCATTTTGAAGATAAGAATATGTGTTCATCGAGGAAGGAGCGAAAGCCAATCCAGTCAGCTTTATTATAAAGGTAGCATGTATGTTTTTTATGGACTGTTTTACCACTCAGTGTGCAGACTAGTGGTAAGTGATTAGATGAGAATGCATCAATAGTGCGAGGATCACTTATGTCGTGGATATTTTGTGATAAAATAAGATCGGGTGTAGACGGTTTAAGTACGTCACGATAGTGGATAAGAGTAGGAGTTGAGGGGAAATGGATGATGTAATCATTGTCAAGCATGTGATTAAATAGCGTATTTCCCCTAGAATTTTTATCAGAGCAGTTCCAGTGGGGGTGCTTAGAATTAAAATCACCCATCACCAGTAAGCTGCTGCCAATGCTAAATATTGTGTCCAAGTCGCTGGGATCAAGAGGAAGATTCGGGGACTGGTAAATTGAAAGTATGTGATGTTTCTTACCTGACACTTCGAGTTCAATGCCAACCACTTCCATGTGTCGAGTAGTTGGCATTTTAATTGCCTTGTGAACAATATTTTCATTGACTAGGATAGCCACGCCTTGGCCATGGCCGTTAGGATGTCGATCCAGTCTATGATATTCATAGCCCGGTGTACATATAAAGGTGTTGGTAGAAAGTCTCGTTTCACAAAGTGCTATAATATCAATGCGAAGATCTCTAGCCAAGTCTAGCAGTTCATGAAGTTTAGTGCGGATGCCATCAGCATTCCAAGAAATAATGTTAAGATCACTAGGTTCAGACATAGCGACCAAGATGTGTCAGAACGAGTGTAACTTTATCGAGCATTGAGGTGCAGGACAAGTATTGGTCTTTAATTGTTTTTAAGATATTCAGAATCTGGAGCATCTCGGACACTGATGAGTCGTAAGGTTCGATTTCGGCCGGGCAGTTGAGTAGAGTTTGAGCGTAGCTGTGTACCTTCGATCCAGCAATGGACTTTGTTACTTGGGACCAAAGGCGTCCGTCGGTGGAAGTTGTAAGCTGGCTGCGCGGGACTTGGAAGGATTTGACTGACTTCTGGTTGAGGTTATCCCGCGGACGTTGGATGCGTTTTAGGTAGTCTTGACGAGCCACACACTGTCGGTAGCTAGCCGCGTGTGATTCTTTGCAGTTACAGCATTGTACATCCATTGTTCCACCCAGTCTGGGGCAATCTGCTGTGAGATGGGTACCAACGCACTTGACACAACGAGGAGGTAGGTTACAGTTTCTGGATGTATGACCAAATTCTTGACACCGGAAGCACTGAGTTCCAAAACTATGTTTTGGTTTGAACTTTTCGATTTCAACTACGCATCGGCAGATGTATCTCAGTCCTTTGAATTTTAGTATGTCGGAGCCGGGTGGTAGTTGAACCAGAAATAATGCGTTCGAAGTCTCGGCCAACGTAGAAGATGATTTGAGCTTTGTTATTTTACATTCGAGAAAGCCAAGGCTTGCCAGTTCGTCAGGTAAATCGTCTTCCACGCTACTAGGTAAGCCTCTGATGACAAGCTTAAACGTTTTTTCGTCCTTGCGAGTAAAGGTATGAAATTTTATTTTATCAGCGCTCAGTCCATCCTTGATAATTTGATGACTCGCTGCAGAGTAAGAGTGAACGGCGACTTTGTGGTTCGCTCTATATTTGAGGTGGAAGTTCTTATCGTATTTGGAGATGAGATCTTTAATGGTGGTGTGGGTCCAGTTACTCTCAATGTTGATAAGGATTGGAGGTATACGATGGGGTTTCGTCTTGGTACTCACATGGGGTTGTTGCTCGTGAGAACAATCATCAAGCGGTTGGTCCGATGATAGTTTGCCGAATCGATTCGATGTCCGAGGTCGTTGATCCAATGTCTTAGGTGATGCAGCGGTTGCTGTGCGCTTCGGACTTTGCCATTTCTCAGGTTCACCATCAGCTGCTCTTTTATTTGATAACGAGCCAGTCGATGACGTTCTGGTGAGAAACTTGTCCATTCCGCTAAGGTTGGTATCGATATTGCAAATTATCGAAGGTCGGTAGGTTACGTCGCTAACTACGGTGATGGTGTGCCTTTACAATGTGTGCCTTTGAAGGAAAATCTTTAAAGTATATAATAGGTACTACAACTTATGGAATTTTCAGCAGTTTTGGTAATGAACCAAAGATGTACTTGCATATATACCATCCTGATAGCTTAGGCGGACTAGCCCACATGAGGCAATACGTGCGGAGTCAACCAAGACGCAGGTTTCCTCACGATGTTTTCCTTCAAATGTAGCGTGAAGAAAGATAAATGGGTAATAGACTAGATATTCAGTTAGCCACGAAGACGAGCGGTGGACGAAGGCCACCTCTGTATGGTGGTCTAGAATAGAATTCGTCGATGGATGTTTTGAAGGCAGCTCGATGGACTAACAAAAGACAAAAGATCTAATTATGTGCACAAAATTCTGAGCGATTCCCATCGTCTAAGTGTCAAATTCCATACAAGTTTTACTAATTACTGTAATTAAAAAGTGCAATCTTTAATCAATAGCAATCCCAACATTTACATACGGGCACATACATTGCTTCTGGCCCCACACTAGGTTACCCTGTGTCGTGGGAACCAGAAACAGCGACATCACAAACATGTAAACATACAAGACTTGGGTTTTTTTTGTCCCCAGCCGGGGTTCAAACCCGGGACCCCTGTCACCCCCCGGGACACGCAGATGCGTTACGCTGCAAACAGAGGTCGTCTATCTGACTTTTATCTGACTCAAGTCGACTTTAAAATCAGTCAGCCAGCTTTTTACAAACGTTTTACAAAAATTTTTCTTTTTTTAATTTCTCTTAATTTTAAAAACCTATTTAGAGGCTAAAAATTCCACCCATGCAGGGACTCTCTTAATTTAAAAATACCTATATCAACCTTTAACAATACAGTTGAACCTAGTGAAATAATTACCATTGGCTTTCCAGACGGTCATTGCGTTGCGTATGAAATGGTCAACTCATGCGCGTGGCATCTGACGCACATCTGATGCGACGTGCGAAGACTACTTAATCAAGTATTTAATCTCTTGCACCATCTGTGGTTGACTGGTAGAAAATGCTTATAGCATTAAGTCCGCTATATTGCCATTGTATTTTTTTTACTTATGTGCAATAAACGTATTAATAATAATAAGACTCGTTGGACGCTGGTTGTAAAAGTTTTACCAGCTGACTATTAGGAACTAACTGAAGAAAGCTTGAGGAAGCTTTGATGTAATCAACCAAAGACACTTTTAAATAGGAAAATCGACAAATTCTCTAAGATTCATAAATTCTCTTATATTCTGGTATTTGTTACCTATTTTAAGTAGTTATGTTACGTGCTTCATGGACTGTCTTGCTGTATGTACATATATTTCGCGTTATGGTTTGACTAACCCCTTATAATGCTATTTCCGTCTATAATGCTATTTTGTACATCTTTAAGTAATAAATAAATGATTAAAGCAATAAATTAAATAAATAAAGCAAATTGTTAGACTAAAATTAGCCCCCGAAGTCAGGATCGTAGCAAGTGGCAATCCCTGGTCTATGTGTAGGTACCCCTGTGGGATACCGTGTGAGTTTATATTATTACTGTTTTATTCTCGTCTCTCTTACCTACAGTCTATTTATTCTTACTTGTCCAATTTAGTAAACAAGATTCTACCCTTAAACTGTAACTTTTTAATGTGACTTTTTAAAATGTCTAGTTTAGGCATCTAATCTCAATTTTAAGGTTAGAATCTTGTTTACTAAATTGGACAAGTAAGAATAAATAGACTGTAGATTAAATTGGTGTTGGGTCGCAGAACTGGTAACGGAATTTATTTAACTAAGCATTGATGCATTTAGGGTTCAATTAAAACCCAGTCTGACTAAAATTAAATTATAAATAGCAATTAATTGCTTCAAAGTCGGAAAAATCGTAAAAATACTTGACATATGACGTTATAGCATTACTTGAAATCAATTAAAGGCAAGAACGTGGGTAGTCTTCATCTTTTCGATCTCTTTGTAGTATGCAGTTGACAGCAGCAGACTTTACCTACCTACCTTATATAAATAATAAATAAATATTCATGGACATATTACACAAATCTAGTTAGCCCTATACTAAGTACAACTAAATGAATTGTGTTATAGGTGCACACTAGACGATATAATACAATAAATACATAGTTAACATCAAAGACCCGAGACAAACTAGAAAAGTTCGTTTCCTAGTTTGACCGGCCGGGGTTCGAACCCGACACCTTCGGTTTTACAGTCAGCGTGCCAAACCGCTGCGCCACCGAGGCCGTCGGCAATATATCTTTTAATACATTCATCACACTTCACATCATCACATCACACTATCTTATTCCCATGGGAAAATCGATAAATCGGTAACACCGCGGGGCACAGCTAGCGCTTTAAATAGCTATATTGCTAAAAAATAAAAAAGATTGCATTCTATTTTTATTTTTAATGTACTAACCCGTGCTAAGGACAATTTTAAAAACCTATTTAGAGGCTAATAATTCCACCCATGCCGGGATTCGAACCCGCGACCTCTGGCTATCCGTGCCAGCGCTCTTTCCAACTGAGCTAATGGGTGACTCACCGGCACCAGTGAAATTTCGAACCTCTTTACACTAGTTGGAATATTTTCGGAGCTTAATTGCGAAGTAATTTATTGCTATTTTACCTTCACATTTTTCTCTTTACACTATTCTCTGTATTACGTACAGGCAGCTCAGAGTCGCCCATTAGCTCAGTTGAAAAGAGCGCTGGCACGGATAGCCAGAGGTCGCGGGTTCGAATCCCAGCATGGGTGGAATTTTTAGCCTCTAAATAGGTTTTAAAAACGATTATATGTAGAGTTTCTTTGTTGGCTTATGAGACTCAGAACTTTGTAGTGGAAGAAAACAATTTGTGTTTATAATGAACAGAAAAAACCAAATACTTAGATGTCGGGAAAACGTAGTTTGTCCAAAAACTCCAAAAATATCTTAACTATTGACACTCGGGTCGTCCCCATACAAGTCTGTTACCAATGAACTGTCCGCACCCGTCAGCGGCGCTGAACCCACGACCTTTGCGTCCACTGCCGACCGGTTGCATCACCGATGCCACCTGTACGCCTTGAATAACTTTTCTTTGCTCGCGGCTGGACGAGGAAACTCTAGGTGACCCAGCTGAGGTCTAATTTAGATGAGAGTCTTGAAAACCTCTTCACAGATTACTCAATCCCCACCCGCTGTTGGCAACTCTGTGTACCAACATTGAGAAAAAAGGTTCCCGCCAAAGCAGCACCAATGTTTGCACATGTAATAAAGTATGTTAGCTTTTAGAATATACCTCGGCTACTATCGGATAGAATCGGATATATTCGAGTAATAGAAATATCGGAACTAATTAGAACTCTTAATATGACGTAACTCAAAATAGTGAAGAAAAGTTTTATACAGAGCAGAAAGTAGTATTACACTCGTGTGCTTTCGGCAAAAACCGAAGCTTACTCCCGCCCGAGGTATATTCTAAAAGCTAACAGACTATACCTTGTTTTTGCTTATATTTAGTTTGTCGTCAAGATCTTAGTTTTCGTAATTCACCGCTTCGATCCGCAACATACAGTCTCCTTTAACCCACTTACAATATAGTATGAGATATATTTTTATATGCATTTTTGTATGCATGCATGGCATTTATCATTCAAGTTAAGAATAGGTGCCATGATTTTGTATTAACTCCAAATTAAATAAACCCCTTTCAATACTGAATGTACCACATTCCACATGACGACATGTAGATTGAATATGGGTATTTGTTACTGAATATCATGTAAGTTTATTGATAATTTTATTAGCATTACAAGTATAATAATCGGATATGGAATTTTATGCAGATTGTAGTGATATATAACACTTATTGAATTTAAATATTTGGCGTTTATTTCTAATTAAACATTATACAGTCCACTCTCTCTCTCTTTATTATTATCTGGCAATAAAGAATATTCTTATTTTATTTTATCTTATCTTATTAAAATGTAAAGTTGTATCCTCTAGTATTCACTAACATTATTCTTCAACGTTTCTCATGTGCCTCGTTAGTATAGCGACAATACACTAAATTAACTTAGCATAGGTTATGGATTCGATTCTCGCTGGGTTTTGCCGCACTTTGTAAATTACCCTCTTTGCTTGCTTATCATATCATAAGGCATCAGGAAAAGAGATTGTGTTCTGTGGACATTTCGGTCGAAATAATTTAAGGTTAAGTGTGTAACGGTGCAAACCGTTTTACACCATTTTTATTTCTTTTTCTATCTATCATTTTCATATATTTAAATTTTGTCACACATTTCGAGATTTCCCTCATTTTCATCATTACTACTTTACCCTTCGACCAGATCTGACTATTTTACCTGCTTATCCGTTTTTATCCAGTTTTCTGTTTTATTGTTAATAATACTAATTTACAAATAAAGCCACAATTAAAGTCATTCCAGTTTCTATTATTTATCAAAGATATGCAACATTACAAGTAATTAGCTTCGATGTTACTATTTCCCCACTTAGTATAACTTCAGGTAAGGCTTAAGAATACTTACATGGAGCAACCAAGTTTACTAATAAGCCATGTTTAGACTTTACTAAGACATCGGGTTGAATTTCCGCGTCAGTTAAATAAACATCTTGTAACGTGAACATCATTTTTAAAGAATTTTTGAACAATTGGACATTCAATTATTGGACAACAACACGAGATATTGGACATTCTCTGCGTTACCTGCCTATAAAATATTTCTTACTATTGCTGGATGTAAATAGAAAGTGGCGCCACCAAAGCATATTCACACTTTGGCAGATTTTAACCAGACGCGTCAAATTATAAATCAGCAAGTTGCAGCGAAATATTGGCTGCGTTATTTCGTATACTTATGTACAGTGAATAGCAGGTCAAACTTTACTCTTTAGTTGCAAAATTCCCCGTAACGCGTCTGATTAGGATGCACGTAGAGGTTGGCGTGCAATCCACTGTATGTTTAATTTATCTTCGACAAAACTAGCAAAATAGCAATCCTTGTATGCCCCCACTGCTGGGGCACGGGTCTCTTCCTGCATCGAAGGAAGGTTAGGCCAAGGTTACTCCACCACGGGGGCCAAGTCCGGGTTGGTGAAGGATTGTAAGACAGTGGCAGGCCTTACTGTCAGAAGTTATCAAGCCGCCCATGAGGCCTCTGACATGGCTTAACGACTGCCATTACATCACAGCCGGCACCAACGGCTTAACGTGCCTTGCGAAGCATAGACGCACTCGGAAAAATGCCACTAGCGGTAGTTACGGGACGGTCACCCATCCTGCACCTGAGCGCGCCTGTTGCTGCTTAACTCCAGTGATTGATTGCAATCACTCGGTTTGACTAGGCCACGAGCGCTTCGAGTGACGCCGTTTATCTTTTTTGCTGTTTTTGTGAGAATGTTAACACAGCAAGATTGATAAATGGTACTTAGTCGCAGCGGGTCGTAAACATTGACATCTGATGCTTATGCAACCGGCCTTTGAATTAACAAGAAAAGAAGCTTAAGTTTTGCAACTAAAATTGCAAATCTTCCGTCGTTGTCACATTTATTTATATCTTCAATAATGGGTATTAAATTGTTAATGTTACTAAAATCAATCAAGTGTGTGCAAGATTACGTTGTGCTCATAACTGATGTGAATAAAAATAATCAATTAATGTTGTACAATCGATTTTTTAAAATTTAATTAAGACAGGTCACACTCGACCCCAGTCACGCCCGATGGTAAGCGAAGATGGGGTCTACGATGTTACGTGCTTACCTGCTTATTTTGAGACATAATGCGTTTGAAATAAAATATTAGCGTAAAAAATAATTTGAGCGTTTTATGTGCGTTTTTAATTCTTTTACTACGTAGTTGTACACACATTGTTAAAAGAGATAATCAGAAAAATAATTCAAAGTCTTATTTTCACAGTTACTACACTTCACGGTACTGTAGAGATTCCTAAATGCTACTAAAACTAAATTCAATAAATAAACTATATGAAATCCGTAAAGAAATATGTATTATTTCATTTATATTACACTAACGTCACTAATTTCATTCATATTACACACAAACACTTATATAGTCAGCTAAAGCTGAAGCCCTCATTCGTTTTGACAGTGAACTGAAAAATTTAAACGCGCTACAAAAAAGTAAGAAATCAAGCTCACCATATTGTCACTGGCTCTGCTAACAACACATCCACAGCATCTGTGTAAAACTCACACTCACACACTGCCTGTGTCAATGTCGACGCGACGTGAGCGCGCGCGCGAGTACGTTTGAGCGGCGCGTGCGTCGACAGTCGCATATATAGCTTCGCATTGCCGGCTTTAAGGAGATTTTCAGGGACTTCAGGGCCGCGTTACATACAACTGCAGTAAATTCTATTCAATATATATTTCAGACGTAAGTCATAGTTGAAAATAGATTTTTACGTAATAAGGGCCAGTTTCCGAATTGAGAATTTCGCTAAGTAAATGTAGTGCTATCGACTCGAATTTCTCAGGAAAAAGGGAAACATGACGTTACTTAGGAATTTGCTTTGTAAAATTCTCAATTTGGAGACTTGGAGACCGGTCATTAGTAAATAAATAATAATAATGTATTTAAATCACTAGAGCTATAAAAATCCTTAACCAGGCTACAGAAAATATTGATATATTTATTTGTGCTCTTTGGGTGAATGCACAGAAGAAATAAAAAAAATCTGTGTTGTTAGTTTGTTAAAATTAAATATTTACTTAGGCTAGTATTGTTAATTGTGTGGAATTTATAGTTTATTACAGTCTAAACATTTAATTGTTCAACGAATTAGTTAACACTGTAAGGTTGAAAACCTATTTAGAGGCTAAAAATTTTTCACCCATGCCGGGATTCGAACCCGCAACCTCTGGCTATCTGACTGTAAAGTTGGGCAATTTAATAAATATAAAATAAATAAATATAAAAAATTAAAAACTTTTAAGTTTTTGAATAAAACACTTTTTTTTTGTGTCACCGCAATTATTTACATTATTGACGTTAAATTAAGTCACGTTTATTAGTAGTAAGAACGGCGGTAGCTCAGTAAGTAGAACAACGGACTCGGAATCGAGACCCAGGTTCAATTCCCAATTCCGCCATGCACCAATGACTTTGTTTTCTAACTTATGTACATTTGTGAAGTTATAGTCGCAATGCCACTCGCTAGCAGTGAAGGAAAACATCGTGAGGAAATCTGAGTGTTTGAGGTGTTCAACTACATCAGCGATATTGCCAATCCGCGGTTGGCACTCGTGGTAATTAAGCCCATACTCTCTCTTTCAGAGAGAAGGCCTATGTCCTGCAGTTGGAATGTAGGCAACATAAAAAAAGTTAGAAAGTTATTTATTATTATTGTCATACGACTTAATCGTTCTGACAATAATAATAAATTTCTTTTCTCAATTAATCGCCAACTGCTGAATATAGGTATCTCCCAAGACACACCACTTCCTGACGAAGATGGCCTGAGCAGAAGCATCAGGCCCTCTTCGTCCAACTGCTATCAGCCATCTGTATATGCACGTCGATACAGACAACTTGTCCGAGTCCTATGTTGCGTTCGGGCGTTCAAATAGGCTTAGTTCAGCAGCATATGCAGTCAAAAGAATTAGGGAACTAACTGACGTCGCAACTGCTAGGCTTGTTTATTTTAGTTCCTTCCATAGTCTTATGTCCTATGGCATACTACTGTGGGGACGGGCAGCAGACATTGAGACCATCTTCGTCTTGCAGAAGAGAGCGATCAGATTCATTTATAGGCTGGGTAGTAGAGATTCGTTAAGAGATTTCTTTAAAGAAACTAACATCCTGACAGTTGCCAGTCAGTATATATATATGAAAACATTATGTACGTTAGGAAAAATATCAGTAACTTTAAAACTTTAGGTATGGCTACCTAAAGTTTTCTAGTATTTACACAATGTAAATACTAGAAATAAACATAAACTTTTGTACTCACTATTTAGGCTGGCAAAGGTTAACACATCCTTCATGGGGCATTGTATACGCTTCTATAATAAAATCCCTGAAGATATAATGAAGCTTGCCGGAATCGCGGTTCAAAAAATATGTTAAGCACACTTTGTGCCAAAAGGGCTACTTTAACATAAAGGATTATTTAGATGACAATGAGGTCTGGAATTAAAGCCAGTACAATGTATGAGTTCTATGTTTTATAATTATTATATAAACTATGTTAATTAAGGACTTTTGAAAAGACTAAGTTGGGAGTTTTTTTGTCCATTTTTTCTCCTAAATGATCTAGATTTTGAAATGGACACCTAGTTTGAATTGTAACGTTCATTAAGCCGCAGTTTCTGTGCTACTTTGAATAAAACCTTTTCATTTCATTTCGTTATCTAACGTTTCAGTCACTAGATTCAATTTCAATTTATTTTAATATATCAACAAGTTTATTCTTTTTTAGCAAGACACTGGCGTCCTTTTCTCCTCTGGCAACATTTTTGTCCAGTGACTTTTTGATTTGTCCTTCCACGATTTCTAAGAAAAGTTCATTCACCTAGTTCATGCCCATAATTTTGCGACATTAGAACAAGCGTCCACGTCGACTTTTGTACGCGCTTCTGATCGTATTTTTGTGCGGCAGTACAAACGAACTGCTGCAAAACATAATATGTTTTGCTTCCATTTTTCGGAATCGCGCATAAATCGCATCTTAAAGTTGTCGTGGGCGATTGCTCTAAATGTGAACATAAAGTTGGAGACTTCTCTTCAATTCAACTCCTTTTATTTTAACCGGTGTCAAAAGTGTTTTTGTCACATAATTTTGGATCAAAACGATTACCTTTGTTTTAATTAGTATCTGACTGTCTCGTTCGTTTTTGAGATATAGTGATACCTGAATATTTACTCAGTGAACCTTTCAAATCAAAAACCAGCGGTTAGTCTGATGTAAGTAAATTTTTATCGCTATGTTTTGTTATTTCATTTTATGGCGTTATAAAGTTTGTATCATTTTGTATCAGTTGGCGGGCGGCAGGCTTTTTCGAAGGTCCTGAACGGTAAGCAAGAAGCAATAATACAACATTTACATATCCTGTATTGGGAATATATTTAAGATTCTTTTAAATAGCAACATGATGTTTCACGCAGAATATTCCACTATTATTATCACTATACGACTCAGATCCTATTTCGCGTTTGACGACTCAGGTATATTTAGATGAACTTGTGTGAATTTTCTTTCAAGTGGTATGTGATTTAAATTACTAATGTGTTGTTGAACTGGATGAAAATGCGCTTGTTTTAATTGTGGTACAAACAATGAATATTAATATATTGTTAATGTGTCGTAGTAATATGTAAAACATTTTTTTTGCTTATATAATATATTTTATAGTATATTTTTTAATTTTATGTATACTTTTGTATTTTATTGATCAACGAACATAATAATAGCTGATATTTGGGATATATTTATTAATGCTCAAGATGCGATTCCGAAGCGAAAGGGTATTTCAATGCCACAAGCGGTAGTCACGGGACGGTCACTCATCTTGCACCTGACCGCGCCTGTTGTTGCTTAACTCAAGTGATTGATTCCAATCACTCGGTTCGTTGTTCAACCTCCTCCTTCATCGCAGTAAGGGTAGGCCACACTCCACCACGGGGCCAAGTGGAGGATTGTAAGATAGTGGCGAGCCTTACTATCAAAAGTAATCTAGCCTCCCATAAGGCCCCTGACGTGGTCAAACGGGGTTTGCCATGAGGATTTGCCAATCAGCGTGGAAAGCTAGCTGATTGTTGCCCAGGGCACTTATGGACCTAGTAGAGTCGACAACAGCCATACCTTTAAGGTTAAGTTGCAAAGTCGCCTGTAACGCGTCTAATTAAAGTGCGCGCGGGTAAAAGTCGATGTGCTGTCGACTGTTTGACTTTCGGGGAGGATCCCTTTATGCAGCCCTTTAGGTAAGGAGAGACACATATTATCATCGGAACTAATTATAGAGCATTTTTGTTCATGTATTTGAGGATAACTACGTTCTATGAACCTTTTAGTTGCTCGCATTTTACATAATAATAATAATCTCCACACAACATAATTGCATTATAGATGGATAGAATATTCTTTATTGTTTGTACACCAGGTAATATATCCGGGCACTACCCGCACTACTATCCATATAACCCAAGGTTAGTTGGAAGAAAATACTCATTAGTATTAAACTCACCTTTGTACAAATATGCTTATTGTGCAATAAAGAATTTCTAATCTAATCTAATATATAATTACATATTATATAAACTTATACGTTTATCCCAGTTTATTTTGGTCGTTAATAACAGCGGTGGCGGTAGTTCAGTGGGTAGAACAATCGACTCGGGAGCGATAGACTCAGGTTCGATCCCCAGTGCGGGCATCCACTAATCACTTAGTTTTCTAACCATTTGGGAAGTCATAGTCGCAATACCACTCGCAAACTAAGAAAATAAACTGAAAAAGATAAAGTGTTGTAAAGAGGTTCGAAATTTCACAGATGCCGGTGAGTCGCCCATTAGCATAGTTGGAAAGAGCGCTGGCACGGATAGCCAGAGGTCGCGGGTTCGAATCCCGGCATGGGTGGAATTTTTAGCCTCTAAATAGGTTTTTTAAGATAAACATCGTGAAGAAACCTGACTATCTGAGATGTTCAAATATCTCACCGCCTGAAATTGATAGTTCGCTTTGGGCACACGTGGTGCATATTCTCTGTTCCTGAGAGAAGGCCCGTGCTCAGCAGTGGGATGTTTAGAGGCTACATAAAAAAAACGATGCGGCAAACGTTAAGGTACGGTTATCGTTATCGTTATCAACCCTTGTATGTCCCCACTGCTGGGGCACGGGTCTCTTCCTGCGTCGCAGGAAGGTAAGGCCATACTCCACCACGGGGGCCAAGTCCGGGTTGGTGGGGGAAAGTAAGATAGTGGCGGGCCTTACTGTCAGAAGTTATCAAGCCGCCCATAAGGCCTGTGACATAGCTTAACGACTGCCATGGCACCAACGGCTTGACGTGCCTTGCGAAGCACGGAAGCGCTCGGAAAAATGCCACTAGCGGTAGTCACGGGACGCTCACTCATCCTGTACCTGACCGCGCCTGTTGTTGCTTAACCAAGTGATTGATTCCAATCACTCGGTTCGCCTAGGCCACGAGCGCTTCTACCTTCAAGGTACTGTAGTGTTATAGAACTTTTATTTATAACATAAAAATTAACCGCCAAATGTGTTGGTAAGTGCAAATCTCGAGAGCAGCTGAACCGATTTCGCTAATTCTTTTTTTAGAATATTCCTTGAAATACGAGGATGGTTCTTACGGAGAGAAAATTAAAAAAAATTAAAGAATCTTCCATTAAGCGGTACGAAGTTTGTTGGGTCAGCTAAAATCTATAAGTAATAAAACTGGAACTTTTTGCTTGACTTAAAGTGTCTGTATGTTTTATTTATAATAGGTATATTAACACAAAACTGGATAAAACGGAATAAGAAGGTAAAGATTGTCAGGTCTAGTTAACATGTAAAGTTGTAACGATGAAAATGAGGGAAATCTCGAAAATGTGTGACCTAATTTTAAATTTTTAAAATGATAATAGATAGAATGATATAAATAAAAAAAATTATGTAAAGAGGTTAGCACCGTTACAGTACTATTAGAAATCCGTCGTCATAGCCTCAGTCTGGGTGTTTGTGACGTCCTTGCCTGGTTACCATGTGTACGGTTATAATAATAATATATTGGCCTTTTTGCATCTACTCAATGAGATGATTTATACAGCGTCCAGTGGTATCTTCACTCACACTAGATGGGTGACGGGACTACTCCGACGCTGTAGTGCCTGGGACATGGTTTTATAGATGGTGTAGGCTTGCCCAGCACCTATACCACCCTGACAGCTTAGTCGGCCTAGCCCACAGGAAAGTCTAGTCAATACATGCGGAGCCAACCAAGCCGCGGGTTTCCTCACGATGTTTTCCTTCACCGTTAGCGTGTACCATAAACCATAAACCATAAACTGAACCATAGACTGGCAAGCTAGAACCCCAGGTTCGATCCCGAGTGCGGGCATATACTTTGTTTAATTTCAAAGATACGTACATTTGCGAATTTGTAGTCGCAATACGGTTATAGGCCGTAGAAATAAATGATACGAATTTGTAAGATAAAAATGACTAAGTTTATTGTAGTAAACGGAATTAAAATACAACTCGATCTAATTATGGATGGATGAGTACACCGTGAGTAATTGATAGCTTGTTGAATAAGTACTGAGGTGATTTTAGTGATACATTGTAAGTATGAAAATGTATTGGTGTCAATGCTGAGGTGACAAATTAATGATGTGCGTACTTTTCCCACACACCATGGTACAGGGTATCCTACTTTGGGACCGTGTCACATGATTGTGACCTGGTCCCAAAGGGATGCTGTGTGAACGTTATTATGATATTATTATTATTGATTGTACTTTTTCGTAATTGTTTACACTAAGAGGTGTTTCATCTAATACACAGTGCTGTATATGAATTTAGTACAATTTTAATATTCGACGACTTCTGTCGCGTAGCGGTACCGCATCTGCCTTCCATGCAAGAGATCCCGGGTTCGAACCCCGGCTGGGGACAATAACAAACCCAGGTCTTGAATGTTTACATGTTTATAATGTCGTTATTTCTGGTTCCCACGACACAGGGTATCCTAGTATGAGGCCAGAAGCAATGTATGTGCCTGTATGTAAATGTTAATATCATAATATTTAAGGTCAAAGTTGACCAGCACTTTGACACAAAGCAAAATGACATGCTGCCGCACCACCGATCGACATTGGCGGTATTGTCCGAACAAGTGTACTATTCTGCAACATGTGGTGTGAAGTCATTAGTGACCACGACAATGCTAGACATAAATTTTTCGTATACATTTATTCCCTGGATGATAAGTAATGTAATAATTATTAGTGGAAGCTTGACTGAGTCATGTATTTAAAAACCTATTTAGAGGCTAAAAATTTCACCCATGCCGGGATTCGAATCCCGGCATGGGTGAAATTTTTAGCCTCTAAATAGGTTTTTAAATTTGTTCCTTAGCACGGGTTAGTGCATTAAAAATAAAAATAGTGTGAGTCATGTATTTCAAAGTGTCTATGTAAAAATGTTATTGAACCGTTTCTTTCCTAAATAGACAAATAAAAAAAAATCTTCCAGAGTCAAACATTATTATTAATCAACATGGATTTGTTACGGTTCAAACTGACGACACATTCACAACGCAGTTCTTTATATGTGTGTGATCAGTGAATCAATTCAGATACTCAGGTTTCTTCGCAATATGTTCCTTCACAGTTAGCGAGTTGTACCTATTGATATTGCGTGTGGCAGGAAAGACTGCCCAAGTGAATGCCGTGCATTGAATATAACTTTTAGCGGCAATTACGGCCGTAACTTTTTTTGCGTTAACTTAGCAGTTTGATTTGGTTACAACTTGATACCTTCACACATTTCTGAGTTAAAGAAACAGATAGGCAGTTGGACGGAAGATAACCAAAGTGATTCTATCCCGGTTCAGTTTTTTTTCCGAGGTAAGTAATCGTAAAAATTATACGCAGTAAAAAACAAAATAATTGTTATATTATGTTTAATGCACTAACCCGTGCTAAGGACAATTTTAAAAACCTATTTAGAGGCTTAAAATTCCACCCGTACCGGGACTCGAACCCGCGACCTCTGCCTATCCGTGCCAGCGCTCTTACCAACTGAGCTAATGGGCGACTCACCGGCATCAGTGAAATTTCGAACCTCTGTACAACATTCTCTATATTACGTACAGGCAGTGACTAACAATAATTGTTACATTACAGAATTCAAATAGGCAAGAGGGGCAGGCTTACATATGTGAAGCAATAAATAGATAGATAATAAAATGATTTTTCTTTGAGACACACACACGTAAAGCATAATACATAGATCACCATAACAATATAAAAATAAATGATAACAAGGAATAAAAATGGAATTCTCGAACTAAACAAATTACATTCAATTAGATCATAACAATAAATAAGAATAAAATTCAGAAATTACATTCACTTCGATCATGTCAATTAATAAAAATAATTCTCAAATGATATTGAATTTAAATCTAAACATTTAATAAAAAAAATATCTCAAATTTCATTTCACTAAATTACTTGAAATTATATGGCACTATTTAGCCACTGTGGTCCCCGAAAATACCATTTAATAAGAGTATCTTTGGCACTTCCACATCAAAAAGATGGACAATCATCATAAAGAAAATAGACTTATTATCGTATTAAAATAAAGACTTAATAAACCCTTCTTCGGAGTAGCATCAATTTTTCACTTAACCTTTTACCCTTCGGTTGTCAAGATGATTGCGTAATTGTAAATCAGGTGTATACATTTAAGCCGTTGGCATTAAATATTAAATATAACGGGTTGTTTCCCAAATGAGCAATTCTTGAAACAAAATTTTAAATAACTTGTGTTCTTATGCGACCTTTGAAAATATATGGTTCTTTTTTCCATCTTTTTCATTTTTATTTGATCCACAATGTAACAAGTAAACAACAATTCATCTAGAGTGCGTTATCAGCAACATTAATAAGTAGCCAACACAATGTAAATACTAGAAATAAACAAAAACATTAATTCCCAAGATTTGGCTAGCAAAGGCCTTCCATCCAGACATCCTTTATAGAGAATTGCCATGCAAACGAAAATTTCTGGTAAAACTACAGTGTCTACCCCCACCTTCTCCACGTCCCTTGTGGTTCAATATCAACCAACTTTATACGTCCCCACTGCTGGGGCACGGGTCTCTTCCTGCATCGCAGGAAGGTTAGCCCATACTCCACCACGGGGGCCAAGTCCCAGTGGCGGGCCTTACTGTCAATCTATCAAGCCGCCCATAAAGCCCCTGGTATGGCTTCACGACTGTCATTACGTGACAGCCGGCACAAATGGCTTAGCGTGCCTCGCGTAACACGGAAGCGCTTGGAAAACATGCCACTAGCGGTAGTCAGAGGACGGTCGCCCTGCACCTGACCGCGCCTGTTGTTAGTTAATCTAAGTGATTGATTCCAATCACTCGGTTCGACTAGGCCTCGAGCGCTTCTGTCAGTCAACATGGTTACACACTAATGCTACATCTTCAACTAAACGGCCTCGCCGACATAAAAATCGCTTTTATATGAGGCAATTAATTTGATATCATCAATGATTTATTCGAGAGCATTTTAGTTTTTATTTTTTTGAGCGTACTTAATAGTGATGATCGTAGTTAATTCGGTTTCCGATAAGGGAAGTACCATGATGGATTTCCTTCATTAGCTTGCAAGTTTGTACGTTACGTGTAATTAATTTTAACGTTCAATGACACTGCATCGTGATTCCCAATGTTATGACTCCCAACTGGTCTAGACCGGTGTATCAATTATTTAATTAAAGTTATTTTCAAATCGACAGAATAATTTTATCCTAATCCTCTTTCAGTATCGCTTATAGGCATCATAGTAACAAAGAGGAAGATAAAAAGTACCCGGAACTGGCGTGCTTGCATGCTACGATCTATGAACGTTGATGAAGCGAAGGTGATCTGTCAGGATCGTGGCAAGTGGCAGAGTCCCTGGTCTCTGCCTACCCCTCTGGGAGACAGGCGTGAGGTTATATATGTATGTATCAGCATCTTAGTAGAGCGGTGTTAGGGAAGCGGTGTAACGCCAGCGCTCTTGGAAGCTCGGTGCCTCCGCTCGCTTGTTGAAGCTCTCGTGGCCTAGTGGAACCGAGTAATAGAAATCAATCACTAGGGTTAAGGCTTTGGTTTCCTAGCATAGCGGTGCCGCCATATAGCGGCCGTAATATTACGGACCCGAAAAGACGGCCGTCTATACGGTGACGATATGTGGAAAGTTCCACGGCCGTATTAACACACCGTCAGTATTTTTCTTAAACAAACGTCAAAACGAAAAGTATCCAAGACAGTAAATAGACAACTTTGATTTAGCTTTAGTAATTTACTTGGGAGATGAACTATCACCAGAAGAGGAACACAGTCGTGTGGCGGAAAACGATTCATTCAAATTTACATCAAATCGCACATCTTCGTAATCTATTTAATCGAAATCTATATTTGGAACTCACTTTGTACGTTGTTTCGATGAAAAAACAAACACAATTATGTATAAATAGCTTCACCGCTATCAATGAAAACGTTCAGGAAACTATCTGACACCGTCAAGACGGCCGTCATGAAAAAAGCGGCACAGCTTTATAACGTTACGGTGTCAGTTACCGCTCTCTAGGAAACAGCGCCATTTTGTTTACATAGACAACGTTCTAGTGACGTCAATCACCGCTGTATTACGGCCGATATATGACGGCCCGCTAGGAAAACAAAGCTTAACCAACAACAGGCGCGGTTAGGTGCTGGATGGGTGACTGCCCCGTGACTACTGCTAGTGGCATATTTCCGAGCGCTTCCGTGCTTCACAAGACACGTTAAGCCGTTGGTGCCGGCTGTCATATAATGGTAGTCGTTAAGCCGTGTCAGGCCTTATAGGCGGCTTGATGACTTCTGACAATAAGGTCCGCCACTGCCTTACACTCCTCCACCAACCCGGAATTGGGTTAACCTTCCCGCCTTCCTACGATGCAGGAAGACACCCGCGCCCCAGCAGTGGGGACGTACAAAAGGTTGATAACATAATGGCTTCTTCACATTTTTCTCACAATCACTCGGATTTGTGACATGGTTATTACAGGTGCGGAAAAGCTAGTAATATATATTAATTTCGTAACATGTTAGGTAAATATAATATGGTTTATCTACTATTATTTTATTAATTCCCCTTTGTATAGTATTAATTAAGTATTAGTAAAGTATTATATAAGTATTCCCCTATTTATGTAATCTGTTATTCAATACAATAGTATATTGTCTATTCTCTGGCATGTTAGTTTATGTATGTACATGGCAGTTTATCTGATCTATATGATGTGATGTCTGTTAATGTGTTTAAAACGATTTTGTAACACTGTCTAATCTTACCTACAGAGCACTCGATTATGGAATCTGATCACTTCAGCACCGGTTTGACTAGTGAAGTGTTCAGACACTTATTGTATTCTAAAAAATATACTTTAAATAATAAATTAAGATAACTTAGACAAGCCACAATAGTATTTTAGGTCTGTATCTAAGACTCGAGGCAACATTATACAAAAGTACAGCTCTAATAAACTAATATTATATCTTAAGTAAGTTTTGCCTTTCTGGGAAATTTAATTTTGAACTTAATCATTACTTAAATTTTAGAGGTGTAACAAAAATGCGTTTTGAAAGTCTATTTATCCTTAATTGTCCATTTTAGTGAATAACATTCTACCCGTAAAGTGTGGCTTTTTGGTCGAAAACTGCCATATTCCTATAAATGAAGTAATCGAGGAGACTATTTTAGCCCACACGCTGCCAATTTTATGAACAAAGTTCATGAACTCGCGAGAAAATATCTAGTTTTTGCATCAAATATCAATTTTGAGGTTAGAATCTTGTTTACTAAATTGGACAAGTAAGGATAAACAGACTATAGTTGGTCGCGTTAAAAATTATAAAAGTATTTCGTAATGAGAGTCAATTTTGCCGTAACAGGGTTTACATTACGCAGATTATACGACACTAATTATAAACCTTGTCTAAAGGCTATGCTTGTAGTGCGTGATGTGTGAATTTCTTTCGGTATTCAAGTATACATTGAGAAAGTGTTAATAGTATTTAAGGCATACCAACAGGTAACATACAACTATTACACAATAGCTTATCCTAGGGTATACTATGATAGCCAACTACAGGTGAGCACAACTTTATTATCCAATCCACACATGTACTTTGTCGGTTACGGCGGATGGGAGGTATATGTTGTTATATGTATTTTTCTTGCTCTCTCAAATACATAGTTATACGTTAAATGGGTCTAATCGCATTTATTTATTAGGTAAAACGTAATTACCTTATTTCCCGACGTTTCGGCAGTGTTACAGTTGCCGTGGTCTCGGGTAGACTGAAGTGGCGGGCGATTACAGTCAATTATTGTGGGTATGTGGGTAGGGTACTATTAATTTTTCGCAGCTATATGTATTAGTATCGCGAATCATTAGGAAATACTCTTAAATAAATGTTTAAAAAAAACATATATAATTATCTAATATGATAAAGCAGTATAATAATCGTATTAATAATAAAACTATTAAAAACTTTGTATGACAATACTACATTCATTAAGTAAATATTTTCCTTTATAGTGATTTTTTTACTTTCTCTTATAAATGTTTATTCTTTCATTGAAACTCTTACAATTTTTATTTAATTAACCCTATTTTGCAATTCATTTTGTTTGCAAATCCATTACGCAACTGAATAACGTGCACGCACGTAAATTTGTTCTTGACTGTACGTTAAGGCAGTTAATTTATTGAGTGTTTTTCACACTATTATCGAAATTGAAAAGGTACATTATCGCTTTATCTTTCTTTCGGATCATCCGCCAGATTTTTTATTATAATGATGCATTGTCTCCACTAATTGGTTAGGAATATTTTTTTAGTTCATGTGCGTAAACACAAAATTAATTACTGTCATCGATTGTCAACCGTACTATCTCTTCAACATCTGCGAATCTTAAGCAGGCAAAAGTGTTAGGGGTAAAGTATAAATTAAAACACTTTAATCGAATATTCTTCAGCACCAGCTGGGCCACTACCTTTTGCCCTATTTTACAGTTGTATTTTGATGAGGCAATCATCATCATCTACCCATTATGTCCCTAACGAGGGACAGAAGTCTCTTCCCTAAGGAAGGTATAGGCCATACTCAACGTAGAGGCTTGCAAGACTAGTGGCCGGCCTAGAGAATAGCACCAACCCAATTCTTCCCGCGGGTGTCGTAAAAGGCGACTAAGGGACATAAACCGGGGGGTGGGCAGCAGCGCCCCCTGCAGTACAATTCCACCGAACTGCGATCCCCAACCCGCATGCCCAGCGTGGGGATTACCCCCAATGATAGCTCAAAGTGGCGCTCTTTAGGGGAGGACTATGTCCAGCAGTGGACTAGAATAGCCTGACGATGACGATGAAGCCATGTCTGCCTGAGTCCTGAGGGCGGCATGAAAACTTCTGACAGTAAGGCCCGCCACTGTCTTGCAATCCTCCGCCAACCCGGACTTGGCCCCCGTGGTGGAGTGTGGCCTAACCTTCCTGCGATGTAGGAAGAGACCCATGCCCCAGCAGTGGGGACATACAAAGGGTTGATACCGTACCGTTATTACCGTTATTATATTAGATTACAACTACTAAATGCTCATACTTTTATTAGGGGAGGGCTATGTCCAGCAGCACTACAGCGTCGGAGTGGTCCCTTCACCCATCTAGTGTGAGTGAAGATACCACTGGACGCTGTATAAATCATCTCATTAAGTAGATGCAAAAAGGCCAATATTATGTCCAGCAGTG
The DNA here is from genome assembly GCA_934045075.1 of Yponomeuta sedellus. NCBI lineage: Eukaryota > Metazoa > Arthropoda > Insecta > Lepidoptera > Yponomeutidae > Yponomeuta > Yponomeuta sedellus. Next base: position 23,842,509 of record OW203726.1, read on the forward strand.
GACTAATATAGCCTGAAGAAGAAGAAGAAGGTCTCTACTGTACATCTACTGGGTGTATAAAACCCCCTTTTTATTTCTAAACGAAGTTCGTAACGGTGGAAACCTCTTTACACCATTTTTTAAATAAATAATAAATAAATATTCATTTACATATTACACAGATCTCGTTAACCCTATACTTACTAAGTACAACTAAATGACTTGTGTTATAGGTGCTAACTCGAAGATCTTCTTCTTTTGTGTCGAAAGCGCCGCCCTCCTCTCATCAGACATCTCGCTCCCGAAACCGCGCCACTGCGAGCGCGTCGGGTGATGCCTCCATGAGATCCCGCAAATTGCACTGTGGAGCTTCAGGGCAGACACAAAGATGCATTGTGGTTTGTGCAGCTCCACATCGGCACAAGATGTCAGCATCTTGGGGCAGGAACTCGACGATAGATTTAATACAATAAATACATAGATAACATCCAAGACCCGAGACAAACTAGAAAAGTTCGTTTCCCAGTTTGACCCGGCCGGGGATCGAACCCGAGACCTTCGGGTGCACAGTCAGCATGCCAAACCGCTGAGCCACCGAGGCCGTCATTTCTTTATATTTCTTTAATTCTTACTATTATTTCTAAAAATTTTAAATTACGTCATCAATTTTTGAGATTTACCTCATTTTTAACATTACTACTTCACATCTTGACTAGACCTGACTATTTTTACCTGCTTATTCGGTTTTATCCAGTTTTCTTTTTATATCTATAATATAAAAATGAATCACCGAATGTGTTGGTAAGCACAAATCTCGGGAGCAGCTGAACTGATTTCGCTAATTCTTTTTTTAGAATATTCCTCGAAGTACGAGGATCGTTCTTACGGAGAGAGAAATAAAAACAATAGAAAATCGACTGTTAGGCGGTACGCAGTTCGCTGGGTCAGCTAGTCTTTAATATAAAAATGAATCGCTGAATGTGTTGGTAAGCGCAAATCTCGAGAGTAGCTGAACCGATTTCGTTAATTCTTTTTTTAGATTATTCCTTGAAGTACGAAGATGTTTCTTACGGAGAGAGAAAAAAAAAGTAAAGAATCGACTGTTAGGCGGTACGAAGTTTGCTGGGTCAGCTAGTTATCAAACATAAAAATAAACAAACACAATTTAAATATAGCACAAAGTTGAAGTCGTTCCAGTTTTAATTTATCAAAAGTTTTAGTACATTACAAGCTAGAGGAGTTGTAATATTTTATAAAAACCACTTTTACTATGGGCACAGCGCATAAATCGCTATTTTTTGCTTGGGCTCTCGTGTATGAATAGCAACAAGCGATTAATTCGGTACACAGTGAAAGGTTGGCTATTAAAGGTCATTTCATACTCTTGTCCGTCCTGACATTTCACTGACCCGACCTGGCCGTCAGTTGTCTCAAATTTAGATAGGCTCAGATTGTTGCCATCATCAAGATATTGGCCGATAGACTATGTAGGACAATGGACATGTCTTGTCAACTATCAAATCGTCTCTTTCAAAAAACTTAAGTGTTATTTTTTTAATTCGTTGAACCTACAAAACAATATTGTTGGGAGATGAAACGACTAAGACTGTTTATCTCGCAAGTTGGCCTATTTTCTAGCCATTCTTAATTATTTCTTTCATCATATCCTATCTTGTTATCTAACGACTCCACTATAAGGCGTAGAGATATATTTTTTTCCCCGATTTCACTAAATCGATATTTTATCTCAACCCTTGTATGTCCCCACTGCTGGAGCACGGGTCTCTTCCTACATCGCAGGAAGGTTAGGCCACACTCCACCACGGGGGCCAAGTCCGGGTTAGTGGAGGATTGTAAAGGTCTTCGCAAATTATAACAACTCCACGCCAACGCGGCAGCAACTCTACTCACACTCTCGATGAGTAGTCAACTAGTTGATCCACCCCATGGTCACTAGTGGGCAACGCGTTGTCAACGAGTGGACAATGCGGTGTCAACGAGTGGGTAGTGCGTATTCACCAGACAACTCGTCTAACCTCAGTTTTCGGTTGAATTTTGTCCAAAGAAGTCGTGTTGCTTATGAAATGTCGAACTTTACATTCAGTGAACTGGCGATTATAGCTATTATACTCGATAATGAAAATGAACGAAACAGCAGGAAAAAAAGATAATTATCGGGTACATGATATGTTGCGACAAAGGAAATCAGAAGCGGAATATTGGAATATCCGGAGACATCTGCTAGATGACGAAGAAAAATTCTATATCTATTTCCGTATGCCGAGATACTTGTTTTATTAATACTTAATATTATTGAGGACATATTGAGGGCTGGCAAATGGTTGCCCGTCACGCGTCAGTCGCAAATGCATAGTCGTTGCGTGGACAACGTGTGGTCGTTGCGTGGACAACGTGTGGTCATTCATTGCGTGACAAACGTGTCGGGGTTGACCTTTAGTGTACGATGCGTAGGCCACTCGTCGTACACTACTTTAATATCATTTTTTGAAATTAAACCTTGAACATTATGACACAGGGCTTAAATTTCAATATTTGGCATAGAATCGAGTTGCCGTTGAGTTGTTTTAATGTGCGAAGACCTTAAGACAGTAGCGAGCCTTACTGTCAGAAGTTATCAAGCCGCCCGTAAGGCCTCTGGCATGGCTTAGCGAAAGGGGAATGTTGCTAGCATTCTGGGCACCCTGCCGAGGGACACCGACCTGGGGCAAGTGTTTGCTTTGATATAAAATTATAGGTATTTATTTTTATTAATGAGATTTTAATTTACTTATTTATTTAATCCTTAACTTAGTATTACTTTAAAAACCTATTTAGAGGCTAAAAATTTCACCCATGCCGGGATTCGAACCCGCAACCTCTGGCTATCCGTACCAGCGCTCTACCAATTGAGCCAATGGGCGACTCACGGCATCAGTGAAATTTCGAACCTCTTTACAATATTCTCTGTATTACGTACATTATATGTATTAGTATTACTTTATATTTATTTGTAATTCATATGCTGTTAAAAAAATACATATTTATTCCATAACAGAATAAAATTAATAATTATTCCATGCAACAAACGTGATTTTTTTACATTGATAATGACAACAGGTTAAAACTTGAAATTATCAAATATTGAATTCAGATGGTGTGGATAATACGGAACCCTTCATGAACGAGTCCGTCTTGCATTTTGCTGGTGTTTTCATTTTGAATAGCTACCTGTGTACAATCGAATGTCAGAGATGCATTCTCTGTAACAATTACACAGAATGCATAACTCGGAAATATTTCCGATTCACTGTGGGAGTTATTGTAAAAGTTATTATTAAGAAGAGATGTTAGGAGTTTTCTGATGAAATAAGGTAGCCAGGTATATTTTTATTATTTTGTGTTTTCCGAATGTTTTTTATGTGTACATTAAGTATAAACTAAACTATGCGGAACGATTAGAAGTATAAATCTACGCGAATATACATAAGTTGGACCTGACAATGGTTCCATTACGAATAAAAACAAAATAATGTCATACTGCGTATTATTACCCGTGCTAAGGACAATTTTAAAAACCTATTTAGAGGCTAAAAATTCCACCCATGCCGGGATTCGAACCCGCGACCTCTGGTTATCCATGCCAGCGCTCTGTCCAACTGAGCTAATGGGCGACTTACCGTACACCGCTGCCTGTACGTAGTACAGAGAATAGTGTAAAGAGGTTCGAAATTTCACTGATGCCGGTGAGTCGCCCATTAGCTCAGCTGGAAAGAGCGCTGGCACGGATAACCAGAGGTCGCGGGTTCGCGTTGCGCTTGGTGATAGATGAAACGCGAGTAGTGTCGAAACACCAATGATTCTGGTATTTTGCGTAACACTCAAGCTGATTCAAATGTTAGCATTGAACTTGCAAAGAGTACTCGGGATTACGTGGAGTTCGTAATGATTATTTATAAATTTCCATGCAACGTCATTTTGAGGAATAAAGTTATTTCTTTTGCAATAGTTTGTTATTAATTTGCAACCGATATTGCTAAATGCATTGACTCATGCATTTAGCTAGTAGTAGTTTTGCAATAGTCAAACATATTTACTTAACGTATCCTGAATCCGACGGTTTACTGACCATTACAAAGTAGAACGGTGTTTTAAATTTTTGAATCAGAAGTAATAAGATAAGCACTCTTATCCAAACACTGAAACAAACACAAACACACACACACGCACACTCACGCACGCACGCACGCACGCACGCACGCACACACACACACTGAGTCACACATAAAACACAATACTATTGAACTACGGGCTATGTGACTAATTTTAGTTTTATTATTGTAACTAAAAGCTAAGACACCTCTGTAAAACTATATTTAGAGCATTAGTACCCACGACACAGGTCATGCCTAGTGTGAGTTGTACTGTATATAGTAATGTAAATTTTTGAACTAACACTTTCGTAAGCACAACACATTGTAAAGTTGACACATTGTAAGACGAAACCTGGTCGGACTCTTCCAATATAACAACACCCGTAAGTAGATCCGGACTAAAAGATTGTAATGTAAATTGTCTTCTGTTCAGTAAAGTTATTTTTTTTAATTTATTTTATATTTCTAATTTCAACTTTCATAGTTGTTAATTCTTTCGAGACTGGTTTGGTTGGAGGGGATCAAATTTTTGGGCGCTAAAACTGACTTCACTTAAGTACGAATACAAGCAAATTCTGTATTGAAAATTCTCACGTTTGTGGTTATAAAAGCTTTCATTACTGATGCTTGGAACACAAACTTTTAAATCATGCCTGGATACTTACAGAAGCAATTTTCAAGACTTAAAATCATAAAGCGAACCGTTTATTTTACCGATCAAAAGTTATAGGTCCAAAAGTAAATTTTATAGTTTATTTTAATATACTCTTATGTTTATATTCTTTTTTTTAATGCACTAACCCGAGCTAAGGAAAATTTATAAAACTATTTAGTGGCTAAAAATTCCACCCATGCCGGGACTCGAACCCGCGACTTCTGGCTATCCATGCCAGCGCTCTCCCAACTGAGCTAATGGGTGACTCTTATGTTTTTTTTTCAACAATTTCAGGCTAGATGTGTGAAGAGACCACTTGGATATTGCAGTGCCTGGGACATTGTTTAGTCTAATAGTCTAATAGTGTAGACTGATAAAAACTAATTTAAGTAAATTATAAAATTAATTTTGCATTCATCTCATTTGAATTTCACGGCTAAACAGAATATAACGAAGGCTTTTGGCGAATGACGATGTTTAGTTCGTGCTTTGTTGCGACATCAGACCTTATTCATAAGGTACTAGAGGTCGTTCATTCTGGGCTAACGTTCTGGATTGACTTAAAAAATAATCATACTTAGAGTTTGAGTTTTTTAAAACTTATTACTAGACAAATACTTGCTTAAAATTACCAATCCGCGGTGGGCACGCTTGGTAATAAGCGCATACTGCTTCTTTCAGCGAAAGCCTGTACCCAACATTGTGATGTTTATAGGCTACATTTTAGATCCTATTATTTTTAATGCACTAACCCGTGCTAAGGACAATTTCAAAAACCTATTTAGAGGATAAATTCCACCCATGCCGGGATTCGAGCCCGCGACTTCTGGCTGTCCGTGCCAGCGCTTCTCGCGCTTCAGGCCCGTAAAATAGAATAGGACCATCTTCACGTATCTCAGTCAATCTGATATAACATTCTGTGTTTTGTATAAGCCCACGGTCACCCAGTCATAAACGTTAGAATAATTATATCACATGCTAGCTACCACCCGTGTCTTCGTTTGAAAAGATCAGGGTCGTCGACCTGAAATTGCTTAGCCTTAATACCATAGTAATCTTTTTCCTATTTGATGCAACATTACTGAGTATCGTAATTATGACATTCACCAAGTGTGATAGATACCTGGCTCCAGTTATATCATCGTCGTCAGGCTATACTAGTCCACTGCTGGACATAGTCCTCCCCTCCCCCACGTTGTGCTATCGTAGGGGGCAATGCCCATAATCCCCACGCTGGGCATGCGGGTTGGGGAACGCAGTTCGGTGGAATTGTATTGCAGGGGGCGCTGCTGCCCACCCTCCGGTTCGAGTCCCTTAGTCGCCTTTTACGACACCCGCGGGAAGAATTTGGGTTGGTGCTATTCTCTAGGCCGACACCACACAGCAGGCTCTAGTTATATAGTTGTATATAAACGGGTCTAATTGAAGAAGAAGAAAACATATTTCGTACAGCAACAGTTGCGATTATTGATAACCTTAAATGTAAACGTAGACGAGGTTCAGTGATAAGGCGCGTGATTTGTATTAACTTGGCACTGAATACCATGCGGTTGAAATAAAATAAAAATATAGAAGAAATTTAACATAAGATAAGGTATTTTTGAACTAAAACTTTCGTAAGCACAACACATTGTAGACTTTTAGTCCGGATTTACTTACGGGTGTTGTTATATCGGAAAAGTCCGACCAGGTTTCGCTCCGATTCGCAGAGCTTAATCATGGTGAGCAGAGACGGAGCTCGCGTCGTCGGTTGCGATATAACAACACCCGTAAGTAAATCCGGACTAAAAGTCTATAAGATAAGGTAGCTATTTATTTGCACTTTTTGACACAACAAACAAAATAAAAGCTTAACTTCTAACTTAACTAAAACTTCTGCATGCATGGTTAAACACAAGAATAAATGCAATGAAAACCATTGCATGGTGTGTGTGTGTGAAGCAGCAGTACAAAATGGCCGTATCTCAGCGTCATTATCTGCTCGGTAGAACAGATCGTAGAACAGATCTCTATCTTTCTGAGAAAAAGCCTGTGTTCTGCAGTGGGACGTATCAACCATTGTATGTCCCCACTGCTGGGGCACGGATCTCTTTCTGCATCGCAGGAAGGTTAGACCATACTACACCACGGGGGCCAAGTCCGGGTTGGTGGGGGAAAGTAAGATAGTGGCGGGCCTTACTGTCAGAAGTTATCAAGCCGCCCATGTGGCCTGTGACATGGCCTAACGACTGCCATTACATGACTGCCGGCACCAACGGCTTAGCGTGCCTTGCGAAGTACGGAAGCGCTTCGAAAAATGCCACTAGCGGTAGTCATGGAACGGTCCCCATCCTACAAATGACCGCGCCTGTTGTTGCTTAACTCAAGTGATTGATTCCAATCACTCGGTTCGTTGTATACAGTCTACATAAAAAAAAATAGAATCATGAAAGCTATTACCGACAAAGTCATACTAACCAACACTCAAATTTAATAAATTGTTAAGGTTATAATGAAGGCGTTAATATAATACAATATGGAAGTCTTTAATGAGGATCTCATTCAATATGGTCGAAACAACACTGTCCTTGGCCAGGCGCCCAAGTCGCGAGTGACCTTCACCGCATTGCGGTACGATACGTCACATGTGACATACATGATCTAGAACTCGTTTATGCAGTCCGTGATTCATTGATTACTCTCTACCGACAAATACGTGTACCTAATAATGCATGCATTCATGGTTCTCAAGTTTGTTATCAACCCTTGTATGTTCCCACTGCTGATGAGGCACGGGTCTCTTCCTGCGTCGCAAGAAGGTTAGGTCATACTCCACCACGGGGGCCAAGTTCGGGTTGGTTAAGGATTGTAAGCCGGCACCAACGGCTTAACGTGTCTTGCAAAGCACGGAAGCCCTCGGAAAATGCCACTAGCGGTAGTCACGGGACGGTCACCCATCCTTCGCCTGACCCCGCCTGTTGTTGCTTAACTCAAATGATTGATTCTAATCACTCGGTTCGCTTAGGCCACGAGCGCTTTACTCTGTTCGCCTAGGCCACGAGCGCTTTATTCGGTTCGCCTGCGCTTTACGCGGTTCGCCTAGGCCACGAGCGCTTTACTCGGTTCGCCTAGGTCACGAGCGCTTTACTCGGTTCGCCTAGGCCACGAGCGCGTTATTCGGTTCGCCTAGGCCACGAGCGCGTTACTCGGTTCGCCTAGGTCACGAGCGCTTTACTCGGTTCGCCTAGGCCCCGAGCGCTTCAATCTGTTCGTCTAGGCCACGAGCGCTTCAGCGGTTCTCGAGTGGAGACCACGAACTGGCAAACAGCGTACTATGTCTAGGCCTACAACTTTTTGGGTTAATTTGGAGCATTTGGTTAAGATATAATAAAAAGAGGGTTGGTGGGCCCTAAAATACCTACTTGCGGAACTCCTATATCTATAGGAAGATCTGGTACTAGTTTGGCTGCCAATTTTAACTTACTGCTCTCTATCAGTTTAATAACACTTTAATAGTGCATGGGGTGGACCTCTGATATGGAATAGTTCAAGTTTGTTTCAAAGGTTTACAAAACTTGAACTTTTTAATCCATTCTTACATTGGCCTCCCCCTCACACGCAGGCTGAGGCGCTAATCAAAGTAGCTACTGGCACCCTCACCATTCTCTCAGTTCAGATCGACTAAGGAACACATCGTGAGAAAACCCATGGGTTAAATAGCTCCAGTGGCGGACCTTACTGTCAGAAGTTATCAAGCCGCCCATAAGGTCTCTGACATGGCTTAACGACTGTCAATACATGACAGCCGGCACCAACGGTTTAAAGTGCCTTGCGATGCACGGAAGCGCTCGGAATAATGTCACTAGCAGTAGTCATTGTCTCACAATCCTCCTCCAACCTGGACTTGGCCCCCGTGGTGGAGTTTGGCCTAAACTTCATGCGATGCAGGAAGAGAACCGTGCCCCAGCAGTGGGGAAATAAAAGGGTTGTTAACGAAATAGCTCCATATGAACTTATTGCTTATTTTATGCATGCTTATATTAGGAACACAAATTTATAATTATTATTCCGGTTAATACATTTTTTCTTTACATGGACATATGGAGAGGGTGGAGGAAGAAAGATTGACGAAACAAATATATATTGCGAATGTGACTGGAAGGGCTTATAAGGTACATCTAAGGTGGACATACATCAACCAAATGGGAGATGTATTAGTAAAGGGGAAGATAAAAATTTCCCGGAACCGGCGTGCGTGCATGCAACGACTTATGAACGTTGATGAAGCGAAGGTGATCTGTCAGGATCGTGGCGAATGGCAGTCCCTGGTTGCTGCCTACCCCCCTGGGATACAGGCGTGAGGTTATGTGTATATGTTATTTATTGTCAAAAGCAATATACAGGGCGTCCCAAAGTTATGGGCCATGAAGGGAAAGTACCTTAAATATCGTAGATAGGGTATTTTGCTGAAAGAAGACTTTATATATATTTTTTTTTTTTTGCAGAAATGTTAAGCGATACATTTTCTTTATCACGCCATAGTAATCTATATTCTAAGTCATCACCATAGTGTTTTTTTTTATAATTTCTGTACTTATACTGGCTGAGAAACAAACATTTTAATTTTAAAATTAATCAGAGTCACCTCATCATCTCGTCATCATCACCTCGTCATCTTACGGTACAAAACTAATTAAAACCTCCACGAAGCTCGTTATTAAATAAATTTGTATAAAACGTTGCTTTTAACCTTTAGATTAAAAGCATTCACTTAAGGTATACTAAACGCTTGGTTGTATCTTTATTTATCATTCTTGTACGAGAATATATAACATTCACATTGCGCATTTTATTGATGAATCCTTGTCAGACTGTTTAAGTAACAATTAATCATCAGTATAGTGGTCGGTTTAGTGTTTTGACATAGTTCGGCGAACAAAGTAGCAGTTTTGGATTAGTTAGAGTAGACTTTAAGTCTTCTATATCTTCTTCACAAAACAATCACTTGTCCCAGGTTTGACTCCCAGTGCAGGTTTGTACCAATGACTTTGTTTTCTAAGTTATGAAGGTGTGGTAGCAATGCCACTCGCTAACTTTGAAGGAAAGCATCGTGAGGAAAAGCGACAGTGTATGTGGTGTTCAAATACCTTAATGCTTGAATTTGCTAATACACGGTGAGCACGATATCAACCCTTGTATGTCCCCACTGCTGGGGCACGGGTCTCTTCCTGCATCGCAGGAAGGTTAGGCCATACTCCAGCACGGGCGGACGTACGTCGAACAAATAGGGGATGTATTAGCAAAGGGGAAGATGAAAAGTACCCGGAACCGGCGTGCGTGCATGCCACGACTTATAAACGTTGATGAAGCGAAGGTGATCTGTCAGGATCGTGGCAAGTGGCAGTCCCTGGTCTCTGCCTACCCCTCTGGGATACAGGCGTGACGTTATGTATGTATGTATGTATGTATGTATGTATGTATGTATGTATGTATGTATGTATGTATGTTTGTATGTATGTGTGTGTGTGTGAGGGTGTGTATGTGTGTGTATGTATGTATAAAAAAGTGTTATTTCTAGATCTTCTTTAATACGACGTGACGATTGAGTATTCTAATGAAGTCTCTATTAAACGCGTATTTCCTTAGTCATAAGCAAAGCAATGTAAGGAATTGAGCTTGCTCCACAAGGAGTTAGATGAGGTATTAACATGCCTCTCGTTAATTATGGTATTTCTTCACATATATTTTAATCTTCTGCATTGATAGTAGCTACAAAAATGCTGTTTTATAAAGTACAGTGGCCAACTCACTCCAACCTTTATAAGCCATATTTATGTTTTTTACGTGCCTCCAGAATTCCGGGTGATTTTACAATGTACTCGTAAATATAAAGTTTAACCTGATAAAATACAAATAGATATTATTGAATACAAGAAAATTTACATTACTATATACAGTACTACATGAGTGCTACTGTATATAGTAATGGAAATTTTCTAGAATGGATCTATAACCATATCGTGGGTATTGCTCTAAGTAGATTTTTTCATAGGTGTCTTAGCTTCTAGTTGCAATAATAAAACTAAAATTTGTCAAACAGCCCGTAGTTTAATAGTGTTGTGTGTTAGGTGGGACTCAGTGTGTGTGTGTGTGTTCATTGTACAATGATATCGTGTGTATTGTTTAGAGTTTTTTTTTTTTATTTGTGATAAGATCAATTGATCCAATTTAGACCCGCCCGTGGCCTAGTCGAACCGAGTGCCACTAGTGGTAGTCATGGGACGGTCGCCCATGCCGCACCTGACCGCACCTGTTGTTGGTTAACTCAAGAGATTGATTCCAATAACTCGGTTCGACTAGGCCACTAGTGTTATCTGGTTAGCTAGAAAACTAGAAACAAGATCGGGAAGCTTATTCTAAAAATAATATTATTATTATTTATTAGCTACTTCAACAGTATTTTCACATTTCATTTAAAAAGTACTTATTAGAATGAGTACCATTTACAAAATTCAGTGTGAAACACCTTTATAGGAGTATACAACTTTCAAAATTGTGGGTTCAGTAAAAGTTCAATTGGTTTATCGAAATTCTAATTAAATTAATATATATTGGCCTTTTTGCATCTACTTAATGAGATGATTTATACAGCGTCCAGTTGTATCTTCACTCACACTAGATGGGTGAAGGGACCACTCCGACGCTGTAGTCTAATTAATTAAATTAATTTACCAAATTTGATTAAAATAAATTAATATTTTAGTACAAATAACAATTTTGTATAAAATTAATAACATTAGTTCAAATTGCATTACATTGCTGATTTTTTATATCTAAATTAATTCAGGTTAGCAATTCATTATTATTTAAGTCTATTTAATGGATTTTGCAATTATAGGAAAAATCACAGAAAAATTACAAAATACAAATACAGGCAATAATCTGAAAAATGTACAATTTTTTTTGTTTGTAAATAAAACATTATGTAATCCTAAGCCCACCAGTTAAGCTCAACAGGTGATTACACCAGCGTCTAAAATGGTGCATTGGCGTTTTTTAAAACACCCGAGTTAAATTTCCTGACAATCAGGAACGACAATACTCGCTACAAATCGGTATTGACAGCGTATGGAGATTTTTCTCCATTGAGGTTTTTTGTCAATTTTTTCTCCAAAATGATCTAGAATTTGAAATGGAACTAGGTTAACTTGCAATAATCATCAAGGCGCTTTGGGATGCTAACTTTACTATCGCCACCAATGGTATGAAAATCATAACTTGTTCTATAATGCGTTTCTTTCAAAAACTACATCATAAATACTAACCACTATCACAACTATTTTATAACTTACAGGATTTTGCATCTACGTAATGTTTTTAGTAAAGATGAGTAGCATCTTAACTCGCCCTAGATGGGTGAAGGGACCACTCGGATGTTGCAGTGCCTGGGACATGATTTTAGATGGTGTAGGCTTGCCCAACACCTGTACCATCCTGACAACTTAGTCGGCCTAGCCCACAGGAAAGACCAGAGCCAACCAATCTGCGGTTCTCCTCACGACGTTTTCCTTCACAGTTAGCGTGTATTTTAACACCTATTTTTAGAACCTACTGATAATAATAGTTGTCACAGATATTAGGAATTTTTAATTTTTCAAAAAAATCTACTATAAACAAGTGATTATATTTATTCCATTGGTGGCGCTTGTTAGCAACCCGAAGTGCATTAAGTCGCAGCTACTTTGATTGATTGGAACCAATCACTAGAGTTAAGCAACAACAGGCGCGGTCAGGTGTGGGATGGGTGACCGTCCTGTGACTACCGCTAGTGGCATTTTTCCGAGCGCTTCCGTACTACCGTACTTAATGACAGTCGTTAAGCCATGACAGAAGCTTTATGGGCGGCTTGACAACTTCTGACAGTAAGGCCCGCCACTGTTAAACTTCTCTGCTTCGCAAAGCACGTTAAGCCGTTGGTGCCGGCTGTCATGTAATGGCAGTCGTTAAGCCATGTCAGAGGCCTTGTGGGCGGCTTGATAACTTCTGACAGTAAGGCCCGCCACTGTCTTACAATCCTCCACCAACCCGGGCTTGGCCCCCGTGGTGGAGTATGGCCTAACCTTAGTGCGTTGCAGGAAGAGACCTGTGCATCAGCAGTGGGGACATACAAAGATTGATATAATATAGACAAGCGGTAACTAGTCGCAACCAATTCAGTACGCTTACCATGCACATTTTGACTCTCTCTCGACGTCGAGTGAGACTTACGATTACTTGTCATGTCGAAAGTACGACCATGGCAGCCAAGACTCGAGATAGCCAATAGACTGCGGTCTTGTCTACCTAAAAGTAGTTATTGCCATATTAATATGTTGTCTAGTCTGGGCTGCCATGGTCTTACTCTGAATATGGCAAGTACTCCTAAGTCTCTCACTCGACGAGAGTCGAAACGAGCATGCTAAGCATACAGAACTATCCTTTGGGCAAGGTGGCGTCCGCAAAATCAAGCATCATTTTTTTAGCAACTCGCGGTTCTGACGTACTCTTTTGGGACGCAGGTGTGAACTTATATTTGGTTTGTGTACGTATGTAATTTGCTCACTTTCATTGACTTTATTTACGTCACTACGTACTTGTATTTATTTATGTAATACAATGCAATTAACGCCTCGTGCATGGCATTGATTGAGTGTTGACATTTTATTTTGTGTGAATGGATGTACCTTTTTTGTTTTTTTTTTCATGTTGTTTGTCCCACTGCTGCGGATAGGCCTTCTGAGAAAGAGGGTATGGGCTTAATTACCATGCGTGCCCACAGCGGATTGCTGATTGCCCCAAAGACTGCCTTGTAGATCTAGCGGTATCCCGCCTGATTACCATGCCGGAGATCGTAGGTTCGGTTCCCACTGAGGGACACCGTAAATTTGTAGAAATGCCCTCAGTCTGAGTGTATTTCTATGTTATTTATGTGTTATTTACCGATGTCCTTGCCTGGTTGCCATAGCGCAGGAAATCCTAGTTGGGGACGAGAACAAGTGATTGTGTTTTGTAGATGTAATATTTTTTTGCTAGTAGCCTGACGACATTCTCTCAGAGAGAGATTATGGACTTAACTACCACATGTCCCCATCATGGCTTGGTAATGTCAAGCGTTGTTGTTTGAACTCCTCAGGTACTCAAGTTTCCTCACGATGTGAAGAAAATGACAAAAAATAAATTCTCTCTCCGAGAAAATGTCTACAGTGCAGTGAGACGTTTATAGGTTAAATAAAAAAAAATATATCCACTCATTGACTTATCTGTGTAGTTATTTATGATTTTTTTTAACTCTGTATTTGTTGGTAGGTACTAATACACCACATTCTAGCATCTTTTTATTTTCTCTTTTATCAAACCCTAGCCTAGCTCTGGGTCTCGACTCACTGACATCTTAACAAAACTAAACAATTTCCTTTAAAGTAATTCAAACTTGACTGGATGGCTGCCCCGGCCAGCTATCATGAAGAAGTATCGTTACAGTATATACATAAATATAAGTATAGATCATAAAACATGAGTTATCATAAAAATAAAATCCTAGTTAATATTATTTACGTATCATAGCTTCGTTTTCTCGCTAAGAAAAACGTTCACTGCGTTTTATATTACAAAGTTGTAAACAACAGTGACTATTTGTTGATTAATTTTTTTTTTTTGCTAAAAGTACGAAAAAATACGCATTTTCTGCTTCCGTCAGGGCAACAGCCAATATTGTTTTGTCCTTATTTCTTTTTTTTTTGTATAAGGTGTAATAGCTTTTTTCTCCTTTTTGTGATTCATGCAAGGCAATACGCGTTTTCTTGATTTATAAAAAGCCTATTGTGTGTAATAACAAATGAGTGTGCTAATACTGTTTCCGTTTCCTACGATGCAGGAAGGACCCATACCCCAGCAGTGGGGACATACAAGTATTGATATCGAAAATTCTTCTGTAATTGTGAACCGAAAATAAAACCATTTCATTTTCATTTATTTTTGAAAAAAAATGAATTCTTCTTAATGTTTATCACCGTGAAGAAGATAGCGCGTTATACATATTCAATCGAGTAATTATATCAGTTTGCGGTCGGTCACGGCCTTGGGGTCCAAATGTCGCGGAATAGAATAAGGCGGAGTTGTATGAGGGTCTGTTACGAAATATCTCGTGGACTCGGTAAATTGACCTGCCTTTGTATCGTCACTTGCGACTGCTGTTATTATTGAAGCTACGCGAGTTAATGATCGATTAAGGTGTTTCTAATAACGAGACCAAAAAACGGCTAATAATTTTGTCATTAACCCTTTGTATGTCCCCACGACTGGGGCACGGGTTCCTGTATCGCGGGAAGGTTAGGCCTTACTCCACCACGAAGGCCAAGTCCGGGTTGGTGGAGGATTGTAAGATAGCGGGGGGCCTTACTGTCAGAATTTATCAAGCCGCCTATAAGGCCTCTGACATGGCTTAACGACTGCCACTTCATGACAGCCGGCACCTACAACTTAACGTGTCTTGCACTACCACTGCACATCTTACAGTATCTAAGTAAATATAATAATGGTCTTTCCTTCTTGTTCACATTAGGCGCAAATTAATAAATCAAATACACGTACATTACTAACCGCAGTATGGACCCGACTGAAAATCAGTGTTGCAACTGATCTCTCGGTTGCAACATTATGATGAGTCGGGCCCATTTTGGGGACTCAATACTTAAAACTTCCCGATATTTTGTTTGATATTTAGATTTTTGTAAGTTTGTCTTTGTGTTAACTGTTAACTACTTGTATTTCTACCGTCACCCGTTTGTGTTTTCTGCTGACTGTTATATTATGTTGCGTGATTTTGTGTTTTTGAGTATTGTGTCGTCAAATAAATATAATTTTCTTTCTTTCAAAGCACAGAAACACTCGGAAAAAATGCCACTGGAAGTAGTCACGAGATGGTCACTGATCCAGCACCCGACAGCGCCTGACCTGACTGTTGCTTAACCCCAGTGATTGATTCCAACCACTCGGTTCCACTAGGCCACGGCTATAATTTTACAATTATATAATTTTGTTGTCTGTACAAAAACAGCAAAATACAAATACAATAAAATAATGAATGAATGAAAAATTATTTATTGCACTAAAACAATTTTTTACAAAGGCGAGCTTAATACTAGATAGTATTTTCTTCCAGCTAACCCACGATAATGCGGACAGTGGAAGGGGTAGTGCCAGTACACAATATAGTATAGGAGTGTTTTATTACATAACCTAGGTTAACTAAATATTACAAATATAATTTAAATACACATACGTATATAAAATAGCACGAATAATATAAAATGATACTCAAATACATATTTACTGCAATGCACATACCTACATACTAATCATTAATATTACTTACATACAATACTATAATTATATAATACTACATAGATACTGGATAACTCTATTGAAGTTCAAAGTAATGGTCATGGATCTTTTCTCTAAACACGTCTACGGAAGGAGACTGGCGAATGTTCAGAAGTAAAGTATTCCACAGACGAATCGCTGTCACAGTGAAGGAATTTGAATAGCCCGCCATATTAATAACACGCAATAACCGAGTGACAACGTATAGGCAGTGGCTAACATTAATTTAGAAGCAGTGTCGGATTACTACTGGAAGTAAAGCCAGTACAATGCATGAGTTCTGTTTTAAAATAATTATGTAAACTCTGTTCATTAAGGACTTTGAAAAGTTTGGAGTTTTTTTGTCCATTTTTGCTCCAAAATGATCTAGATTTTGAAATGGTCACCTGGTTTGAATTGTAACGTTCATTAAGCCGCCGCTTCTGCGCTAATTTGAATAATCATTTCATTTATTTTTATACTATCTAAATAAAAAATTGTAAATTTGTATCAGCAATCAATTGTATTTATGACAAAAACAATTTATCATCGAAATTGTTTATTACAAATATATGCTTTATTTTTGAAATTCGAATGACTTCAAGAATAACACCGCGCAAAGAAGATTTGATACCAATAAAAAAATGTCAGTTAAGAGATCAAAGCCTTAAGGTCAAACTGTTGACCTTTCCGGAAGCGAGGTCGCATCTTTTATGTGTGTCGTCGTTAGATGCCAGAATGTCATGACGTAGTGTGAAAAAGGTTTAAGAGGCTCCATACAGTAACAATTCTTGCTTGAAGCGCCTAGTCGAACCGAGAGATTGCAATCAATCACTTGAGTTAAGCGACAACAGGCGCGGTCAGGTGCAGGATGGGTGACCGTTCCGTGACTACCGCTATTGGCATTCTTCTGAGCGTTTCCATGCTTTGCAAGGTATGTTGAGCCGTTAGTGCTGTCTGTCATGTAATTGCAGTCGTTACGCCATGTCAGAGGTTTTATGGGCGGATTGATGACTTCTTTCAGTAAGTCCCGTCACTGCCTTTCAATCCTCAACCAACCCGGACTTAGCCCTCGTGGAGTATGGCAAATCTTTCTGCGATGTAGGAAGAGACCCACGCCCCAGCAGTGGGGACATATATGGGTTAATATCGAGAACAGTAACAATAATACAAACATGTACTAACACACTTACTAAAAGAATTATCTTGACCATACACTGCTTTGTGGGTTCGGTTCCCATTGGAGGCCGCTGTACTTGATTTGTACAAAAAGCGTGGGTGAATTGCCATGTCTGTGTTGTCCTTTCCTGGTTATCTTTACACAGGGTGTCCTAGTATGAGTGACCACGAAGACCACGACAAGTGATTTCTTTATCTAGCATTTCCGCTGAGTAACGCCTGATTCCATGAAATGTTTATCAAATATTGTAGACTTTTAGTCCGGATCTACGTACGGGTGTTGTTATATCGGAAGAGGCCGACCAGGTTTCGCTCCGATTCGCAGAGCTTAATCATGGTGAGCAGAGACGGAGCTCGCGTCGTCGGTTGCGCGCAAGTGCGAATCGGAGCGAAACCTGATCGGACTCTTCCGATGTAACAACACCCGTAAGTAGTTCCGGACTAAAAATCTGCAATGTGTTGTGCTTACGAAAATTTTAGTTCAAAAATTTATCAAATATGATTGTTCTGAGCTTTTGCTAAAACGATCTATACAATATATTCGTTTTTTTCGTCGATGGCGCTAGTTACTGAATCCTCGTCAGGCTATTCTAGTCCACTGCTGGACATAGCCCCCCCCTAAAGAGCGCCACGTTGTGCTATCATAGGGCGTAGTGCCCATAATCCCCACGCTGGGCATGCGGGTTGGGGATCGCAGTTTGGTGGAATTGTACTGCAGGGGGCGCTGCTGCCCACATCCCGGTTTGTGTCCCTTAGTCGACTTTTGCGACACCCGCGGGAAGAATAATTGGGTTGGTGCTATTCTTTAGGCCGGCACTACACAGCAGTTACTGAATGGAGCTCCTTAAGGCGCGACGCGGTGCTAAATAATGCCACAAATGAAAAATCATCACTTGTTTAAGAATACGTTTTTTTTTTTCAAAAAGTGAACTCTTTTACGTTCACTTTTTGAATTATTCATGATTTGCTGTGAAAAATCAATGTACTCGTACATTGTAGGTTAATAAGTAGACTCGGCGACGCTACCTCTCCTTCTTCTTGTTCAGCCTATATTATGTAGTCCATCGCTGGACATACCCCTTCCCTAATGAGCGCCATAGCGCCCTGTCTTCAGCTTGCCGCATCTACCTGCAGTTTTTCGCAGATCGTCACCCCACCTGGTCGGAGGGCGTCCTACACTACGTTTGCCGAGTCGCGGTCTCCACTCAAGAACACGTTTACTCCAACGGTTGTCAACGGTTGCAACGCTACCTCAGCTACCTCGAATTGTCATAATAAACTACGATTTGTACTTTTATGAAACCCGGCTCTTGTGATAATTGTTAGCAGTCTTTGAGTTAATATTACGAAATACTGAAGGCGATATTAACGCCGCCAAGGAAATAAAAATCATAATTTGTTATTGGAATTATAAAAATGTAAATTATAATACATTTTTTTTTCTTAAGCACTGTGGCAACTGTTTTTAACATCATGGATATGCAAAAAATGCAAGGTGTCCTTGTGTGAAAAATATGTGCTTTGCTAATTTTCATGTCTAAACATTACCTTGGCAAAATGTTTATTTTTTATATCCCTAAGGCGTTCAGTTTCGAATTTAATACCAATAATTTTTTCGTAGATAAACAGTATAAAAAGTAAAATTTGTATATATTTTTTACTATTTTTCCCATATTATTCTATTCATCAATCGTTAAATAAAAATATATTTTTTTTTTAAAACAAAAAAAAAACATGCGTTTAAGGGTTAAAACTTGCAGTGTAGACCTAAAAATAACAACCCATGATTTTAATCGGTTTTCGCTAAAAATTGCAGTTTTTGACAAAACTTTACCTTTTGATACCTAATTGCCATATTATATTTGCTTCCTTTTAGTATTTAAAAGTTTGTTTGATTTTGATTTCTTATAATAATGCCAGTTTCCAAGTTACGTTAGTATAAAATAAGCTCGTAATTGGCCAGAGATAAATTATATTTATAACTGTGAATATGAATATTAATTAACTAGTGCTGTGGGTTGTGTAAGTAAATAAAATGAAAAAAATTAACTGTGTCCTAGATTCATAGACCTAGGTTCTCCTGAGTTCTAAAAAGAGCTTCTATTATTTATTATTTATGATGTTTGCTTTCTCCATAGACACGTCATAAAAGTAGATATGATTTTTTTTCCATTGGTAACACGACTTAGCACCGCGTACCGCCAGAAATTGAGACTTCCAACTACCCTTGAAACTAGAAGAACAATTATTTAACGTTTTCTATCAACACAATAAATCACTCTCTTCTTTTTCCATTCAATTTCAATGTTATCATTCATACAATGATCAATACAAAGAAACGAAAAAATGAAAAAAAAAAAATTAATTGAATAATGAATTGTATGTGTAATAACATAGATTTTAAACAACTGTTTACTAACAATATTGGACCTGAGTTGTATGAATAAAGAATTATAATTAAATTAAAAATACAAAAACAAAACTTATAATTTTCTAAGGTTAACA
Source organism: Yponomeuta sedellus (assembly GCA_934045075.1). Classification (NCBI taxonomy): domain Eukaryota; kingdom Metazoa; phylum Arthropoda; class Insecta; order Lepidoptera; family Yponomeutidae; genus Yponomeuta; species Yponomeuta sedellus. The sequence continues at coordinate 23,862,357 of OW203726.1, forward strand.
CGAGCAGTAGACATAATTAAAACTGTTTTTATACGGATTTATGCTCGTTTATTACATTTTTTACAATTTTCCAAAGTTTCGGCACTTTTTCAGGTGCCGTGGTCCCGGATGACAAGTAAAAAATGTAATAAACGAGCATAAATCCGTATAAAAACAGTTTTAATTAAAACTTATAATGTTGTTTATTTATATCAGGCGTTTTTTTATTTGATAAAATGGAATGCTACGTGGAACGTGGAACTAGAACCGGCAGATCATCTTGTGACCTTTCAGTGTAATTTATGAACACAATCCGTTGAAACTGGTTCTTAGAAGATGATACAAGTCGAACAAAATATTTATTTATTTATGGACTTGATGAAAAGTTACTAGTTTGTTTAGGTTGACTACTATCACTAGCTTTTGATCTAGATTTGAAAATATGAAGATTTTAAAGACACAAATTTTGACTTGTAACGTTCATCACATCAAGCGCGCAGTTTCTGCGCTATTTTGAATAAAACCCTTTTATTAAAAAAAAAATAGTTTCTTAAAATTAGTTGATAGGGAAAATATTAGTTCTTCGCCCATATATACCAACAGCACTCGTTCAAGAGCATAACGAAAGGGTCAGCCATCACAAGTGTCAACTTTTGAAGGGAGCTATGACCCGGTGACCACGCCACCATTAGAATAACGTTTTAAGAGTTTCGAATTTAAATCCAGATAGACGCTAAAGAATTTTTCATTGGTTTTGGTTCTTATTGCAAGTGGATAAAGTTCACTTCAATATGGTTACTAAAATTCGATGTTGCTCATACAAAGAAGGAACTGATACTTTGTTGAAACCACTGTCGTAGGTTGAATAGCTATGGCATCCTTGGTCACCCAGGTCTTCTTCTTCTGTTTCATACAAAATCATTTTTAAACAGCAGCTTAAGTGATATTTAATAAGTGTTGCCAGTTGAACTACGTCTATTAGGATTTTTTAAGTACCTACTGCGTCTTCATTGTTATCGTAGTTAGATAGATATAGAACAGTTGTGGTAGACAACACTCACTCACGTACATAAGAAAACATACACAGGCTTTTGAAATTTTCAGTATCAATTTTCAGTGTCAGTAAATTTTCGTCCTTGATCACTCCAAACCAAGTTGTAGCTGAAAAATATATATTACGTTCTCACATATAGGTAGGTTCAATAAAGTTTATATTAAAACGGTCCAATTTTGAAATATGAACACTACTACCTTTTTTTCATTATCTTGGGTAGCCACCCGGTTTTTTTTATAAAAACACAATAATTCGTTGTTAATGTTTTGTTTTTGTTATTTTTACGGGTGTACAGAAAAAAAATCTTCTGTTTTTTGATACTAAATAATACCCAATAGTTCAGTTGATTTCTTTTATTAAAAAAAAATATAAAAATTTTGGACAAGTCCACAAAAAATATAATTAAATTGCATGAAGACTACAGCATAATATTAAACCACTTTGTAAGGAAGACGTTGGCATTAAATAAATCATTGGTGTTTGTGACATAAGTAGTGTCAATGTCGAATTGGATCATTTCATCGGATCGGTGGCGGTCAAGTTATGCGTGGTATAACAAGCGTTTAGCTCGGTTTAGATCATGTGGGTACAGCGATATCATTCCGATGTTAAAACCTAACTGCAAAGTAGGTAGTCGGGGCTGTAAGTGATGCAATCTACTTCAGCCAGATGTCGCTGCTTGTACGTAATACAGAGAATAGTGTAAAGAGGTTCGAAATTTCACTGATGCCGGTGAGTCGCCCATTAGTTCAGTTGGATAGAGCGCTGGCACGGATAGCCAGAGGTCGCGGGCTCGGATCCCGGCATGGGTGGAATTTTTAGCCTCTAAATAGGTTTTTAAAATTGTCCTTAGCACGCGTTAGTGCATTAAAAATAAAAATAGTGTAAGCGGTTAGCTCGTGAACGAGTATTCTATTTTTTATTTTTAATGCACTGAACAATTTTAAAATATTCTAATAAAATAAATATTCTCTGTATTACGTACAGGCAGCGACATCCGGCCCAAGTAAATTGTATCACACACAGCCCCGAATACCCACTTTGCAGTTAGGTTTTTACATCGGAATGATATCACTGTACCCACATGATTATTAAATTTGTTTTTATTTTTAATGCACTAACCCGTGCTAAGGACAATTTTAAAAACCTATTAAGAGGCTAAAAACGAGTGTTGTTTGTGTGTATGGCCGTTATAGTTATTGCAACATTATTGTTTTTCCTAATTTAGCAATGATTCGACTTTTAAAGCTATTGATGGCAATGCTGAAGTATAATCAGATAGGGTGTGATTCATTGAGTTAAATACGATTTTAGAATTCTTTTCTAACATGTTAGGCCAAAGAAAAGTAATGTTTAGAGTGAAACTTTAGATTTATTTGCCCGGTTTGCAACGGTTTAAAAGGAATTTCTGGATCAGTTCGAATAGCAAATATTGAATCAATTTTGAAATGGACACCTAGTTTGACTTGTAACGTTCACTAAGCTATCTGCGCTACTTTTCATTTCATTTTAAATCAAACTAATTTTGTAACCTCCTGCCTGATCATTAATAGCAAGCAGTTGCACAATCAATAGAATCTTACCACATACACTCTGATTTATTAAGTTTAAGATCATTTTAGAAATCATAACATGTGAGGCCAACATTCTAGTAAAAGTAATGTTTAGAAACTTTAGATTTATTTGCCGATTTAAATTTAAATTCTGCATGAGTTCGAATAACAAATATTAAATCAAAATCATTTTCAAAGCTCCTGCCTAACCATTAATAGCAAGCATTTACACAATGAATTGTTGCTCAGAAGACATTTTATCAAGAGTTAGCAATAAACGCATCTTGTGCCTACGGAACTTTGCGCTGGCGCACGTATCCCGTAGACTTGCTTTTTTGTGTTACAATCTTCTTAATCTTTGTATTCATCATCATCATCATCAACTCATCATGATCCCACCGAGGGGCACGGGACTCCTACCTAAGGAAGGTATAGGCTATACTCCACCATGGGAGCCAAGTCTGGATTAGTGGAGGCTTGCAAGACTTGTGGCTGGTCTTACAGTCAGAATTCTTCAAGCCGCCCTAAGGCCTCTAACTTGGCTTAACGAGTGCCATCTATCGACGGCAGCCGGCACTAACTGCTTGAAGTGCCTGACGAAGCACGGAACCGCTCGGAATAATGCCACTACCGTTAGTCATAGACCCCTCCATGCACTGAACGCGCCCTATTTTGCTCACCTTTCGTGATCGTTTAAGATCACTCGGGCAGCCGGGGGTACGAACGATTCGTATTATAAGACTATAATATTCTATAACTAAGAATATTTTATGTAAAACCGCAGTGATATTTTCCAAATACATTTATTAGTTTTATGAAAAAAAAAAACAGTGACAACCTGAATAAACCCAGGCAAAATGGAGGGTCAGCGACCAAGAAAAAGGAACGCTGGTCTTGTCTTGGATCTGGCTTCTTCAATTCTTGCCAAACGGAACAGGTGGTCGTTACGTACATTTTTCATTTTCATTCATTTCATGTCTTCTTCTTCTTCAGGCTATATTAGTCCACTGCTGGACATAGCCCTCCCCTAATCAGCGCCATTTTCATTTACGAATCGGAAATACCACTCGCTAACGGTAAAGAAAAATATCGTGAAGAAATCCGCGTGTCTGGTATTCATACACCGCAGCATTTATTTTACCCTTAGTGAGGCTTAGTTGCGGAATCTCAGGTCTAACTTACTCCTCCCAATGCTAAACAGGTAAATTGACTTTAGTTTTAGTGATATACTTTTTCGCTGTGTGGTGTCGGCCTAGAGAATAGCGCCAACCCAAATTCTTCCCGAGAGTGTCGTAAAAGGCGAGAGACTAAGGGACACAAACCGGGGGGGGGGGGGGGGGGTGGTCAGCAGCGCCCCCTGCAGTACAATTCCACCGAACTGCGATCCCCAACCCGCATGCCCAGCGGGGGGTTTATGGGCTTGTATAATGATAATGATGGCACAACCTTGCGCTAGGGGAGGGCTATGTCCAGCAGTAGGCAAATATAGCCTGAAGAAGAAGAAGATATACTTTTGGATGGACGAGGCTTGCCATCCGATGGGTATGGGTATTAGAGCGAGTTTCTGAATTGAGAATTTCGCTAAGTAAATACTTGACTATAGTGATGTCTCTACGAATTTTTTAGCAAAGACCATGACAGAACGTTCCTTAAGTATTTACTTAGTGTATTTCTCAATTCAGAAACCAGCCCTTAGCCGCTTCGCTCAGTTGGGAAATATAGCTAGGCGACTTTATACTTTGGTCAGTCTATCACAACATAAATGAGATAAAGTATAACTTTACAGTGGGGATCGATACAACGCACGTCCATTAAAGAGCTGATGTGAACGACTATTCATAGATGTCTCTGCTGCGTTAGATTATGCAAATTTAACTTATAAAATTGTCTTTATCGTCGAAAATATTGGTTGTCTAAGCTAATAAGCAAGAAACTTTATTTCAAGTGATAATTGAAGTAATTAAACATATTTTATTTAGTCTCATGCTACGAGTAGATGATTTTGATTGACCCACAAATAAACAAAATGTATAGTTAATAAGTACCTAATAACACTTCAGAGAAAACGAATGTACCTATTTCGAGCTTTAGTTTAAAAGACATCAACGAGGTGTGGAACTTACATTTCAGATAATATATTTTTAGTAAACTGCGCCGGCAAACCTTTTTTTATTTTTTGTCATCAATAAAACGTTGTAAATATTTAGTTGTTATAATTTTAAATATAATAAACAATAAACATCTAAACAAAACAATAACTTGTCGTGAATATTCTGTTATATAATATATTAGAATATTACATATTATGTAATATTAGATGTTATGTTACACATAACATATTATGTTAACCAGACAAATATTTACAAGCTTGGAAATGTTACTTGGATCTCAAACACAATGACAAGGTGTGTTGAGAGATTAATACAACTGAATTAACATGATTGTCAGAAGAGTTCAGTATGAGCACAAAGGAAAATTAACAAGATGTTGTTAACAGTGTAGAGTAACATTGCTGTTAGGTTTGACAGATGATCACGCATTTTCAATGTCTTAAAATGTGATTCTGGTGCAAAGAAACCCAATATGTAAGTAATACAATGAAAGACCATATCAGAATAAAAATTGGTAATTTATTTTCTATAATATAAAAATGAATCGCTGAATGTGTTGGTAAGCGCAAATCTCGAGAGCAGCTGAACCGATTTTGCTAATTCTTTTTTTAGAATATTAATTGAAGTACAAGGATGGTTCAAACGGAGAGATAAAATGAAAAAAAATAAAGTGTCGATGGTAGGCGGTACGAAGTTTGCTGGGTCAGCTAGTTCTTTATATTTATGATATTACTTTTCTTTATTTAATAGCTTATCTCTGTACAAATTGTCATATGTATTTTATGAGTCCGATTTGGGGGATCGGTCAGTCTGTTTAAACTCAAGTAACGTTTTGTTAATATAAGTTATTCGTGTTTTCCTACTTTAGAAGTAGTTTTGTAATTTTTGTTTATTCAGTTTTTTTTGTAAACCGTTCAGATTTGACATCGTTACAAGGAATCATAAGAAAGAAACTACGCGTTGAGAAACTCTTCACTTTGAAGTAGGATAAAAATAGCAAACTCTTTCTTTACATTGATGTTTAATAAATACCTTTCATATCCTTCTTAAACGTAACTATTTTACATAACTGTGATCGATCAATAACCACCTTAAAACTACTTACTTACAAAACTTACATGTTGGTATCTAAAACCAGACATTATAAACAAATAAATACATATTTAATTAAAATCCATACAAAACGGCAAGCATGTCATTACTATCGCAAACAAAAATACTATACAATGAAAAAACACGATAATCTCAAAAGAAAAGAAGAACTATTTTTTATCGTAAAGAGGTTCAAAATTTCGCTGATGCCGGCACTTGCTCATTAGCTCAGTAGGGTGAGCGCTGGTAGGGTTAGCCAGGAGTCGCGGGTTCGAGTCCCGGCATGGGCGGAATTTGTAGCCTCTAAATTGGTTTTTTAAGAACTATTTTGCGCACTTTAACCTTATTTGCACGGCTACCACCAGTAACCTCCGTGGCCGAATCCTCCATAGCTGTACGGCCATCCGTACCCATACCCATATCCATATCCGTAGCCGGGGTATCCCCAGGAGCTATAGTAAGGGTAGTGCCCTCCGTAGTGCCCCAGACCGTACCCCCCGTACCCCCCGTACCCCCCGTAGCCGAAACCGCCCCAATGCGTGGCCGCAGGCTTCAAGTCATCTTTATCTTCGACGGCCAAGTCCTGTTTGGAATCAGCTGCCTCAGGACTGGCGGGGACTGGCGCTGAGGATTTTTCTGCTGGTGCACTTTGCGCGATGGCTGCTAGAAGTAGCAAGGCTGAGGCGAGTAGGGTTATCTGTAGAAAGAGATGGAGAAGAGAGTGCTTAGTGGATATTTTAGTGGAGAGTTTTTAATATTATAATTTATAATACTTTGGTTTGAGAAATCATGGCTGTATTCTTTTATCTGGTTGTGAAAAAGGTGTTCTCTAAATATGGGTACTTATTTTTATTCTTTATTGCACACGGAAAACTCAACAGTGAAATAAAATTAAAGAAAATACATGTTCAAAGGCGTGAGGTTAATCTCTGTGAGAGATTTCTTCCGGCAAACCTTGCGAACGACTTTATTGCAAAGACAGAAAGAATACTCTTTCTTTCTGTCTTTGCAATAAAGTCGTTCGCAAGGTTTGCCGGAAGAAATCTCTCACAGAGATTTAATTGGAGGAACTAAATTAAATAATAAAAATAACTGACTGACTGGTTTAGTGGTCTCAAGTTTAATTACCATGCCGGAGATCATGGGTTCTATCTCACGCGGGGCCGCCATGCATTTGTACAAATGGCGTCAGTTTGGACATATTGCCATGTTTGTTATGTTTTATAGCACAAAGTATCAAATTTGGGAAGTTATTTAGTTATTAATGAATATCAGCATACATATTCAGTTATAATATTTAGTCTTATTATCTATTAAACGGGTCTACCCGAGACCACGGCAACTGTAACGCCGCCGTAACGTCGGGAAATAAGGTAATTACGTTTTACTTAACAAAGGCATGCGTATCGCGAATTATTAAGAAATACTTTAGTCTATTTGTCATTCAAAACGTATTTTATATATTAGTCTTAAGTTTAGGGACAGAAAAATAGTTTTAACTATTACTAATATTAGTTAAAAAAACCATATTAAACCAATCAAATGCTATTGTGAAATCAAGTTTTAGTTGATTTTTTAACACTAGTCTTTTTTAAGATAAATATACAATAAACTTATGGTGCTGGTTCAAATCCCGCGTCGGTCTGGAATTATTTTTTGCCTGTGTTAAATATGATTTTATTAAACAAACTTTGATAAACTAAAAAACGTGTAAATTAAATGCGTACGAGTTACGACTAAGAAATCCACTTAGGGCCAGTTTCTGAATTGAGAATTCTGTCTCTTCCAATTTCTCAGCAAAAAACGTGACAGAAAGTTCCTTAAGTATTTACTTAGTCAAATTTCAAAAATTCAGAAACCACACGTTCGAGTAGCATTATAATATTTTTAATTACACGTCACTTGCTTAATTGTTATATAATTGGACATACTTAATAATATTATCATTCCAGAAAAGTATTCACCCGCACCCTCACACTAAATACCTACTTAATACCACCACGAATTTTTAATTTACGAGACGTATAAACCTACGAGTTTAAATCTGATAAACTGCCAGGGCCACTTACTTTGCTGCAAGCCATGGCTCCTTAGTCTCCTTATTGGAACTCAAGTTAACTTGTCACCAAGTGTCAGGTCAGAATGCTGTCTCTCGGACAGGCGCGGTGTTATATACGTAGGAGACGGCCTAGAGCCTCACGGATGACTGGCGGGCTTCCTCGCATGCGTCTAGCCATTGTTTCAGTGTAGGACGCAGGACGCCTGTGTCATTGACCTCCATGGGGGCTTGGTGGGATGGTTTTCTAATTAGACTGGGATGAAATTCTGACTGTGATAGTATGTTACTATGTACCTTTGTAAAAATTGGGAATTTTGTGTTTTTTTCCAGTATACAAGAAGTATTATTCTTGTCTTTTCTTACGATATTTAATTATTTATCAATTAATTAATTGGGCTTAGTATTTGTACGTTTGCTGGTCTTGGATTAACTTAAATATTATATCATGTTAACATGAATAAAATTAATATTCGCGCTTTACCATATACTGACTAGTAGCTAAAGTAGCAAGTAAGCGAGTTGCATAGACACTTAAGTAGCCACTTCATAGAAATTGTATTCTAAAAGTTATAACTAGTCAGTTTAATTCGAGGTAGTGTTACGTGTAAAAGATTGATATTGTAGCATACTGTATTTTTAGCAATATGTAAGTCCAAGTATAGTTGCTGGGCTAGGCTCACAAGCTGTCAGGATGGTATAGGTGCTAGCCATCTCAAAAACAATGGAACAGGCACTTTAGCGTCCGAGTGATCCCTTTACCCATCTAGTGTGAGTGAAGGTGCCACTGGACGCTGTATAAATCATCTCATTACATAGATGCAAAGAGCAAAGATTAAGACTATCAAAAGCTTTTTAGGGACTGCAGTAGAGTAGATGAAGCGAAGGTGTTCTGTCAGGATTGTGGCAAGTGGCAGTCCTTGGTCTCTGCCTACCCCTCTAGGATACAGGCGTGAGGTTATTTATTATTATAATTTATTTATTTTCATGTTTTAACTCCTAATACATAGGATCAAAAACATAAAATACATGCCAATTTGCAATAATATGACTAACAAAGGTAATAAATCTACATAACAAATTAATAAAAGAAAAAAATGAAAATGAAATATATTTATTATTGGTTCAGAAATTAAAACTTACATTACTTAAAACTAAACACACAATATGCTAAGAAAAAAAAGCCGTGTTGCCCTGCATGCATCACAAAAAGAAAAAAAAATACCTTTGTTATATCACAGTGATTTCATGCATGTGACTTTCATTCATTAGGTGACAAATAATTTATTCTTCACTTTACATAAAAGAGAAAAAAAAAATATTTCCCTGTCGACAGCTGATCACTTTAGTTCTAATATATTTTACAGACATACGAGTATATCAGTCAAGAACAGTGTACAAGTATAAAAAAAGGAAGAGAAACATAATATTATGCACTTGAAGACTTTAAAATACGGTAATATTTACAGTTAAGTTATTTTATCTTAGTAGTGCCATTAGTAATGGTGACAGAATTTTTTAAATGCCATGATTTTTTTTTTGTTCGCCTCACAATAAACAGTAAACAGGACCAGCCCTGCCATTCAGGTTGCAGTAATTATGTGAAAGCATAGTGTAACGCCTCTCATCCCTTAATGGACACTCCCAAAGGATGTGGTGTGCCGTCTGTTCAGTCTCCGAGCACTCGCAAAACGGACTCTCCACCAGTTGCATACATAACAGGCGTGAGGTTATGTATGTATATATGTAGTAGAGTAGAAAACATTTTATTGGACTCCATATGGAGAATTCTAAATTCGAATCGATTTTAAACTTAGCCCCTTTAAAACAGAGTCAAAGTTAGCATGATTATCAATCAATCTTCACTTAATTTCCTCAAATTAACACGACAAAACATGGCTAATTTGCACAATAGCAAATGTCATGTCATGTTGAGGCTCTTTGTCATGATAGAATGCTTGATTGGCACTGGCTGAACAGAAAAAAATATAATTAAAGCTGCTACTGTACGAAACATCTTTATTCTGGTGGTGGTGTGGCGTCCAATTATTGTCGTTCCAAAGGAAATTAAATTACACGCCAAATAAGTAAACTTCAAAAAACTGTGTCAATCAACTACGAAGTTAGATGACTGAAACTTTGAGGTAACGGTGGCGTGTGTAATATTACAGGTGTTACGTGATTCTTACCCTCGGTTTCTCGAATGCTGACAGTCTGTTCTTAATTCTATCTATTCTTAACATCTGTCAGTTATTTTTGTATGCACTTTTGCCAACTCTTAGATGTTAACAATAGATTAACAGACTGTCAGCCTTCGAGAAACTATGGGTTAGTCTAGTTGTTATCTTCTTCTCAAATTGCCTCTCCATCACTGGAGGTAAATTGCGAATTTATTTAGATACAAAATGTCACTACAAAATAAAATAGTTACCAAAAAAATGTCGCACATAATAAAAAAGAGGTAGGTAGCTCTTTACAGCTGTATCTATACAATGCAATTCTGAACTGCTAGTCTAATTATTATATCTACATGTAACTACTACATTGCTCAAGTAAGAAAAATACGACACAATCAGATCTCATCTAAATCACTTGTGTTATGGGTGCTAACTCGACGATAGATTTATACTATCTATGTATAAATCTATCGTCGAGTTAGCACCCATAACCATAACATAACCCACCCACATGCAAGACATGAACAAATATTTAGTGACTTTTTATGCTATTTATTGTAGGTATATCTTGCACACATCTAATTTAAACAGACTAATCGTCAGATCCGTAACCTCATATTAGCAATAATTCTAGAGATCTTTATACGTAGGTAGAACCAGCCCTTCATTTCCCAATTTATTTACCTACAATACCCACACTTCTAATCGTTTCCAAATGACCCCAAGATCTCTTCAAAACAAACAAATTCCCCCGAATTACCTCTAAGCAGCACCTAATCAGCGGCGGGTGAAGGAACCCGCTAGAGATGGCAATTATCGTGCGCACACGCCGGCCACGCGAAATAGTCACGTTGTTGTTGCGACATACCCCTCCCCGGTCCCTGGAGACTTGGTGATAAGCGAAGCGATTGTATAGACAGCGCCATATTAAATAAATAAATATTCATGGACATATTACACAGATCTCGTTAGCCCTATACTAAGTACAACTAAATGACTTGTGTTATAGGTGCTAACTCGACGATAGATTTAATACAATAAATACATAGATAACATCCAAGACCCGAGACAAACAAGAAAAGTTCGTTTCCTAGTTTGACCCGGCCGGGGATCAAACCCGAGACCTTCCGTTTTACAGTCAGCGTGCTAAACCGCTGCGCCACCGAGGCCGCCAAATTGAATATTGAATTGCTTGCGCTGGAGCTATGTTAACAACCGGCTTCGTAGTTTAGTATTTCCTCACGCTTGCTCATTCTAATAACATAACATTTACATACAGTCACATATTACATTGTTTTTGGCCTCACACTAAAAAAATACCCTATGTCGTGGGAACCAGAAACAGCGATATCCGGCTCGAAGGACCAGTAGGTAGGTACCTACTTAGGTACGGAATAATAGTGGACTTTAACAAATAACACCAAATTATCAAATAATCAGCAAACGTATCTATATTTTGCATTGACATAGGAAAAGTAAGTGAGTGACACCCGTCACTCATCCATAAATACACACAAATATGTAAGGAGTTTATTTTATGGCGTAAAGATTCATAAATATATTTTTGTAGCCAATTTAATTTATCAGTATAGTCCACGAAACCACTTCTTTTAAAAGGAAATCGTATTTAGCTTTTTTTTTGTTTTGCCATTGATTGTGAGTTCAGGTGCCCCTTGAGACTATATAAATTATCTCCTAATCTATCGTAGATGCAAAGAGTAATGTATTTTTATTAAAAAAAAACATAGACATTCTTTAAAATAAATAAAAATGACTGGGAAACCTGAGCCCTAAAATGTTAAAAATTGTTATTATGATTGGAATGAATACTTTCTTAACCCTCAGTCTCGTTAAGGAATAATTAATTATTTTGTATGATTGTTATTTATTATTTTGCATGTAATCAATGTCCATCAATGTTTGCTGTGTGGTGTCGGCCTAGAGAATAGCATCAACCCAAACTCTTCCCGCGGGTGTCGTAAAAGGCGACTAAGGGACACAAACCTTGGGGTGGGCAGCAGCGCCCCCTGCAGTACAATTCCACCAATCTGCGATCCCCAACCCGCATGCCCAGCGTGGGGATTATGGGCATTACCCCCCAATAATGGCACAACTTGTGCTATGACACTCATTAGGGGAGGGCTATGTCCAGCAGTGGACTAATATAGCCTGAAGAATAAGAATATAAGAATAATCAATGTCTAAATGCAAAATAATAAATTGCATATAATCAATATCTAAATATTAAAAAAATAATCTGTCTAGGATCTGTCATATATAATACAATTCATGGTTAACTATGACAGCCCACAGGAAGCTTTACCGACTGCGCAATGTCTATCGTAACAGTTAAACAGACTCGGCTACTTAGTGTACATCGACGTGTAATAAAATTATGAAATGCAGTTTTACGAAACGCGGCCCTCTCGTCACCCAGCCCATAACACAAAGGGGTATCCAAACGCACAATTGTCCAGACCCTAATGTCAGAGCCACGTCCTTCCTTCCGCACTCGGAAGGTCAACCCTCAATTAGCTGTCATTGACATGGCTAATTTGGACACTATTCGTGTCATTGTTAACCTATAAGCAGAGGTTTTAAAGCCGGTGGGGATGCTTCAATAGGCTAGAATCTTGGTAGAACGAGGAGATGTTAGACGCGTCGTCAGTAATTTCGTTGCCATAATTTAATAGTAACTGATTTAGTTGGTGAAACAAACTATATTAGATTAGGTATATTCTTAGCTTAGGCTTATTTTATAGCATAGATGGTATATTCTTAACAAATTTTCCAAAAATAGGTATGACTTGTAGCTTTAACTATTCACAGGTATACTTATTAAATTTTAATCAATTTAATCAGACGCATGGATTGTTGTTTAGGACCAAAAATCTCTAATTTGTGCATGGTTGCCGAGAAAAAGCCATCCCACAGATAAATAAGATAACTAGATTATTTTTTATATATCGAACGGGTCTAATTGCGATCATTTATCAGGTAAAACTTAATTACCTTGATTCCGAATCATAGAAATCAATTGAATTATTATTAGTGTATATTTTTTATTTTGCACGTATTAAAAAGGTAAGAAAGACGCGGCGCGGGCCAGATAGTTTAAACTATTCGTAACGCAGACTGAAAAAGAAGCAGTTAACAAGCTCGGACCCTACAAACGGTTATTCCCTCTGTCCATGGTTGCCTGAAAGAAATTGCTTTTGGTTAAAAGGCAACTAATATGATTTTAAATGTTTTCTGTTACTGTAATTTCTGTGTACAATAAAAAATATTATATCTTTCTATTTAACGTGCCCCAGCAGTGGTGACATCCAAGGGTTGATAACGATATCTTTCTATCTATGTATATATCGCGTGTAATTGAATTGTATCGCGAAAACTGCTCACACGTGAGCTTAATCTGTCACTCGGATCGAAATGCCACTTTTGTGTCATCACGAGATGGTATCATGACAAAATATATTGGTTAAGTACGTGACTTGCAATCCAAAGACGGTGAACGTAAATTAATGTTCGTTGTACGATACTTAGTAACAGTTTAAGCAAATAAGTTTGAGAGGCTCTAAACGTACTTGCGGGCATTTACCCGCATACTCTCACAAATCTCAATGAATTCGGATAAAATATTGTAACCGCTAGTGCGTAAGTTTCAGTATTTCGATAATTGTATAAATGTGGGCATTGGACCGTAAACAAAGTGCATTCTAACCCTTATAAAAAGCTGGTCAGCATACAGGGGCTATTTTTCACATATTCATTATCACGAAGACCTAATCAGGTCAGGTCATGCTAAGTAGCGCCTCTAATAGAATAAAAATTATTACTTATTTTATAATACATTTTTATTTACAGAACTAAACTTCAAAAATCTTGGTATGGTTGCGAAAAACCTTTTTTGCTTATCGATAGGCTTCATGCAGGCACGCCTGTTTCGGATAATCCCGCATTAAATGTCCGCACTCCAAAATCTGTGTGTGGAGTCGGCCTAGAGAATAGCACCAGCACAATTCTTCCCGCGGGTGTCGTAAAAGGCGACTAAGGGACACAAACCGGGGGTGGGCGGCAGCGCCCCTTGCAGTACAATTCCACCGAACTGCGATCCCCAACCCGCATGCCCAGCGTGGGGATTATGGGCATTACCCCCTATGACAGCACAACGTGGCGCTCTTTAGGGGAGGGCTATGTCCAGCAGCTTACACTTTACATTGTACATTGACATTCAGCAAACAGAATGTAAATTCTTTACGTTGAAATAAAATTATTTGAATTTTAATTTGAGTGGACTAGTATAGCCTGACGACGACGACGACTCGAAAATCGAGTGTACTTTATTTTAATATTGAACCATATTTAATAAAACATTAAAGTTATCAATCTTCATAAATTTACTGTTGTTATTATTATTATTATATTCTTTATCGTTCCGTGACGGGACGTAACACTAAATAGTATTTTATTCTAGCCAAGTAACTTATTTAATGTGTTATGCTTTATGTGTGGTTCCTCGAAGCTTAATAAATTTCTTGTTTATTATATCTTTCTGTCCCAGCAGTAGGGACAATAATATACAGATAGATATCGATCGATATCAATATCTATCTCCGAAAATTGCCACAAATTCACATAAATCACGCGTTGATTTTGGGACACCTATAAAATATTGTTGTAAACATGTTACGAATTACAAAATAATGTACAGACCAGAGAAAAAATCGTCATGACAACAACCTGCTCATTGAATATTCAACATGCCCCACTTGCAGACGTCATAGCCATAAAGTATTTTCGAGTCCATTCATCGAGTTACGTGAAAGCAATCTTTTGTACAGTCAACCCAAAGGTTACTTTTATAGATAAAACTGCCTAGAGACCTGCTTTTACATACCGCATGTTAAAGAACACCGGCTCACTTAACGGCCAGCAAATTGGGCTTTGTATTTTGTTCAACTTTCGCCTTTCGATCTATAGTCACAAGAATCAACCTGATTTCTGTTCCAGGTCCCGACTAGTTTAAAGATTTAATATCGCAATTCCATCGCCAAACTCCGTCACGACAAAATACCACATAAGCAACGCCAACAGAATATAAAACAATGGAGCATGTGGAACAACTTAGCAAACTAACTGTTTTGCTAAAACCTTAGGACAGAATTGTGTAGTGAGTTGGAAACTTAGGCTTAATTTTGCACTTTACATGATAATTGTCTTTCTATCGTTTGTGACTTTGCGCATAGATTACAATGTATTACACTTTGCATTTAAAGTTATTGGTTTTATTCAGAAATAGTTACTTATATTTTTTGTACACTTTAAGTATACATCATCTTGACCAACATCTGCTGGAGTGGCCTAAGGTAGCCCTGGATGAAAACTTTGGACTGAAATAAGGGATACCCTTCCTCATCTGCAGAGAGGATAATTAAATAAGTAATATATGGGTCGAATTGATAATCTCCTCCTTTTCGGAAGTCGGTTAAATACGTTGAACATTGTTATTTTTTTTTATAACTACGTATGGGCAAGGACTCGAAAAATCATTTTTTTTCTCCTGAACCTATTTTATTTCGATACTAGCTGACCCCAAAAACGTATGCCATAGGAATTAGCTAGACTACGTCCTATCCTCGGACCCATTAAATATATGCCCTCGGTCCCATTAAATCGATGAAGCCTTTTCGGAGGAAATCGATAATAAACATAGTGATATGAGTTTTTTTATTCATATTTTAGATTGTTCCAAGTGTCGGTCACGGATCTATAGACGTGGTAGCTTATCATTAGGAACCTAGTACCTCATGCATGTGAGGTTCTAGGTTCCTTTCTGTCATGTAACTTAGAATCATGTACATTTGCGAATCTGTATTAGAAACACCACTTGCTAACCGAAGATGACAATGATGGTGAACAGTGAAGGAAAATATCGTTAGCCAACCTGAGTGTCTTGAATTGGCCAATCTGCTGTGGGCGCGCATTAGACTCTAACTGAGAGAAGACCTACGTGTTCTTAAGTGGAGACCACGACTCGGCAAACGTAGTATAAGATAAGATAAGCTAAAGTTTATTATTTCCACAAAAAAAGTTTCACATGGTTCTACTGTTACTTATGAATATTACACAATTTTGTCCTTAAAAGCTAGACGTTAGACCTCACACTAAGCAGAGCCTGTATCGTGAGGGCCAATATTACGATTTCTAATTCAGCATAATTTCAAATGTTGATAATCGATTACTAAAAACCTCATATAATTTTATGTAATACAGAAACCAATTAAAAATTACATAGAAAAAACAGAAACAGTTAAAACTAGAGACACGATAGGTATTTACAGGAGTTAGTAGGTTTGTGTACCACTGTGTGGGTGTGTAATATGTGTGTGAAAGGGTACGTGAATTGTGAGTAGAGTGAGCTAGTGTGTGTGTGTGTGTGTCTGTCTGTCTGTGTGACGCGTATATCGTTACAAATTGTTTTCAGTTTTATCCGCAATAACAACAAAATGACATGCATAGCTTAAACTTAGTTTACTTACATTATTTCTTCATTTTAATACTAGTAGAAGATTTTCCGTGAAGTCATACGTGAGACTTTGCAAATATTTATTAAGCTCTTTTGTACAGGCGAAATGGTTCAGTAAATTTAAAAACCTATTTAGAGGCTAAAAATTTCACCCATGCCGGGATTCGAACCCGCAACCTCTGGCTATCCGTACCAGCGCTCTACCAATTGAGCCAATGGGCGACTCACGGCATCAGTGAAATTTCGAACCTCTTTACAATATTCTCTGTATTACGTACAGGCAGCGACATCTGACTTAAGCAAATTGCATTACTTACAGCCCCGACTACCTACTTTGCAGTTAGGTTTAACATCGGAACGATATCACTGTACCCACATGATTACACTATTTTTATTTTAATGCACTAACCCGTGCTAAGGAACAAATTTAAAAACCTATTTAGAGGCTAAAAAATTCACCCATGCCGGGATTCGAACCCAGTTCAGTAAACTTATATGTCGCGATTTATTGATTTTATTATATACGTAACCTCCCAGAAAGCACACAAACCCTTGAGCAAAAGAAGTTCTACACAGTATAAGGCGTCCTCCATGGGTCTGCGATCTGCGAAAAACTGCCGGCAGATGCTGGATGCGGCAAGCTGCAGGCAGGGCGCTATCTCGAAATTATACATTTGAAATAAACAAATTGAATTGAATTAAATATAAGAACACGGCCTAGCAAAAGATCTTTATCCAATCCGCGACGGTTCGCGGTCATAACACTGCATCATCGCCATTCAACGGGCAGGCTTGTCTAATCAACAATCAGCGAGCATAGCATCGGAAACTCGTCGCCTCTGATTGTTTGACGGAGACGCTGACACGGCCGTGATTTGCTGTTATGTCACCCGAAGAGAGGGTTAGTGTGCAGACAACAATAAAAAAAAATGTTTCGTAGCTGTAAATCAATTCAGTGCTGAGTGAATGAATTCGATGTAATAAAATAAAAAAGTCTTATTTCTTCACTGCAAAGCATTATTTTCTATTTAGAATATATTTTTTTTAGATTAAATATTTAAATTTCATTAATTGAAATAAAGAGCATTTTTTTGTAATTTAAATGATTAGAACATTACACTTAAAAAAATATGGAACACCCGTGCGGGTATAGGCCCCCTTCAATCCACTCCCTGTATCTGTATCTTGAGCCTTTACCATCCATTGCGGGATTGCTATTAGTTTTATGTCATCAGACCATCTTCTGCAAGGTCTTCCTCGTTTGTGTTTCGTTTGCTTCGTTATTTTTTAAAAACCTAGGCTAAAAACCTAGGTCGCGGGTTCGAGTGCCACCCATGCTGGCACTCGAACCCGCGACCTCGGGCTAACCGTGCCAGCGCTCTCCCAACTGAGCCAATGGGCGACTTCCCGGCATCAGTGGAATTTCGAACCTCTTTACAATACTCTCTGTACCTATTACGTACAGGCAGCAACATCTGGCTGAAGTAATTTGCATCACTGCAGCCCCGAGTACCTTACTTTGCAGTTAGCTTTTGCATCGGAATGATATCGCTGTACCCACATAATTATATTCTTTTTAATGCACTAACTCGTGCTAAGGACCATTTTAAAAACCTATTTAGAGGCTGAAAATTCCACCCATGCCGGGACTCGAACCCGCGACCTCTGGCTAACCGTGCCAGCGCTATCCCAACTGAGGCAATGGGCGACTTCATTGATGCCTGTACGTTGTACAGAGAGTATTGTAAAGAGGTTCAAAATCTCACTGATCCCGGGAAGTCGCCTTCACAGTTGGCGAGTTGTATTGCTACTACGAGTATAATATCACAAGTGTACATAAATTAGAATTTACCACCTACCGATTGAGAAGGCGATGTCCTACCGTTCCGTCACTACCACTCCTTCCTTAATATCCTAACTTAAAAATGTATCTAAGTTTCCGAAAATGTGATTGGAACAGTCCTTCGTCCAAGACACACAATGACCGTCAATAGGCCGTCACGGTAGCCGCGTCCCAAGGCATGGCATTACGCACATATTGTATGCCATTACAGATCTATTGCAGGCCCACAAGTGGGTCAGGCAAACGCTTGATTGCCACTCGCACGATATCGGCAGTTAATTAGCTTCACGGGTTTGCTTGAAGAGGAATTTAAGCCCATGCCCCACTACTTTAAAACTGTAGATGCCTTCAACACAATGTAAACACTAGAAATAAACATAACTTTTGCTCCCAAGCTTTAGGGTAGTAAATACGAGTACGTCCTTCATGGGGTATTGTACACGTTTCTATAACAAAATCCCTGAAGATATATTACGTTTGACTGAAACGCGACTCAAAAAATGTGTAAAGTAGGTACACTTTGTGCCAATAGAGCTAATATAATACTAAGCCCATGTTTCACAATGTTCAAATAAAGTTCCAGATAAGCTATCCGCAACCAGGGCTGCCGTATGTTCTAAATTCAAATATTTTTTCCTATATTGCGTGTGTGTGCAAACGGCAGCCCTGGTTGCGGATAGCTTATCCGGAACTTTATCTGCAGATTGTGAAACAGACCTTAAGCATTATTTAATAAGCAGTTAATTTATTAGTAAACAGACTTTTCCATTAAAAAAATATTTCCTATGAATGAATTCAATAATAAGTAGTTATTTGTAGGAAACGCAGAACACATCAATACCCGATGTCAAATATTCATAAGTTCACTGGTAGAGCTGGTAGAGTCAGTAGGCAACTGAACGAGTGTTTTTGGAGGCACTTCATGAATGATTATAGTGTTAATTAATCAACTAATCAACAATAGGTAACCGCGTGTCAAACTTGCCTTATTGCAACTCGTATTATAACAATAAAGGGTTGTCGTACCACAATGATCGATAGCAAAAAAAGTCCCACTTTGTACTAGCTACATCTAGTCAGCCTTTATTTACTGCTTTTTGGTGACCCCAGCTTTTATACAATTAGTAGGAGAGCTTCACGACCATAAAAGTCATTGGCCGAAAATACAAGTAAATTGCTCCGAGGTACAACTTGTTGTTTGCATTCCCACGTTAGTACTGGACCATTGTTATTCGACAATTGCTAGTTATTTACAAGCTAAGTTAGTGCTTTAGGTCGTAGAATGGACTAGACCTAATTTTGAGCGAGTGAATTATGGGTTGGAATGTTTTGGATACAGAATACCACAAAAGAATGTTACTTCTTTTTCGTAAGAATTTTATTAATTTCTATTTACGCAACGTTGCTCTTGAAATACGAAAAATCGCGACACGGCAAACGTAGTGTAGGTCGCCCTCCGACCAGGTGGGATGACGTTCTGCGAAAAACTGCCGGCAGATGCTGGATGCGGCAAGCTGAAGACAGCTGGCGCAATGGCACTCATTAGGGGAGGGCTATGTCCAGCAGTGGACTACATAATATAGCCTGAAGAAGAAGAATAATAAGCAGCTCAAAATACCTACATTTTTTTATCTAGCCTATAAACGGCTGGGCACGGGCTTTTTCTCATAGAGAAAAAATGGGCATAGTTACCACGCGGGCTCGCGTGCTCACCGCGGATTGGCTATTTTAAGCTCTGATGTATTTAAACACCTCAGATTATCAGGTTTCCTAACGATGTTTTTCTTCATACTTAGCGAGTGGCATAGTGAGTGCTAATATAACTTCGAAACAATGTATATACAACTACGGCTGTACGTTAAGCTTAATGTTTTACGGTTTTTTATTCATAAACTCACGATTCCTTAAAACAATAAACGCCAATTAACAAAGTCCGTGGTTGAAATTTTACTAGGAAAATACGCAACCACCTATTAAATAAACTGCCTTTGAGGAGTGTTTTAGAAGAATCGTGTTTTTATAAAAAAGGACCGTGACGGTGTCACTTAGAATATAACAAACATAACATTATCTCACGTCAGTATCACCAAAGGGTAGGCCGAGTCCAGAGACTGCCACTTGCCACGATCCTGACAGATCACCTTCGCTTCACAAACGTTACATTTTTACAGTTTTATTTATAAAAATACGATTCTCTTAAAGCACTCTATAAACGGTGTAAATAGTCTGTGGTAAAATATTTTCCTTGTAAAGTCTCTGCTACTTATAGTGATTTAAGGAATTGTGTTCTGTCCGAGCCTCCGGACGACTTTGTCATTTTCTTAAACTCGACTCTTTCTTCCAAAAACTTCCAAAGCCTCATTTTCAACTTGCCATCTCTTTACTATGTCTCTTTTTTAAAAATGACTCACGGTACTGTCACGGTAAAACACGTCGAAGTCATCCAGAGTGGACATGTGAGTTAGGAAAGAGTCATTTTTAAAAAAGAGACAACGGAATGAGATGACAAGTTAAAAAAGGGACGAGTTTGAAAAGCGTCGAGTTTAAGATAATATCAAAGTCGTCCGCAGGGCTGTCCAATGGTGTCAATAATTGACCCAAAGACGACATTGTCAAAGTGGCTAGGAAACATTGCACGGGACTACCAATTGACTGGATGTAAGTATTGACGTGAAAGAGATGTGGCCTATGCTCAACAGTGGACTGCTTATGGTCTGATTTGATTGACCAACATAATATGTTGTTAATAAAATTTCATTTCTGTGAAAAAACTTTAATGTTATAAACTACATTTTAATTTACTATGGCATTAAATAGCATTGAACTATTTTTATCAAACTTACATCTCACATATACACACTATACAAGCATCACCATTTTGTCTTCTAAAAATCACTCTAGCGCCATCTAGAGGTATTGCTCGATAGGCGCGTAGTTGTTCTCTAAGGCGCTGGGGGCGTAGTTCACGCTGCGGCCGCTAGGTGCCGCCTGTTTCCTGAAAAACTCTGCGACGTTACCGCTGACGCTACCGTAGGGAATTCCGCCTGAAAGTTAGAAGTTGAGGATTACTTTACGTCGTTGTTGTTTTTTACTCTGGGTAAGCCTAGCCTGTCAATCTAGAATTGACAGAAAGTAGAAAGTAGTGGGATTAATGCCATTTTGTTAGATTTAGGGCCGGTAGTGAATTGAGAATTTCATTCACGCTTTTTTCTGAGAAATTCGATGAAACAGCATTACAGTTTACTATTTACTTAGCGAAATTCTCAATTCAAAAACTGGCCATTAATTTCATCTTAATCTGAGTCAATTAGGTGTAATATTTTTTTTTTATTTATTTAATGTGGCGTGTATAATCAATTAATCGGGCAAGATCATCAATGCATGTCTAAATTAATAACTCTTTTTCGAGCAA
Organism: Yponomeuta sedellus; assembly: GCA_934045075.1. Classification (NCBI taxonomy): domain Eukaryota; kingdom Metazoa; phylum Arthropoda; class Insecta; order Lepidoptera; family Yponomeutidae; genus Yponomeuta; species Yponomeuta sedellus. The sequence continues at coordinate 23,884,163 of OW203726.1, forward strand.
AAATTTCGTCGTCCACGACACAGGCTCAGCCTGGTGTGAAGAAGGAGAAGAAGAAGAAGAAGTATATTTATTTACGAACACAATACTAAAAAACGAACATACAGAAACGGACTAATAACAATGAAATTAAATACGAACACAAGTAAAAACAATAGAAACAATTATACGTAAAAATTAAAATAAAAACAACAATTATAAACATTAATTAAAACAACAGTAATGACAGATATTGGTTTTCAGTATTGAGTCCCTAAAGTGGACTCGACTCAGCATGTGTTGCGGGAGTGTTACCTACCCACAACTCTGGTATTCTGTCGAGACCACGGTCAGTTAGATTCGCGGAGATTAAAAGGACAAAAAACTGTGCTATGTGTTAGTGTTATATGTACGAGTATATATAAGATGCAGGTGTGATTACGTGTAAATATGGGTGATGTTATACAAAATATAAAAAAATATGTATGTAATCAGATGAAAAAGCGGTGTTCAAAGCAAGGGATCAAAGGTGATATAAAGGTAAAATAGGCAATATACAGACTATACTTAGAATAATATACTAGAAAAAAAAAGAAGAGATATATAAAAAGATATATAAAAGGTAAAATAGGCAATATACAGACTATACTTAGAATAATATACTAGAAAAAAAAAGAAGAGATATATAAAAAGATATATATAATTTATCTTACCAGATCATAATCAGATTAGCAGCGACTCACTGGGGACGTGGTCATCACCACTTAATGTTATTTAAATGTAACTGTTAATTTGGTTCTTAATATAAACTAAGATTAATAAGTGTTAATCAGATGCACGTTACATAATTCAGTTGGTAATAAAAAAAAAATTACTTTATTTAATTTCTCAACCCTTCCAATATGACTGCATTTGAAAAACCTACACCCCTTTAATTTTCCATAGTGATTTTTAACTTTAATAATAGCGTTTCGTGGTCTACGCCATCGGATGCCTTTTATGAATAACGAAATACGCCTACAGCATCCTTATGATCCCGCGCGCTGAAAATATATTCCTTTAGTACTATGGAGGAGCTGGCAATTATTAAAATGCGTAAGCAACTCATCTATGATAATCTTATCAAATATTTTACTAAATACTGGTATTAATGAGACGGGCCCGAAATTACTTGAATCTTGTTTATCGCCGCTTGTAAATAACGGTACTTTATTGGAAATATCCGCTCATCTACAAATTGAAAATGTTTACTATCGGCAAAGCTATCACTGAACTAACAATTTTTCCTGACATACCCCAAAAATCCTCGGCTTTTTAAGATACAAAAATTGAAAAATTGTAACAACGCTATTGGGCTCAATTTAATTGAATGAAGAATCGTGTTGGCGCGAGGGGACCTAGTTTCTTACTAATGTTGCGGCACGACACGATCAGGTGAGGAGTCTAATGGAGCTCTAGTTACGATTGGGACATAATTGAAAAACTGTTCGATGTTTTTATTTGTAGTTTTTATTTTGTCATCATTCTGAAGCGAAATAATAATATCATGATGTCCTAATTTTGTTTTACCAGTTTTTCTGTTTACTACTGTTTGAATTGTTGTAATTTCTTTGGTGATTGTAAGATTTTATTCTTTATTTGATCGCATTTAGCTTTATAGCAAATTGGCGTTAAATAATATTGAATATTTTGTGACGTCCCTGTATGAATTTGGTATATGTACATATCGTTTAGTCATTGTTCATGAAGTCTGTATCTACTTTTGCGCATATCAAACGTTGCCCATTGACTAAATCCTACTTCATTCTCATTATTTTATTAGTTACCGCAAAGTTTTGCAAAACTACTCGACACATCTGTGAAAACGTCTACAAAATGAGCAGAGGTATAGACCATACTCCACGGGGGCCAAGTCCGAATTGGTGGTGGCTTGCAAGACTAGTGGCTGGTCTTACTGTCAGAAGTTTTCAAGCCGCCCTAAGGCCTCTGACTTGGCTTAACGACTGCCATCTATCGTCGACAGCCGGCACCAACTGCTTAGCAGGCCTTGTGAAGCACGGAACCGCTCGGAAAAATGCCACTTGCGTTAGTCCTAGACGGTTTTACCCATCCGGGGCTACGAACGACTTATGATACAAATATTGACATGTTATGTACATACCGTAGGAGAGGCCGGGTCCAGGCAAAGGCACGTAATCCCCGCCATCCGGTGACGCTGTCGCTGCTACCAGCAGCGCGCTGGTGCATAGCAGGAATATTAGCTGGAATAAAAGAGAATAATATTATAGGATTTATCATCATCAGCCCATTATGTCCCCACCGAGGGGCAAGGGTCTCTTCCCTAAGGAAGGTATATATAGGCCATACTCCACCACGGGGGCCAAGTCCGGATTGCTGGAGGCTTGCAAGACTAGTAGTTGATCTTACTGTTAGAATTGTTCAAGCTGCCCTAAGGCCTCCGACTTGGCTTAACGATTGCCGTCTATCAACGGTAGCCGTCACCAACTGCTTGAAGTGCCTTGCGAAGCACGGAACCGCTCCGAAAAATGCTACTAGAGTTAGTGATAGACGGTCACCCATGCACAGAAAAGGCCTTATGTTACTTAACCTTCGTGATCGTTTAAGATCACTCAGGCAGCTACGACCGAAACTTATACGAGAGATAAGGATATAATAACAATCCGAGTTAAAACAATGATTGGATTATTACCTGATGTTACAAGATACATCTCACAGCAAACATAGCATAAACAGCTCTATGACAAATTCATACGCAACTATTTGAATACTCGTATACACCCTTGATACTATAGAGACATAAAGATTCGACCTTTACCTGCACTTAACACCTACAGGAGATAACTATAAGAGATAATAGGTAGGAGATAATAAGCAACTTTATAGCTCTTATAGCGTTAAGCGTAAGCTTGATAATCGAGTGGAAAGCGTTGGTCAACGATATTGTCTACTGCAGCTGCTGTGTTAAGATAAAGTTTCTGAGCTAAGGCCGTACGTTCAAATGTCGATCTGTTATGGATATGCTTCGAGTTATGTCACTTAAAACGTGCCATATACAATCAGCGACCAAATTATGAATGAGATATGTTTATTTTATTTATTAAGGCACACCAAAAGCACAAACACATTGCAAGCAAAACCTTAAATTAATAACAGAGGGACTTAAATTAAAAACACAATAAATAAAGCCTAGTCGAACCGAGTGATTGGCATCAACATTTAAGTTAAGCAACCACAGGCGCGGTCAGGTGCACGACTACCGCCAGTGGCATTTTTCCGAGCGCTTCCGGGCTTCGCAAGGCACGTTAAGCCGTTGGTGGCGGCAGTCATGTAATGACAGTCGTTAAACGATGTCAGAGGCCTTATGGGCGGCTTGATAACTTGACAGTAAGGCCCGCCACTGTCTTACAATCCTCCCGGACCTGGACTTGGCCCCCCTGGTGGAGTATGGCCTAACCTTCCTGCGATGAAGGAAGAGACCCGTGCCCCTGCAGTGACAAGGGTTGACATCGAAATAATCTTTAACAAATAAGGCTCTAATATCTATTTTAATACTTAATTTTTCAAAGTTCTGAGTGAAACTTGGATTCGTGTACTTTAAACATAGTGGAAAAGTTTCTTTGCAAACTGCTTAAAAACCTATTTAGTGGCTAAAAATTTCACCCATGCCGGGATTCGAACCCGCGACCTCTGGCTATCCGTGCCAGCGCTCTTTCCAACTGAGCTAATGGGCGACTCACCGGCATCAGTGAAATTTCGAACCTCTTTACAATATTCTCTGTATTACGTACAGGCAGCGACATCTGGCTGAAGCAATTTGCATCACCTGCAGCCCCGAGTACCTACTTTGCAGTTAGGATTTTAACATCGGAATGATATCGCTGTACCCACGTGATTATATTATTTTTAATGCACTAACCCGTGTTAAGGACAATTTTAAAAACCTATTTAGAGGCAAAAAAATTCACCCATTCGAACCCACTTATAACCCGCCGTTACCACTAACCCGGATTAGTGCATTAAAAATAATATAAACTGCTTAAACTTACAATTGTCACTTCAAGCGCCCTCTTAAGATCGATGTGCTTTCGATTGTACGCACGAAATCATTCATCTGCGTCTTAAATCTATTAAGAGATTTGCCACAAGGTCATCAGTGTCATTGAATCGTATGCGATAATCATCACGGCCATTTCCGACTTCCTAAGCTGTTGCGCAAGGCGGTTCCGATTTTAATATTTAATTGATTCTGACTTTGATCCTCAATGCCGATTTAGATCACAAGACCTATGATTTATTGATACCATGATGAAAATTAATTTATTCATTAACTTGACAAAAGGAAAAAACATAAACGTAAATAGTATTTTTGCCAAAAAAACTATTTACATAGTTGGTTGGATCGTTGGTATCAAACTGTCGCAAACGTGGGATCCGGTCATCTAGATACTCGTATATGTTCGAGTGGAAAAAAGTCGCATGGCTTATCATTAACATTGTCAGTGTAGTGAGTCGCAACCCTTATAGTGCTTTGTGCTAATTGAGGGTAGTCTGAAACCTTATCAGCCGAAGATGCGAACGGGTGCCAGCCATCAGTCTTCTCGTGACCACGATGACTGTAACGTCGTCGAAACGTCGAGGTAAAATAGCAATAAATTGCTACGCGATTAAGCCCCGAAAATATTCTATGTGTACAAGTCGCGAAAGCTTAAAACTATTTACGTTTATGGAAGAAAGATTGACGAAACAAATATATATTGCGAATGTGAGTGGAAGGGCTGGTAAGGGACGTCCCAGGTGGACATACATCGACCAAATAGGAGATGTATTAGCTAAAGGGGAAGATAAAAAGTACTCGGCTCCGCCGTGCGTGCATACAACGACTTATGAACGTTGATGAAGCAAAGGGGATCTATCAGGATCGTAGCTAGTGGTAGTCCCTAGTCTCTGCCTACCCCTCTGGGATACAGGCGTGAGGTTATGTATGTATGTAGTTTTTTTGCACACAAAATAACAATATGCGGGCTGGGAAAGATCGTTATTTGCGATAGCACCGCTAATGGTTTGCTTTGCAACAATGTTTTTTTTTCTGTTTATAGAGTTAATAAATCTTTCAAACCCCTACACTCAATACATTTGGTATAAGTATAATGTCATACTGTTACACAAACTTAACGCGCTAAACATACATCTCTTAACCTAATTTACAAGGTGAATTAACTCATAATTATGTGAATTTGACGGCACCATAGCTCTGGACAAATAAATGATCCCACCTATTTGATTTGATTCAAAACAGTTTATCAACAATTATAATTAATTTGGAAGATGTTTAGGCGTTGATAAGGGTTATAATAAAGCCATTTTGCTTCAAAACTATGTTTATAATTTATTGACTTTAAAAAGTATTATTATTTCTTAATGACTTGCGATACTCATACATAGTTGTATGTAAAACGGGTCTAATTGCGATTATTTATTAGGTAAAACGTAATCATCTTATTACCGTTATTTAAAAAGTATAAATGTTCTCTATCTAAGATAACACCTGTCGCTAGGACGATTAAAACTTTTGTCGCGGTGACGCGCCGCGGGGGCAGGAAATCAATCAAGTCTCAATACTCGTATACTACGATGCCCCAAAGTAAGAACAAACAACTCTGCCTGCGTATATCTTAGAATGCCAGCTGCAGAACCAGTTGGGCAAGACAGTTGAACTTGACTCTTGCCAACTAGTTTCACTTTCAATAGTACGTCATTGATTTGTGCAGTTTTGTTTGGGCTTATACGTCGAGCTTTAGGAATGAAATTGTTTACACTATTAAGGATTTTAACAGGTTATTTTGTGGCCTATTTACGTACCACTGTAAGGCATAGGACTTCTATCAGAAAGAAACAGTACAGAAAGAGTGCAAATATTAGAAGCTCGCCATTAACATGAGGATAGAAAAAGTATGTTAGAACAAAATTTAATTTCAAATTAAAATCAAAATTATTTCCGAGAGAATAGCACAGGCTTTCTCTCAGAAAGAAAGAGTACAGAAAGAGCGGAAATAGGAACGTCTCGCTAAGGTCACTCATTACGATAAGGATAATAAAAGTATGTCAAAACAAAACTAAGATCAAATTAAAATTAAAATTCTTTCTGAGAGAAGGTTTGTGCCCATTTCTCCGAGAGAAAAGTACAGGTCTAATAGGCTTAGGATTAGTTAAGCACCACGGTATATTAACAGATAATTAGATAATCTGGAGTAGGCTCCGGTTTTCGCCAAAAGCACACGAGTGTAAAACTACTTCCTGCTCTGTATAAAACTTTTCTTATTAAGTTCATTTAATTAAGGGCTGATATTTCAAAAGTCTGATAACTTTTATCTGAGGAATAAAAATGGCGGTTTGACAGCTTATGTTTGAAAATTATGTCAAACCGCCATTTTTATTCCTCAGATAAAAGTTATCTGACTATTGAAAAATCAGCCCTAAGTGTCATATTAGTTCCGAAATTTCTATTAGACGAATAAATCCGATTCTATCCGATAGTGGCTGAGGTATATTCTAAAAACTAACAGACTATGAGAAGTGAACCTGGGTTTCTCGCTTCCGAGTCCATCGTTCTACCCACTGAGCTACCGACGCTTCTGATTACTGTAACTAAAACTAGGTGCTCCACTGACCTGTTTAGCAGATATCATGTCGACTAAGCTCACGTGCTGGACTAGTGAGTCGCGCGACCTCGCAGCCTGTATTTATATGCACGCGCCTCGCCTGTGGCCGTCAGAGCTCCGAGATGACGTCTTAGACGTAGGCCACATAGAAACGACATGGAGCGAGGGTGCGGATAAGACGCAGCGTCCGTTCCACTCACTTTCATAATTTGTAAACATTGTAGACTTTTAGTCCGGATTTACTTACGGGTGTTGTTATATCGGAAAAGTCCGACCAGGTTTCGCTCTGATTCACAGAGATTAATCATGGTGAGCAGAGACGGAGCTCGCGTCGTCGGTTGCTCGTCTCAACCAACCCGAGCAACCGACGACGCGAGCTCCGTCTCTGCTCACCATGATTAAGCTCTGCGAATCGGAGCGAAACCTGGTCGGACTTTTCCGATATAACAACACCCGTAAGTAAATCCGGACTAAAAGTCTACAATGTGTTGTGCTTATGAAAGTTTTAGTTCAAAAATTTGTAAACATTTGCATTTGCATACTGGCATTGCATTGCTCCTCGCCCTACACTAAGATACCCTGTGTCGTGGGTACCAGAAACATCGAAATACAAAAGATTTTTTGTAGTCTTTTAGTCCGGATCTACTTACGGAGGTCGGGCTCGTCTCAGAGACGAGCAACCGACGACGCGAGCTCCGTCTCTGCTCACTATGATTAAACTCTGCGAATCGGAGCCAAACCTGGTCGGACTTTTCCGATATAACAACACCCGTAAGTAGCAGATCCGGACTAAAAGTCTACAGTGTGTTATGCTTTTTTACTTCAAAAACGATTTTTTCATACAAAATGTACTAATGATGACGATAATGATAATACAAACCCTTTGTCCCCACTGCTGGGGCACAGGTCTCTTCCTGGATTGCAGAAAAGTTAGGCCCACGGGGGCCTAGTCCGGGTTGGTGGAGGACGGCGAGAGGTCCCAGGTTTGAACCCGGCTGCGGACGGAAAAACCCTATGTTTTGGATGTTTACATATTTGTTATGTCGCTGTTTCTGGTTTCCACGACACAGCGGTATTCTAGTGTGGGGCCAGAAGCAGTGTATGTACCTGTATGTAAATATTATGTTATTCTAAGGCAGTGGTTGGCCTTACTGTCAGAAGTTATCAAGCCGCCCATAAGACCTCTGACACGGCTTAACGTGCCTTGCGAGGCACGAAAGGGCTCGAAGAAATGCTACTATGGGTAGTCATGGAATGGTGACACATACAGCACCTGACCACGCCTATTGTCGCTTAAACTAAGTGATTGATTCCAATAACTCGGTTCGACAAAGCTACTGACGATGACGCTTCGAGCGAAAATATACTAGTGGGACAGTATATTTTATACCCCGTCCAGTCTGTGTGGGACATAGGCCACACAAACTGGGCGAGGCAAGGACGCGAACTCTATACAACGCGTCGCTTCTCTACTCTACTCTACTCGCGCTCGTGCCATGTAGGAAGGATCATATGTGTCCCACGCCTTAAAATACGAGCCGTTCGACTGTTTCGATGGCTAAATCAAACTACACTGACCTGCAAAACTAAGTACTAAAGTTTTAACTTCGTTTTATCCGAAACTACCCAAAAAATGACTTTATCCTTCAGCCTTGTCCTAAAATAAGGTAAATAGAGATTCACAAATTTAAACGATTTTTCGAGTCTTTTTCATTTCAAAAGGATATCTTGTGCACTAAAAAGGTAATTGCAATTTTAAAAGTCTGATACTTAGTTTTGCAGGCAAGTAACGTGTAGTCCAGCCTTCAATAAGTTTCATTTTCTACTTATTGTATTTATTTATTTTATTTCCAGACCTTCCCTATTGTCAGAGGTGTAACCTAATTCAAGTTTACAATTTCTTATATTTATGTATCAAAGCGCTCGTGGCCTAGTCAAACCGAGTGATTGGAATCAATCACTTTCATTAAGCAACAATAGGCGCGGTCAGGTGCAGGATGGGTGACCGTCCCGTGACTACAGCTAGTGGCATTTTTTTCGAGCGTTTTCCTGCTTTGCAAGGCACACTAAGCCGTTGGTGCCGGCTGTCGTGTAATGTCAGTGGTTGAGCCATGTTAGAGGCCTTATGGGCTGCTTGATAACTTCTGACAGTAAGGTGCGGGCCTTACGCTATATTATAAGGAATATATTTTCTTCTTGGTTTTCATTTTCAAACTTTCATGTTCATTGAAAGCACTCGTGGCCTAGTCAAATCGAGTGATTAGAATCAATCACTGAGTTAAGCAACAACAGGCGCGGTCAGGTGCAGGATGGGTGACCGTCCCGTGATTACCGCTAGTGGCATTTTTCCGAGCGCTTCCGTGCTTCGCAAGGCACGCTAAGCCGTTGGTGCCGGCTGACATGTAATGGCAGTCGTTAAGTTATGTCAGAGGCCTTACATGGGCGGCTTGATTACTTCTGACTGTAAGGCCCGCCACTGTCTTACAATCCTCCACCAACCCGGACTTGGCCCCCGTGGTGGAGTATGGCCTAACCTTCCTGCGATGCAGGAAGAGACCCGTGCCCCAGCAGTGGGGACATACAAGGGTTGATAACGATACACCATGAATTTTGGGTGCTTTGAAAGCCATAACAATGAAGGTGCCTGAGCAATCCATCACTTACAAAGTTTGAGCTAAAAGAAAAGTTAAAAGGGTTGCTATTAAACCTTCGATACTTCGTTGCCCCAATGCTGGGGCACGGGTCTCTTTCCGCATCGCAGGAAGGTTAGGCCATACTTCACCACGGGGGCCAGTCCGGGTTGGTGGAGGATTGTAAGACAGTGGCGGGCCGTACTGTCACAAGTTTTCAAGTCGCTCATAAGGCATCTGACATGGCTTAACAATCCTGATAAAACAATCCATAGGTTGTTCGTAAAAGTACATTTAATATTAAAAACGAAATATGTTTATGAGATCAAAAAGAACAAATTATAAAAAAAAATAGATTTGAAGTGGAAATTTATTTAAAATGTAGTATTCTTACTACAATTTCACTTATAACTTCATTGGTACATCCTCATTCATTGTTTATTGGTTCATTGGAATTCGAACCCACGACCTTCCGAATGAGAGGCGTTCCACCGCTGCACTATCACTCACTGCTCACTTCTTACCTTCGTCATATTTTTATCGAAAGACGGTATAAAACACCTTGAACTCTCTTTACTTAAGTCAAAAGTCAGCATTATTTAATAGGGTCAATGTCCAGTCTTGTTGCGGTTTTGTCAACAGCAAATCCCATGATTTTTTTACAATGGAAATGAACAGCCAAACGCATGCTTATGTAACTTAGTTGATTAAAAAAGCCGTAACCGGGTAGGCTCGTTACTTAATTCCTATAAAAAACCCCAAAAGCGCTATGCTTAGTTTACCCTATTGTTACCTTAACTCGGGTGTTGCTCAACGGTGTCAAAAAGGTGAGCTAACTAGATTCTGAAATCGCAGAATAGGTGCAACGGACGCCTTTGTCTTTCTAAGCTACTGACAATTATTTATCAATTCAATTCAGTTTATTCAGGTTATAACATAGTGCTTTTGTTTCGGTAGTTAAATAAATGTTAGTAGTCTTGATAAGTAAAAATCTTTTTGTTGAAATATACACTTTACAAATCAAAATATTCACATTTCTATGAAATTAAATAACATTAAAATTTCCATTAACTGATAGAGCAATCGGGGAAACACCAGTGCCAAAATGATAAAATTTTACGTTTCATTAAAATTGTCCAAATTCATGACATCGGTTGATAATAATCGACGGCCTCGGTGGCGCAGCGGTTTGGCACGCTGACTGTAAATCCGAAGGTCTCGGGTTCGATCCCTGGCCGGATCAGACTGGAAAACAAACTTTTCTAGTTTGTCTCGGGTTTTGGACGTTATCTATGTATTTATTGTATTAAATCTATCGTCGAGTTAGCACCTATAACACAAGTCATTTAGTTGTACTTAGTATGGGGCTAACGAGATCTGTGTAAAATGTCCATGAATATTTATTTATTATAACTTTAGGTAATTCGCGTACATTTGAGAACCAGTGTAGGTTTAGGTTTATATATGTACGACGTAGAATCATTATTGTTATATAATTACCTATTATTATAAATCATGGATGTAAAAAAATTATAACTTCTAAACAGTACAATACTTGCCCTAGTCCCAATCTAGGCTACCCCGTACTGTCGTAACGAGCCAAGAACAAGTATGGTAATATACCCAGAATTAATTATAGTACCATGACTAGGGTTGCCAGATGATAATTTGGTAAAGGAGGGCAGATGTGTATAAAAAAGAGGATGTTCTGTATAAAAGGAGGACATTCACAAATAAAATTCTTTTTTTATATTTTTCTAATACAATCCTCCACCAACCCGGACTGGCCCCGTGGTGAAGTATGGCTTGGCTTAAACGCGTGCCGATCTACTCACGCCAAAACTCACAGGTTAACCTTTCTGCGATGCAGGAAGGGCCCATGCCTCAGCAGTGGGGATATACAAAAGGTTCACAGCAATGTCTATCATAAATCGAAGTGTTGGTAACAAACGATACAGTTGCCGTGGTTACGGGTCTTAAAATCTAGTTGAGGTAGTATTGTTGCTTAATCTCATTTTATAGTGAGTACTTTTTTACATACAATGTTTCCGCAACGTTTCCGCGTACTTTGCGGCCTAGCTCTTGATCAATCAGAGAAGTGGAATATTAAACATGAATAAAAACTCGTGAATATTGTCTCGACAATTGCATCAGCCGGTCTATTCGCCGACGCACGGCCTATAGCAAAGCTTTACGAATTACATAAAAAATGTTGCAGACTGGATTTTTTCGCGTAGAGTCAGGCTTACCCTGATATTGGGCAAAGCTATACTTAAACGGGACGCTAGAAAATACTTAACTTACACACACTAGTTGTACGTACATTAAGTCACTGATCCGGTCGAGGCCATGCTGAAAAGCCTAAAGGGAACCTCTGCCTAAGGAATCGCTGGTTCTCCAACTAGCTAAGTAACTGTGTTAGGCCCCACACCCGGTTTCTCTTATACTGACATTCTGTTAATCCACTGCAAAATCTGTCCATAAGCCAAAGTAAAAACAACAAAACAAAATAAAACATGAAACCCACCTACTGCCACTTCAACTGGTTAATCTTATGTGCTATGTCGGAAAATAGTTGTAGATAGCAATTTCAACTTGCTGATCTTATAAGCTACGTCGTAAAAATAGTTATAGTTAGCAACTTCAACTTGCTGATCTTATGGCTATGTCGTAAAATAGTTATATCTAGCAACTTCAACTTGCTAATCTTCTGTGCTTTGTCGTAAAATAGTTATAGTTAGCAACTTCAACTTACCTTTCTTATGGCTATGTCGTAAATCTAGTTATTGCTAGCAATTTCAACTTGCTGATCTGGTCGGCTATGTCGTAAAAATTGTTATAGCTAGCAACTTCAGCTTGCTGATCTTATGGGCTATGTCGTAAAAATAGTTATAACTAGCAAATTCAACTTGCTGATCTTATAGGCTATGTCGTATAAATAGTTATAGCTAGCAAATTGAACTAGCTGATCTTAAAGGCTATTTAAAAACCTATTTAGAGGCTAAAAATTTCACCCATGCCGGCATGGGTGAAATTTTTAGCCTCTAAATAGGTTTTTAAATTTGTCCTTAGCACGGGTTAGTGCATTAAAATTAAAAATAGTATAATCTTAAAGGCTATGTCGAAAAAAATGTTATAGCTAGCAACTTCAACTTGCTGATCTTATGGGCTACGTCGTAAAAATAGTTATAGCTAGCAACTTCAACTTGCTGATCTTATGGGCTACGTTGTAAAAATAGTTATAGCTAGCAACTTCAACTTGCTGATCTTATGGGCTACGTCGTAAAAATAGTTATAGCTAGCAACTTCAACTTGCTGATCTTATGGGCTACGTCGTAAAAATAGTTATAGCTAGCAACTTCAACTTGCTGATCTTATGGGCTACGTCGTAAAAATAGTTATAGCTAGCAACTTCAACTTGCTGATCTTATGGGCTACATCGTAAAAATAGTTATAGCTAGCAACTTCAACTTGCTGATCTTATGGGCTACATCGTAAAAATAGTTATAGCTAGCAACTTTAACTTGCTGATCATAAGATCAGCCCATAAGGGCTACGTCAGAAAACTAGTTATAGCTAGCAAATTCAACTTGCGATATTTAATTATTTATTTATTTTTTACATTTGGAGATTTATTCATTTATTTATATATTTCTTCACAAACTATATGTTTTAGAGTTAAGTAAGTGCCTGAACAATTAACTAAGCAAGCCCGTACTGAAGTAATCAGATTCCATTATCGATTGCTATGTAGGTAAGAAGAGGCAGTGATACAGAATCATATAAAACACTTTAACAAACAGCACACCACATAGGTTATATAAACACATATTAGACATATAAATACGTAAACGCAATGGACTATAATATAAAACAACTTAATATTACATAAATGCTATGCATAGAATATATAATAAACGGTCTCTAGGTAAGGTAAAACGGTATGATCTCACAGCTTATAGCAGTAAAAAAGAATAAGTAAAATAATGACACAAAAAAGCCATGGGTTAGTCTCGCTAAAAGCCATGGGCTATGAGCTATGTCCTAAATATTTGTCATAGCTAGTAACTTCGACTTGCTAATCTTATTAGGGCTTCTTTCTTCTTTTTCGTTGTGTCCTTATGAGTTAGATAGATAGAATATTCTTTATTGTACACAGAAATTACAGTAACAGAAATAATATAAAAAAAGTACAAATGGCGGCCTTATTATTAAAAGCAATTTCTTCCAGGCAACCATAGACATAGGTTACTTAGGGGCATTACTACGCGGTACCTTCCGCCATCCGCGCTCTCCGTACGTTCCAACTATACGCCAGATGTATGACTGATTGTAGGGTCCCTCCTGAATCTTTAGTTGCAGTGACTGTCTAAGGCATTGGTGCTCGTCCTCTGTTTCGTTTCCCATTCGTACGACCCATGATAATAACATATTCTAGGCTTAAAAACCTATTTAGAGGCTAAAAATTTCACCCATGCCGGGATTCGAACCCGCAACCTCTGGCTATCCGTGCCAGCGCTCTACCAATTGAGCCAATGGGCGACTCACGGCATCAGTGAAATTTCGAACCTCTTTACAATATTCTCTGTATTACGTACAGGCAGCGACATCTGACTTAAGCAAATTGCATTACTTATAGCCCCGACTACCTACTTTGCAGTTAGGTTTAACATCGGAACGATATCACTGTTACATGATTATACTTTTTTTATTTTTAATGCACTAACCCGTGCTAAGGAACAAATTTAAAAACCTATTTAGAGGCTAAAAATTTCACCCATGCCGGGATAAAAATTTTTAGCCTCTAAATAGGTTTTTAAATTTGTTCCTTAGCACGGGTTAGTGCATTAAAAATAAAAATAGTATATTCTAGGCTCTCACGCCTGCGTCGGACGGTAAGTCCGAAGAACTTCTGATACAGACTGTGGAAAGCCTCGTCTTTATCTGAAATTCTTCTAGAACAGCCTCTTTTATGCGGCGTTTGGTCCTAGATATACGCACAGCATTCTCATAGGCTATGTCGAAAAAATATTTGTAACTACCTTCTTTTGTTTGCAATAGTTCAATTTTCCAATAACTCCATTTAAGGTAGGTACCTGACTTGCTGCCTTCGAATGTTTCTAGAAGCCGTGTTTTCAATTTAAACCCTTATTATTTTTAATCGATATTGTTTACCAAACGTTGCATCACTTGAAGGCTCTATTAGGTCAGAAAGGTCGCGGCTTACTTAATTTCTCATTGGGATTATAATTGACGACAAATTGCATTCTAACGAAATCAGATTTGTTATAGTTTTGTCTTTTTAAAGTTTAATTTGGGTTTGCTACGTGAGCTGCGCATAGTCAAGGTTTAATCGAGAGATTTCTGCATGCAATACCTTCTTGCTTTATTGCTCTTTTTTTGTTGGACTGTTTTTAAGGAAAATTGATCAGAAATAAAATTTGGAGACTTCGGTTTTCTTTTTTTCGGTTAATTTTATAGCACATACCAAAAAATAACTACAGTAACATATGAAGACGTACAATTAGCGGCCTTACTGTCAGTAGCAACTATTTCCAAGCAACCTGATATTGTACAGATTGCCGAAGGAGTAAGTATTTTGCATCTCTTCATCCTTAAAAAATATACCTATCTAGTGACAAGTTATTACTTGTGTGATATTTCACACAAACAGCTTTGCACTGTTATTTATATCTCGTAAAAAATTCGAAGAAAATGTCAGCTGAACCATGGTAATGTAATATTAAATGCATGGAAGAGCCAAATTTTTTTCGCAATTTCGATTTTCCCCTTTTTCAAATATTAATATGGATTTTGTTGCTCAGGGGTAGTAACACAGCGATAAATTGCCGGTTTTTTAGGGAAAATAAATTGTGTATTAACAGTAAAAGATACTCTCCCGCAGTGAAACGTAAACTATGTGTTAATCCAGGTTATCAGCTAATTCCATACAAAATTTCATTAAAATTGCTCCAGCCGTTTGGACGTGAAGGAATAACAAACATACACACTCACATACTGTAGCCATTATAATAGTGTGATTGATTGATTTTTGACTTTTAGAAGTCTTTATTTAACATAAACATTATAAATGGTATAGAAAACCAAAACACTGATTTATCAGGCTAAAACATCTCTTTAAACATCTTGCATAGAATGGGAAACTTGTTACAACAATATTTACTTAGGAAATACTTACATCGGTGATTTTCTATGTCAACTTTGTATAGTTCACATTTCTTGGCATAAAATAATGGATAATATACTCAAATATCTATAATAAAACTGCTATCAATAAAAAGAACTTGAAAATATTATCTAGACCGCGTTAAGTTTCCAAATTGTATCAATCAATGTTTTCCATGTCAATGGTACCCTTGCGTGATTATTCTGGCCCAGAGTATAATAGATAGGGAACAGGAGAACTAATAGATATAACTAACTAATATATTAGTGTATCGTAAAAGCGACTCAGGGATACAAACCGGGGGGTGGGCAGCAGAGCCCCTTGCAGTACAATTCCACCAAACTGCCATCCCCAACCCGCATTCCCAGTGTGGGGGTTATGGGCATTACCCCCCAATGATGGCACCACCTTGCTCTCATTAGGGAAGGGACAGCAGTGGACTGGACTAATATAGCCTGAAGAAGAAGAACAGGAGAACTGTTGTTCTGTGTGGTAATTATTATACACTGGCCTGCAAAACAAAGTACTACACTTTAAACATTTAATTTTTTTCTAAACTGTAGAAGTAAGACATTTCAAATAAAAAATAAACGGTTTTAGCAAATTTTATCAGCTTCCTTTGAACTATAGTAATTAAATTAATTTTAGTTATCGTTATCAACCCTTGTATGTCCCCACTGCTGGGGCACGGGTCTCTTCCTGCACCGCAGGAAGGTTAGGCCATACTCCACCACGGGGGCCAAGTCCGGGTTGCTAGAGGATTGTAAGACAGTGGCGGGCCTTACTGTCAGAAGTCATCAAGCCACCCATAAGGCCTATGACATGGCTTAACGACTGCCATTATATGACAGCCGGCACCAACGGCTTAGCGTGCCTTGCGAACCACGGAGCGCACGGAAAAATGCCACTAGCGGAAGTCACGGGACGCTCACCCATCCTGTACCTGACCGCGCCTGTTGTTGCTTAACCAAGTAATTGATTCCAATCAGTCGGTTCGCCTAGGCCACGAGCGCTTCATTTAAGTAACGAAATTAAATTACTTTTCGAGTCCTTTTCATTTCGAAAGTATATCTTGTGTACTTAAAAAGTTATTGAATTTTAAAAGTGTGATACTTACTTTTGTGGGTCAGTGTATGATTATTTCTTGAATTTTTCAAAGACGCTAGGAGATCTTCAGATGATTCAAATTTCAGTGGCAACATTGTTAAGAACAAGAACATGAGTTGGTTAGTTCTGGTAATAATTGTTATCTTCTCTTCTGCCATGACCTACAAGTTTAGACCTCGATCGATCACCATTAACAAATTGTTCTAGATTCTAAACCGACACTTTTTGTAGTGGACAAGTGATTTCATAGCGTGGAAGCAAAATAGATAGTGCTGTTGCTGTGTGGTCTCGGCCTAGAGAATAACACCAACCCAAATTCTTCCCACGGGTGTCGTAAAAGGCGACTAAGGGCCACAAACCGGTGGGTGGGCAACAGCGCCTCCTGCAGTACAATTCCACCAAACTGCGATCCCCAACCCGCATGCCCAGCGTGGGGATTATGTGCATTAACCCCCAATGATATCACAACCTTGCGCTATGGCGGTCATTAGAGAGGGCTATGTCCAGCAGTGGACTAATATAGCCTGAAGAAGAAGAAGATAGATAGAGAACACTTCTTTTTTTTAACTTTCGCGACTTGTACACATAGTTAGAATATTTGCGGGGCGTAATCGCGTAGTAATTTATTGCTATTTTACCTCGACGTTTCGACGACGTTACAGCCATCGTGGTCACGAGAAGACTGATGGCTGGCACCCGTTCGCATCTTCGGCTTTTAAGGTTTCAGACTACCCTCAATCAGCGCGATTACTACGCGATTAAGCTCCGCAAATATTCTAACTAAGAGAACACTTCATCGTACATAAAAAAACGAAATTACACAGATATTTCATGCCCTAACAGCACAGACAGTTGAGGTGGCAGTGGGTGGGACACATAGCCCAAAGAACTGATGGCCGTTGGGGTGTAAAAGTTTTGATCTAGCTGGACAGGCTGGCAGCTTGGGCAGGCCGTCTGGTAGGCCTCCACCAGATGATCTGACGACCTGGTTATGGTGGCGGAGAGTCGCTGGGTGCGGAAAGCACAAGACCGAGAAGCCTGTAAAACCATGAGGAAGGGCTATAAAAAGCTTAATTCCAGCCCCCCGGCCAGCCATTTGACACCCACTGCAGGTTCTGCAGCTATCAGCCAATGATGATGATGTTGATGATATGATGAAGAGTACAGACGGGGGAATGGAACTAAGCTTTTTCGATGTGTACGTCCATGTATAAAATTAAATATGTTGGCCTGGACTTAGCCCGCGTGGTGGAGTATGGCCTAACTCTTACAATCCTCCACGAACCCGGACTTGATACCCGTGGTGTCAACTCTTCGTTCGTCTTCACTGCTAGGGCACTCCGCCATGGGGCCAAGTCCGTGTAGGTGAAATATTGTAAGACAGTGGCGGGCCTTACTGTCAGAAGTTATCAAGCCGCCCATAAGGCCTCTGAGACGGCTTCGTCGTCGTCCACTGCTGGACATAGCCCTCCTCTAAAGAGCGCCACGTTGTGGTATCATAGGGGGTAATGCCCATAATCTCCACGTCGGGCATGCGGGTTGGGGATCGCAGTTCGGTGGAATTGCACTGCACAATTGGTGGAATTGACACGGCTTAACGACTGTCCTTACATGACAGCTGGCACCAACGGCTTACCGCTAAATGGGGCTAATTATTTATGTTTTATTCACACACAGTCGTACACACGAGTTAGCTGCCGGTGCGTCGCAAGTGCGTCAAGTCCCTAAAAGGGCTCGTCAACAATCTCCATTATATAATCTTTATGGGGTTTACTTTCGACGAAGCCAAGTGCCTTTTCAAGTTCGCCATTAATCACTTGCAAATCTTTTCCGGTACAATAACACCGTTGGCGTCTGCATCTACGTTATGAGATGATTTATGCAGTGTCCTGTGGCATCTACACTTACACTAGATGGGTGAAAGGTCCACTCGGACCACAGTAACAGTATTTATAATGCAACCAAGTCTAGAAAAAATGTACTTCAGCTGAAAATAGAAAACACTTTAGGGTAAAACAAACTGAGAACCGATATGTAACCGTTGGAGTAAACGTGTTCTTGAGTGGAGACCGCGACTCGGCAAACGTAGTGTAGGACGCCTTCCGACCAGGTGGGATGACGATCTGCGAAAAACTGCCGGCAGATGCTGGATGCGGCAAGCTGAAGACAGCTGACGCAATGGCGCTCATTAGGGGAGGGCTAGCAGTGGACTACATAATATAACCTGAAAAGAAGAAGTACATTTAGAAATATATTTTTTTTTTAGTTTTAGCGAACAAATGTATCTTTTTGTTCTCTCTCTTTCTGACAGAAGACCTGTTCCCGGCAGTAGCATTAATATAATGTAACGGTGTTAACTTAATACTAAATAATTTATTGCATTCCACAAGTACGTAACGGTGGTATTTAAACCTAATAAGCCCTGATCATTGTTGACTCTGTCGGAGAGAGAGAGAGAGAGAGGCAACAGTATGATTATAGAAGACATTTTTATACATTAAGCCTATTATAATTTTAATTCTAATTATATTTTCAAACAAAGGAGCGGTGGTCGCTCAGTGTGTAGAACAATGGACTCGGAAGCGATAGACACAGGTTCGATTCCCTGTGCGGGCATGTACCAATGACTCGATCTTCAAAGTTATGTACATAGTAGCACACTGTATTTTGGCTAGCACACAGCACCTTTTGCTGCCACACTGTAAAAGAATATGACTAACGGACACATTGATCTTTTTAAAATTATTTAAGTCCAATATTTTACATATTACCTATATCAGTCAGTTAATTGTTAGGCTGTTCTAATACAATTTTATAAATAGGTAACCTTTCACCGTAAAATAAAACTTACTTCCGTGATCTACTCACGAGATCATTCATGTCAGTCCCTGATTATTCTCAGACAAAGAGTGTCCGGCCGTAGTTTCTTCATTTTTGTTTTAAAGTGTCCACTTATCTCTTACGGTAATCGCAGCTGTAGCTTTTTTTCTTCAATTTCACTATAATTCTGGGGCTTGGGACATGGGACAGGTTTAAAGAGTCGGAGAATATTGGAGCAAACATGTTCGCGCAAAGAGTAACATGCTTTTACATATTTTTTTTATAACTTTTACATACAGGCACATACATTGCTTCTGGCCCCACACTAGGATACCCTGTGTCGTGAGAACCAGAAACAACGACATCACAAACATGTAAACATTCAAATTTTTTTGTATGTTTCTTTTCTTTTTTTGTCCCCAGCCCAGGACCTCTTGCATGGTAAGCAAATGCGCTACCGCTGTGCCACAGAGGTCGTCTCTTTAATGAGACGCTTTTTGTTATTACTTTTACGTTTCCGCTTAAAATTAAATATTCTACAGAAAAGTACTATAACTTCACAATTTATCACAAAGCTAAGATACTACGCAGTGCTAACTAGTGCCACCCGTGGAAAACAAATCATATCTTCTATAAAGCGACTTTAAAAAAAAAAAAATTGTTGAGCACCGTATAGGCGCCGTTACTTATTCTTTAAATAAAATTAAAATGAAACAAAACTATGCATCTGCAATAGGTACTATAACTGTTTATCTATATTAGACTCTATGAATAGCTGTTTTGTTTCTTTTCATTTACATAAGGTAAGCCTACAATTAGGAACTCTAAGTAAATTTAAGCGTAAGGTATTTTACAACTTTAAAACCCTGTTGGTTCACTAAATAAATACGGGTTTTCAAACTGTGCTAAGGCTAGCCAAAGTTGCAAGGCCATTTCCACTATTCAAAAGCTGCATAATTTATCCGCTGAACCCTCGTAGCTTGAGCCTTGCCTAACATAACAAAGCGGAGGCCCGCTCGCCGGCAATCGGCCTGCAACGCTCTACCGAGGCGATAAATACTCTCTCCGCCGCTGCCAATCGGTTCAGTACACTCGCCACCGCGACCGTGATGTCACCATAATGTACCGCAAGGCTGTAGTCAAGTGCCTCCTGCTCTGGATGTGCTGTGAACTTTGCGCTGGTATCAAAGTACCTATCGTGTGGAACCATGACAGTGAATCTAGTGAAGTGAGTGACGGGAGTGGCTCGGCCAGTGAAGATCAAGCGGAAAGTTTTCAACCTGCGGAGGTGAAAGCTCCAGAAACTTCGGTGCATAGTAAACCAATCCCTGTCGAGTATTTCGAGTACACGGCAAAGAAACCACAGTTTGCTTCTGAGATAGCAGCCTTTCATGGCGTGCAATCCCCTAATGAACACTACAAGTCATACCCTGTGAGGCCATACACTGGAGTTCAAAAGCCAGATTTAGGTAAACATCGAATTTACGACCAAGGCTACAGTATCTATGAGCCACTACAGAAATACACAGCTGAAGAAAATAAGGAAAAAATTGTGCATCCAGTTTCAAATAGCTACGAGGTCTACCACCCTTACAAAGCTGAGGAACCCGCGTTGCAAGAGTTATACAAAGATCCTATTTTAGATAAAATCAGAAATGACCTCCGTGATAGTAAAGAACGACTTAAACAATACGAAAGTGATGGTGGTGGATCAGAAGTTACTAAAGATGAATACTTAGAGAGTCCAGAAGAAACTGACCGAAAGAAATTTCCACATCAAAATATCCCAGCAGCTTTCGAAATATACAGGCCGCAACGACGACCTGTATATTACAGAATGCCAATCAAGTACAACCCAAGACATCAACTTTTGAACCAACGATTTCGGCATCCTTTAAATCAACATCACGTGAAAATAAAGCCCGTGCACTATCGACCACTTTATAATAAAATACAAAATTTAAGGCAACAGCATGCAATAAAGTACGATGACGAGCAAAATGAATATCCTCATGAGGTGCCAAAAGAAAATTATGCAGATCCTTATCAAGAAGGTTATGATATATATGAGAAGGGTAAAGCTAACTATGAGCGTTTAAGAAATAATGTCGATGAAACAATAAGCAGTAGCGTAAAAGAGAACCGTCCTACAATATCACAAAACATAGAACTTCAAGACAATGATAATAAATATTCGTCTAATAGTGAAAATGAAAGTGATGAAGAGGATTATGATGATGACAAAGAAGAATTTGTACCTGTGAAAAGTTACGCTCAAGTTCGCAGGACGGAACGAATGAGACATCTTCCGAGACAAGCTGCTTTCGATGATGCGAGTAGCTTTGATGAATTAAAAAACGCTCCCAGGTTAAAAGAAGCTGTAAAGAGTACCAAAGCTCAAACAGTTTACACCGAAGAAGGTTATGAAGATACTGCTTATGATCATGCTGGTGAACAGAAACATGCATCTGACCATGAGGGCCATGGAGGATATTTGAAGGAGAAAGAAATCAGTGGAGGTAAATATAAAATTCCTTCACTAAGCGCAGCATATGAAGATGCCAGAAATAATATTTATGGAGATAAAACTAGGCATGGCGAGAAGTGGAACAATAAGGATAAAGATACAGAACAAGATGCTGAGTCTGAAGATTATTCAGAAGATGAACACGAGACGGAAATTGATGCTGACATATATGAAGATAAAGACAGACCTAAACGAGAAAAAAACGAAGTAAGAAATTCCTTCAAAGATGGTGAAGAAATTGATTACGAAGATCAGGACCGTTTTAAAAAGGAACCAAGCAGAGAGGAAGATCAAGAGGATTATGTAGATGACGAAGAATTGATAAAAAAAGATACTCAACACGGTGTAAATAAAAGAGAAATCAACTTCAAAGTTCCAAGTATAAGTTTTAATGAAACTTATCTCACAGAAAAAGATATTTCCGAAATAGCTAAAGAGAAAATTGTTCAGGATAAAAAAGACACAATTAAACAGAAATATCCATATTATTTTGAAAACTTAGAAAACATTAGCAAGCACTCTCCTTTACGATATGCTGAGAACTTAAAACTTATTCCCAAGAAATCGCAAGGTGGAACTGAATTTTATGATTCAAGACCATTGGTGTGTCCTGAAGTAGAAGATGATGTAGATCCGATACCAGATAATATTAAAAATAACCAAACAAGTAATAACGAAGATCATAAAGAAAACCCCACCAAAAGAAAGAAAAGACAAGCAAATTTTGATCAAATCAAAGAAAAACCGAGGTTGAAGGGCTTAGGTGACAAAATAGATTGTTTTAAAGCTAAATATTTCGGTGATAATCCTCTAGACAGTCCATTCTTCAAAGAAGATGTCATACCTGGTCCAGAACCCATAAAATTGCCTAATATTCCCATACTGAAACTAACTAACAGTGAACCCGTAAAACAAGAATCTAAGTTCCATAACGTCTACAGTTTACAAGAAAGATTAAGAGAAGAAAATCAAAAAGATATATTTAACTTATTAGACAAATTACAACAGGAACAAACAAGACTTCAACCAGAAGTCTTGCAGTCAAATATTCCTATAAATTTTGCGGTAAACGAAAGTACGTCTAATAATACTGGCATTCAACAACAGAACATTTATACGAACGTGTTAGAAAATATCAAAAAATACATCGAGATACCGCTTTCCAAAGACAAAATCAAAAATAAAGTACTGAATGAAAATGTTAGTTTGTCGGATGGAAATAACAACACATACAGTGTGTTCCAAAATAAAGAAAATGTTACAAAGGTATTTGCAGTTCGAAAAAAACGAGCAGCACCATTCGTCTATGAACCTTATAAGATCATAAGAGATAGCCAAGTTCTTGACTCAAAAAAAACCACTACAACTAGTAATATTAGTCCTCTAATCAGGCAGCTACAATCAAGCAACATTGTAGATAAAGTAAGTTCGAGACCAATCTTAGATAGTATTCAACCTGTAAAAAGAAATGCCCTAAAACCCTATCAAGTTATCGATAGGTCTAAAAGAAAAAAAACTGAAGATGAACAAGACTTTATAGATGTTAACATGGATACCAGAAGAGGTGAACCAAGATATGAAATCAAACCTAAAAATCATAAATTGGAGTACAAACCCGTTGTAAATAAGAAAGATATGTCTTTAGATGAATTCCAAGCTTTGATCAAAATTGACGATTCAATTAACAATTCCACGGAAGATAAATATACTCCAAACAATCCTCAAATTACAAAAGAAAATAAATTAACTAATCAACCAACCAATAGGTCGTTTTTCGATGTTTCAAAATTCCTACCTAAACCTACAGATTATACATCAGCCGAATCGCAGACTATTCGAAGAATAATTAGGACGACTACAACCCCATCAGCGTCTCAAAATCAAAAAAATATACCATCCAGAAACCAACAAAAAAATGAAGAAGAAAGCGAAGAGTATGAGGAAGAATACGAAGATGAAGAAGAACAAATTGTATCGACTACTACTACAACTACAACAGTAAAACCTGCTTTTAGAAGACGTAGAGTCAGAGTTAAAACTACTACCAGCACTACTACTACTACTCCAGCTCCAACTACTACAGATATAATAATACGAGACGAATACCAAAAACCTAAGTTAAAACTTATTACGCGATTCCGTCAACCAGCACCTGAAGAACAAATTGCAGAAAAAGAGAAGGAAAAACAATCACATCAAAAAGAAACTGAAGAACCACCGAAATATCGCGAAAAAACTAAGAAAAGTACAAAGAGTACTCTGGTTACAGATACGAAAACTTACGGCAATGACGATGATGATATGAGAAAAGAAGAGGTAGATGCATTGATAGGGGTACAAAGTGACATGGATGACTATGTGCCCCGATACGAAAAAGAGATGGAAAAAAAGTATAACAAAGATGCACGAGAGAACTTAAAGAAATCAGTGGAAGAAACTGTCAATGAACAAAAAAGGCTAGAACCAGACGGGGATGATTATGACAGTGAAGAAGATAGCAATGAAAGTAGCGAAGAATATGATGGCGATGAAAACAATGAAGATGATACTGACGAAGAAGAAATAGATGAAGAGAAAGACCCTATTACAACTAGTACAGAACCTCAAAAACTTACAATTTTAAAAACAACTGAAGCTACACCTAGTACAACTGAAGCAAAAAGTGCGAGAATCGTCCAACAACCTATAGTTAAAAGAAAGAAAATAGAAATTCATAAAGAGTTGCCTGTGAATAAATCATCACCGCATGTGACACAGTTTAGACAAGATATAAAAGAAGTTGAAATTATAAAAGAACTACCTGGAAGAAAACCACAAAAGAATATCGAGGCTTTGAGCTTGTACGAAGATGAAAAATTAGCCGAAAAAGTAAATAAATTAGGTGACGTCGAGGTTTTCAAAGAAAACCTTGATTTAAATCACGGTCCCAGACATGGTGGGAATTATAGATCTGCTCAACATTTTGAAATAAAAGTTACTAGTACTACTCAAACACCTCAGCGCAGGCGAAAAATTATAAAAGATGATGCTGAGGCATCTCAAAGTACTAATCAAAAACTAATAGAAATTGATGAAACTATACCAGCTAAACTACATGGTGGAAATCTAAGAGGAGAGCCAAGAAAAAATTCAAAATTAATTGAAATATCAGATTCCGGCGAAGAAGATTCAGAAGAACAAATAAAACCCCTACACGGAGGAAATTTTAAATCCTACCAAGATATTGACAAAAGAGGTGATCAAAGAAATGCTAAAATTATTGAATTAGATGAGCACGAAGAAGAAGACTCGGCTGAAATAACAGATGATCAAAACTATGGTTCCCATACTAGGAAAACAAACAATGGCAGACCTCTTCATGGTGGAAACTACAGAGGCGCTAAACTAATTCTTGCTAATGATAATAATAAATCATCATCAGAAGATATTAGAGCCAAAAGTGAAAAGTCGAGAGATTTCAGGAACGATGCAGCATCCTTACTTAGTAGTTTTGCTAAAGCGGTACCAATTTTAACAACAGCACCGCCATTCATTTTAGATCCTAGCAAACGAATGTATTATTATGTTGATGTTTGATTGATCTTGTAAAACTTTAGTCTTGCCGGAGGCAATTAATTTCGGATTCGGTTGAAGGATTGTCATTATTTGGTTTGTGTATGAAATTTATTTATAAAGTCTGTAAAAAATGTTTTGATTTTTAAAATTAGTTAATTTAAGTAGAAAGTGCCACTACTGACTGTTGATTGTGAAAATGTTAAGAGTAATGTTGTAAGAAAACATTGTTGCTATTTCTGTAATTATTATTGTTTACTGTACTGTTATAGATGTAATGTTACTTGTTAAAGTTGACCAAATTGTTGGCTATATTTTTGTAACAAGTTTTTTTAATTCAACACCTCTGTAATCCTCAGCTTATTGTCGCGAAATAATTTGGACGGCACCGTTGAGAAATGTGATCTCACTCTGATTTTACGCTCGAACAGACAAGAGGGTTATTGACAAAAATGTCCCAACATTAGGATCTCTATACAACAAACATTGCAATATACGACGAAATTAACAGTTTCAATTCTATGGTTAATTTAAAATTGCTTTACGTGTTGAACGCTGATTGTCACACTTTCTCTTTCATCGGTGCGGTTCCGTTTTACGAATAAGCTCCGGGCAATTCGATATTATAGAGTTTATAATTATTTCACCTCGTAACGTTGCACCTTGATGATGGCGTGTTACATAAGATGTTACAATAATAGCTGGCAGACAATTAACGAGTTTATTTGTGGGCACTTATGAAATATAAGAGTTACATGTTAGGAAAAGATTTAAACATGGACCATGGATGCTTTTTGATAAAGTTCTAGTTATAAATAGAAACAAAACCATCCAATGCTATTCCATTCTTAATGAAGCGTGACATATACGAGTATTATGTTCTTTAATAGTTATCCTTATTTCAGATAAGCCAAATATTAAAAACTTGTCTAAAAATGAATTTTCTTTCTTTTTTCTTTCTTTTTTGATATCTGCAAGTAGACGAGTTCCGATGTCACTATTTAAGTTAAACTAGGTTCTTTTTTATGCGTAGTTAATTGCAGCTCATATGAGGCATATCACTAAAGCTTGAACTTAAGTTGGATATAAATTGCAAGAATGTTTTAATATGAAATTAACAAAAATGTTTCATGATAATTTAATATAATTTATATTTTATAATTATAACTTTTAATTAATAATATATTACGGTATAGGAAGTAAAAAAGTAGTTAATGTTATAAAAGAGTTTATTTTCTGGCAAGTCTTTCAGTACCTATAACTATTTAATTTAAATACAATAGTACACTAACTTACATAAGGAATAAAATAAAATTAGATGAAACTTGATATTAAACAATACAAGATTGCAATTGGATTTTGGCATCGTTCACGTTAAATTAATAAATACCAATAAATAATAAATTTTTCGTTAAATTAATTTAAATACTTATTAGATTACGACCGAATTTCCTAAAAGCTAAAAATATCTGTATCGTCACTAGTTTCTATTCTACTCTACTTTCACAATTATTTCAACAAGTGTATTCAAACAAAGGATACTGTTACCCAAAGTCCGTTAAAATCTCAAAAGTCTCATAATAATATGTATGACAAAATCCATCACAGGGCCATCGTAACAGGCTACATTCATAGTGTCATGTGACAATGGTGTTACAAAGTAGAATGTTTAAGTAACCACACCTAAGAGGCTATATTGTCTAGAACGAGTAAGTTCAATTTACGAGCCGATGTAGCAACGTGACACGGTTGCCAGACGATAAAAGGTTGCGCTGCCTACATCAGAAAACTCTGCATACAAATCCATAGAGAGCGGTGCAATGCGACCCTGTCACCACCGGGTGACTGAAAGCAGTTATTTTTGTCCTGTTCGTGATAAGTTGTTTTACTACAAAAACTATTTAATGATAATACTTTACATACATGTATGCTTAATGCTTTTTCTTTCCAACCGAATTGCTGTTCACATTTCTATTAGAAGGGTGGTCTATTGGTTTCCAATCAGACTGTACAGCTGGTGAATATTCAGAGACAGTATCCTCTCTATCTATCGAAGACTCCTCTTTGTCTTCTTCGAAGAAATCTATTATCGGATGGTAGTTGTAGTTTACTCTCTTACCATTAGAGGCTGTATTTTCTTTCTTGCTTGACTTCTTTACTTCGGGTCTCACAGTTGTAGAACTAGCTTCA
Source organism: Yponomeuta sedellus (assembly GCA_934045075.1). Lineage (NCBI taxonomy): Eukaryota > Metazoa > Arthropoda > Insecta > Lepidoptera > Yponomeutidae > Yponomeuta > Yponomeuta sedellus. The sequence continues at coordinate 23,911,832 of OW203726.1, forward strand.
GCAGACGGTAACTTCGGCGCTATTGTCACTTTGCTTTGTGCATTCTTTTTAGGCAATACATCAGGCTCTTCTAAATCGTCGTTGAAATCCTCTAACGTTTCCAACTGATCCACTGCGGACGTCCCAGATGAGACCAAGTCATCCGGTACTCCTGAAATCTTCTTTCTGATTGGTCGTCTACTTGGTCTTGACGGTGCTCCTCTTTTGAACTGATTGCTACTCGTTATCTTATATTTACTTGGAGGTTCTTTGACAAAGCTAAACGAAGATCCAGCTGAAGGCGTAGGAGGTTCTAAGTAGCTCGGCAAGGTAACACCATCCATAGTCTCACTAGGTCCGGTTGGATTTCTTCCTTTCAGTGGTCGTTTAACATTTCTTACGTTACTGGCCTGGTTGAACGAGTCCGGGAAGTATGAGTTTCCGTAGGAGTCCATGGGACTTGTTGGTGGAAGGTCTCTGTTGCGAAACCCATCACCATCGTCCATGTTTATGCCTGGGAATCCTGAGGCGGATATTAAATTATGGTTCTCGTTTATAGAAGGGAAGTTTTCTAACGGTTTTAAAACAAACGGGGGCTTCTTGGTAACGCTGGGACGTTGCATGGTAGACTGAACCGACTCAAAGGCACCGTTGCCATGTTCGGAAGATAGGTCGTCTCCCGGGAATGATTCTGATGACGATTCGTGGGTTCTGTGTCCTAAAGGTGGGAACGCTACGCTGTAACCCTCGATGTGGCAGGAACAGCATGTTGGTACCTGAAACATTTTAAGCGTTTAATAATAAATATTGTGTTGTTTTTGAGACTGTGTTGATATGTTTTTAGATAAGTACCTTGAATATATCCATGTGTAAGCCATTCTGTTGATCCCAAGTCAGTAAGCGGTGGTAGTTGTACACCTGGACGCATTTTGACTTGAAGTTATCCGTCAGGTAGGTGCAGGATTCTTTAGGTTTTCTGTAATAGAAATAATTAAATTTTTTAACTTTAGAACTGATTAGTTTTTGGTTTTAGAGCACTGTTTCCAATTTTAGCCAGCCAGCCACAAGCATACACCAGAATAATTAACCACAAGTGCGTCAGCTTATTGTGGTTTCTAGTGACGATATTATATGACGATAAAGTTCTTTATCTGTAGTAAGAACATTATTTCTGTCATAGAGAAGAATCACACAACGTAACAATTAATTCAAATACAGATTAACGTGAGAAATTCCATCTAAAACAGTCTTTTTTTCGTTTAGTAATTTTGACGTGTTTAGATTTTTTTCTATCACCTTTATTTTTCTATCTTATAGATATTATCTATTAATAAGACTTTAAAAAAGTACCTTAATGTCAACACACAGCTCTGCAACATTAGATGAAACCTTTCCAATATCACGAAAATTTCAGCGCGTCTGCTAATTAACCTTGCCGATTCGTTATCAACCCTTGTATGTCCCCACTGCTGGGGCAATCTTCCTGCATCGCAGGAAGGTTAGGCCATACTCCACCACGGGGGCCAAGTCCGGGTTGGTGGAGGATTGTAAGACAGTGGCGGGCCTTACTGTCATAAGTTATCAAGCCGCCCATAAGGCCTCTGACATGGCTTAACGTCTGTCATTATATGACAGCCGGCACCAACGGCTTAACGTGCCTTGCGAAGCACGGAAGCGCTCGGAAAAATGCCACTAGCGGTAGTCACGGGACGCACACCCATCCCATATCTGACCGTGCCTGTTGTTGCTTAACCAAGTGATTGATTCCAATCACTCGGTTCGCCTAGCTGATTAATAAGTGTGATAATTGCAATACCGCCTTGAGACATGATTCATGACATTAGACTCGCCCTATTTTTCAACCTTAGTATTTTCCAGTTTTGTAAAATCAACCTGCGGTAATCCCTCGTAAATCAAATTTTTTATCCGTACAATGTCACTCGGCCCGCCTGCCAACTTATACCTATCTTAAAGCAGTGATTCCTAAGGCCAAGGATATAAAGAACATGTCTTGGGAGACATCTTTGTCCAGTAGGAGGCGAATGTAGTCTAATGAGTTGGATAGCTCTATTGTTAAAAGTCTAGGTATGTAGTAGTGCTTTATGATATTGAAACGCTTTGGTGTCATTTTACTGTTATGTTACAATATTTATGTGAATAAATACATTGAGTTAATAAAAATAAATTGAGTCTACTTCAGCCAATAAATGTCTTTCCAGAATATCTCTGAAGTAACTAAAGCCTTCAAACCGTTCGAAGTTTATAATCGTTCACATCCAGCATAATTACGCGGTTTCTAAATTTGTCGAACTGAACTACGGGCAGAGCCAAGTATAATGTCAAAATTTTTACTTCTTTGAATAATATTTTTTTACTTTAAAAATCGCTACGAAAATGTTCACGGTCATTCTAGCTCAAACTTAGACTTAGGAACTTACTTAGACTTAGCTTAAACTTAAGCTTAGGGATACAAACCGGGGGGTGGGCAGCAGCGCCCCCTGCAGTACAATACCACCGAACTACGATCCTCAACCCGCATGCCCAGCGTGGGGATTATGGGCATTACCCCCTATGATAGCACAACGTGGCGCTCTTCAGGGGAGGGCTATGTCCAGCAGTGGACTAGTTTAGCCTGACGATGACGATGATTCTAGCTCTACTAAATTCTCGTAATAGCCATAGTTTATTAAGATGATTGACTGCGACATAATAGCAAAATGGCTCGGCGCGGCAAAAGCTGGAAGCACGTCTCGTTTCGCGAGAACACTGGACGCTCCGGTTCGTATAGTAAGCCTGCAATGAACATTAGCTAGACTGTTCACTAAAGGTGAATGCTCAAATCTATCTGCAGGTTTACGAGCAATGTCAGTACGTGATTTTTCCTCGCCCTTAGTTGACTCAGACGTTTTCAAGCGATGTAGGACGATATCAATCCACTTAATCTGTACCTATATCATGTAAACCAAAAAATAAATCACTAAATAATCATAAAGTCATCTGCAGGTCAGATCATAAGATTCATTTCAAAACCCGTAAAAGGACTAGGCCGTGCCAGAACCCACTAGCTACAAAATCTCTCGGAATGGTATCAGTAGCATAAATAGTCCCGTTTAGCACCGCAACATAATATAACACAATATTTTGGTCACAATGATAGCCAACCTCCACTCAAGATGGCACTATAATAATGAGTATATTCAGTAACTTTTTCTTCAGCTTCAGACTATATTAGTCCACTGCTGGACACAGCCCTACCCTAATGAGCGCCATAGCACAAGGTTGTGCCAACATTGGGGAGTAGTGCATAGTTCAGTAGCTGATCCCCTATTTTTATACTTTATGTGTACTTATGAGTACTGGCATTACGGCAATTCTTCAATCGCAATATCTGCATAAGCTCTCGAGAATTCACGATGTACTTTAACAGCCCACCTACGAGTACTTTACTACGCTGTGACACAGAGAAATAGCCACCGTATACCCAGTACTTACAGACACTTTTCCAACCGCAGCGTCTGAGTATGCTCTCCAGTGTTCACGATGTACTTCCATTGGCCAGAAGTGGCACGTGCGCGCTGCGGCCGCGCGTACTTCACGGTGCTAGGACACATGAAACCCGCTTCACCGGCGCCTGCGAAGTCCCGGCTTGCTGTATCGCCGCGTCTAGAATAGGAAATGAACTCAAATATATTCATCCACCAATCCGGACTGGCCCCCGTGGTGGAGTATGGCCTATACTTTCCCCAGGGAAGAGACCCGTGCCCCTCAGTATGAACGTAATGGGTTGATAATGATAATGGGGGACATAATGAATTGATAGTGATGAATTATATGTCTTAATTTCCGATTCTAGACGCGGTGATACAGCAAGCCGGGACTTTGTAGGCTACTGCAAAAAAAAATTGTCCTAAAGCCAAGTCAGAGGCCTTAGGGCGGCTTGAAAACTTCTGACAGTAAGACCAGCCACTAGTCTTGCAAGCCCCCACCGACCCGGACTTGGCCCCCGTGGTGGAGTATGGCCTATACCTTCCTTTACGAAGAGACCCGTGCCCCTCGGTGGAGATTTAATGGGTTGATAATGATATATTTATCATCTTCAAGCCATTAAATTAAACCCGTGCCCCTCGGTGGAGATTTAATGGGTTGATAATGATATATTCATAATCTTCAAGCCATTAAATCTCCACCGAGGGGCACGGGTCTCTTCGTAAAGGAAGGTATAGGCCATACTCCACCACGGGGGCCAAGTCCGGGTCGGTGGGGGCTTGCAAGACTAGTGGCTGGTCTTACTGTCAGAAGTTTTCAAGCCGCCCTAAGGCCTCTGACTTGGCTTTAGGACAATTTTTTTTTGCAGTAGCCTACAAAGTCCCGGCTTGCTGTATCACCGCGTCTAGAATCGGAAATTAAGACATATAATTCATCACTATCAATTCATTATGTCCCCTCCGAGGGGCACGGGTCTTTTCCTTAAGGAAGATAATAATAAAGGCCAAACTCCACCACAGGGGCCAAGTCCGGGTTGGTGGAGGCTTGCAAGACTAGTGGCTGGTCTTATTGCCAGAAGTTTTCAAGCCCGCCTAAGGCATCTGACTTGGCTTAACGACAATTTTTTTTTTCGAATAAACAATTTATGTTTACATTTATTTTTATGTCAGACAAAATCTTACAGCATTACAGTTTAAACTAATTCGCTAAGGTATATGATTATACTTTATACAGTTACATATCACAATTGCATAAATGAAAACAATATACAACAATTTAAACAAGACAGAAACATCATGCATCTCCATCCTTGACATACATGACAAACTTTAATTCATTGAACCATCAATTTGTTCTAAGTGAGCGCCACCTATCCCTGTCTCAAGCATTTTGTCCAAAAACGGCCGTTTTTGGCGGAAACGCAGACAGCAGTGCTAAAATCATATTTCAGCTAAACAACGGAGCTAAACAGCATTGAGCTGAATAGGGATTTTGGTTGCTTGATACACTATCGCGGTCAATTAGGCTGTGGTTACAAGTCAGCAAACTAGGCTTTCAATTGAGGCCGTTGTTCTAAATTCAATGACCCAAAGCATTTTTTGTAGCCTCAATGGCTCTGCGTCGCTGCCTGTCTTAATAACCTAACTTGAAGTGTCGCTAACTTTAGCGAACCAAGGTTTTTATATCGGTGATAGCAAGGGCTCTCCCAGTTAGGTAGTTTTAGACTTGCTTTTTAGACTTGAGATTAACTTACTAACTGGGAGAGCCGACGTCTTGCATCTCCGTACTAAGCCTCTTAGTTAGGCCATTATACACAGTAAGCGTGAGGTATGTTAACACTTCATACACTAGGGTTTCCTCACGATATTTTCCTTTACAGTTAGCGGTATTGCTACTATAACATCACAAATGTAAATAACTTAGAAAACAAAATCATTGGTACATGCCCACGGGATTCGAACCCACGACCTTCAGATTGAGAGGCCCACGTTCTACCGCTCCGATAAAACCGCTTCACTCTTCCGTTAAAAGCTGTTGATGTAAAAGTGATATTGGAGCATAAAATGACACAAGGTTTGAATAAATTCCCTTGATTTACTGAGCAATGTTATAAGAGCCACATTGTGAATATTATCAGCTGTTAGGTATAGAGCACCAAAGTGTACCAACCCGGACTTCACCCTCGTGGTGGAGTATGGTCTAACCTTCCTACCAAGCAGGAAAAGACCCGTGCCCAGCAGTGGGGACTTACAAAGTAATATATTGACGTGAAGTGCAGCATATGTTTAAAAAAATTACAATGATGTTACACCCTATAATGTTTTACTTACCTGTTCGAGACCAGATAGTGGTCAGCCGTATATTTGGCCTCTTGCTGAGCTGTGACTCCGTCCACCGCCCCCTCGCCTGGATCCTTGAAGTCGGCTAGCAGCGCGCCCGCTGCTGACTTGTTCCGCCTTATTGATTGGACTATCAGCTCGCTGGAATGTGGAAAGAGTCCTCTTTCATTTCATCTCAATCAATAATTGTAATAATTGTATAGCATAGAAGAGTACCTTAACTCTTACTTTAATCCGGATTTGGCCCCCGTGGTGGATAATGGCCTAAGCTTCCTTCGATGCAGGAAGAGACACGTGCCTCAACAGTGGGGTTGATACAAGAGTTGATATCGTAAATTGTAAAACCAAAAACAGCATCTGCCACTTGTTATGCAGTTTGGCAGAAACCATTTTCTGGTTTTTTTCTTCAATCAATATTAGAAGAATGCATTTGGTTGTGTCCATTGTAAATCACACGTCTATAAAATGTCTATAACCATGAAAAATATGACACTTCCGTTTTGTTTCAACAATAGGTCGTCGTCAGGCTATACTACTCCACTGCTGGACATAGCCCTCCCCTAAAGAGCGCAACGTAGTGCTATCATGGGGGGTAATGCCCATAACCCCACGCTGGGCATGCGGGTTGGAGATCGTATTTCGGTGGAATTGTACTGCAGGGGGCGCTGCTGCCCACCCCCCGGTTTGTGTCCCTTAGTCGCCTTTTACGACACCCGCGGGAAGAATTGGGTTGGTGCTATCTCTAGGCCGACACCACGCAGCAATAGGTAAAGAAATTATAATATGATTACAGTCGACGTACAGCACGAAAAAATATTACAATTCATAGATGGCAGTCATAAAAAAAATACTCTGCGAAGATTTTCATGTAGCGGTCTGCCTAAAATAGACTAAATTTGATAGGTTGAACGCTACGCTTGGGAAATTTAAAGTATAGGCATAAAAATTTAATCACTACATTGAATCACTTGTGATAGTTTGTTTCCTATCAGAAAGCGTCCGAAATAAAAGCGTACAAAATCTCTCCAGCTATTAAAAAAACCCGTAATACTTTTTTTTCCTTATATTACCTAATTTGGTGACTAACCAACTTTCAAAAGCCACATCATGTTTTCTACTGTTCTCAAAAGGTCATGACCACAGTTTCTATTGTTTTGCATAAAGAGCTCGTGCTTTTACCAGGTCCAGTGCAGTTTTATTGGACTTTCTAACGGCCTGCCACACTTTCTGGAACTGCCACAATTACCGGCTTGCATCCTCCTTTAAAATCGTAAAAATTTTGTTACCCGCTTTTCACTTTCTTGAAAAATTATGCAATCTAATATTGCAAAATTAAGTTTAAGACAACGTAACATAACCTCATGCCTGTATCCCAGAGGGGTAAGCAGAGACCAGCGACTGGCACTTGCCACGATCCTGATGGATCACCTTCGCTTCATCAACGTTCTTAAGTCGATAGGCGACAGGTGAAATAGGGGATGTATTAGCAAAGGGGAAGATAAAAAGTATCTGCAACCGGCAAGCGTGCTTGCAACGACTTATTACCGGTTAGGTTTATTATTTTATTTTTTTACTTTTAATATTATTAAATAGTTGAACCAAAAAATCCATATAATAACGCTATAATAATATGATGTAATACATTGAATTGATTTACTGGTCAGTGCTATTTTGTTAGAGACCAAGTCGATCGGCAATAGCACCCATATCGGAAGCTGCCACCGTCAGAAGTGGAAATGTGTGGTTGAGGTCCCATGCTCCACTAGGAGTTAAAGGACCAAAGAAGAAGAATATATTTTGTTTGTGGAATTCTTTTTGTATCATATTATAAGAATATTCTTTAGTGTACACTAGAAAAAAAAACAAACATAAAATATGTAATTTGGGTTTCCTCTCAAGCTAATGTTAGCTAACTTGGATATTACCATTAAAGAGCTCAAGAACCGGTTTCTGAATTAAGAATTTCACTGAGTAAATACTAAAATAACGTTCTGTCATGCTCTTTGCTGAGCAATTCGGAGCGATAGCTCTACAGTTAAGTATTTACTTACCGAAATTCTCCATTCCGAAACTGACCCCTATCGTCCGAGATCGCTCTTGAGTATGGTTTCAAGTGGCTGTTTTGTTCTAAATATCATCTTGAAATGAAATGATAAGGTTTTATTCAAAGTAGCGCAGAAACTGCGGCTTAATGAACGTTACAATTCAAACTAGATATCCGTTTCAAAATCTAGATCATTTTGGAGAAAAAATGGACAAAAAAACTCCAAACTTAGTCTTTTCAATGTCCTTGTGAGATAGGCACCAAAAAACAACCCCAAAGGTAAAAACACTTATTAGAACGGTTTGCAGACGTTTGCATAGTAAGAAAGTAGTACATTTCTTTAATTCAAATAATATAAAACACAAAAAAAATTGCCAATGCCAATAAACCTCAAGAATCACCTAAAAGAAAACAGTAAATACCTATTTTTGCCATGAAATTAAATGAAAATAAATTTATTAACTAACACGTTTAGCTATAACTACGACTATCTTCTATTAGTAGATAGCAGATAGCCACATTGTTACACGATTTCACTAGTGTTATAAGTATACACTAAGGTCTTGGTAGGAATGAACATTATAAGACTCATAAAACACATCTTACCACCAGCACCTCCGGTCACGAGAGGCAAACAGACCACTTTCGCTAACATATTCCACTGGAGCGGACGGACGCGTTTTTGCAACATAATACGTAATATTATAGTTAAATGACCTTCGCTTTCTTACTGCTTTGTTGTGTAGACTAGTGCGGTGTTCTCTTCCGAACAACAGCTACGTGACATTGTAATCCGATTTTCCGAGCAAATTTAACACAGCACAATATACATTTACAACTGCCGTGACGCTATAACCCGGTGGCTACACCTGTGAGGGCCTCGCTGGCGCAGTGATTTGCCACCCTGACAGTAAAACCGAAGATCTCGGGTTCGATTCCCGGCCGGGTCAAACTAGGAAACGAACTTTTCTAGTTTGTCTCGGTTTTTGGATGTTATCTATGTATTTATTGCATTAAATCTATCGTCAAGTTAGCAGCTATAACACAAGTCCTTTAGTTGTGCTTAGTATGGGGCTAACGAGATCTGTGTAATATGTCCATAAATATTTATTTTCTTTTGCAGATCGTTTTTGCACAGTATGAATATTTGTACATCTCTTAATCATGTAAGTAAAAAGTATTTTTGCAACCCACGAATGAGTGCTAAGGATCAAGAATCATTTAGGAAAACTGTAAGTTGTAAAGAAAAATCCTTGCCTTGCCTTGTACTGTATTTGTTTTTATATTTTATATTTGTTTTTTTCTCTTTTACATTAAAGAAATTCTTATCTTATCTCATCCTTACCATTAATAGTAATTTTATTTAATATGGCCCTCGAATGAGAACAAGTGTCAAATTATATTGTCAATCACCAGCCATTTCTCTGTGTTTTCTAATCCTAGAAGGGAAACTGTCTCTCGTTGTTTCGGAAGATAGCGTCGTGTGTTTATCTACCATAGTTGTTTGTAAATATGTAACGATGAGAGGATTAGGCTCCAATTAATTCAGCATAATTCGTTATGTAAGATAACTAGTTTAGTTAGATGAACAAAGGCAATTTGGACGTAGAAATTTTTGCGAGATGAGAATCATCTGATTGCTTATTGTCTTACTTCAAAATCTATTGTGTTAGTGTGTTAATGTTTCCTATAGCATTTTTTTGTTAATTTGATGATTGAGATTCTCATGATTACTCAGTGAATCTTTCCCCCTTAGATAAGAACGGCAGTTGTTATGTAGTTTGGATATTAAGTTTTATTGTGTATGGCGCGGCATATGCGGTAAAGGCATTTAATCTGATCTAACCTAAGCATGTGACTGACAGACATTGTTCTATAGTGTCGCTTTTAAATTCTCGACTCGGAAATCGAGGAATTCTGTATGGGCTAAACCGCACATCTAGCATTTTATCCATGTATTCAGTCATCGTCATCAACCCTTGTATGTCCCCACTGATGGGGCACGGTTCTCTTCTTGCATCGCAGGAAGATGAGGCCACACTCCACCACGGGGGCCAAGTACGGTTTGGTGGAGGATTGTAAGACAGTGGTGGGCCTTACTGTCAGAAGTTATCAAGGCGCCCATGAGCCCTCTGACATGGCTTAGCGACTGTCATTACATGACAGCCGGCACAAACGGCTTAGCGTGCATTACGAAGCACGGAAGCGCTCGGAAAAAATGCCACTAGCGGTAGTCACGGGACAGTCACCCATTATGCACCTGACCGTGCTTGTTGTTGATTCAACTCAAGTTGATCACTCGGTTCGACTAGGCCACGAGCGCTTCTAGAGGTCATCGATAGACTTTATATTTACAGACACAGACTCAATGGTATACATATAGAATTATATAGAACTGTTGTCTTTGTAATTATTTTCTGGTTCGTAGGTACAATAAAGAATATTCTTATCTTATCTTACTCTGTGTGAATACAAAGTATACATACATACATACATCACGCCTGTCTTCCAGAGGGGAAGGCAGAGCTCAGGGACTGCCACTTGCCACGATCCTGACAGCTCACCTTCGCTTCACCAACGTTCGTAAGTCGTTGCATGCACGCACGCCGGTTCCGAGTACTTTTTATCTTCCCCTTTGCTAATACATACCCTATTTGGTTGATGTATATTCGCCTGGGACGTCCCTTACCAGCCCTTCTACTCACGTTCGCAATATATATTTTTTTCGTCAATCGGTCTTCCTTCATACAAAGTAAACTCCAACCTAATTTTATTATTTTATCCGTAACTTATGCATCGACAGTAGGTACTCACGTTGGATAATCATCAGCGTGCAAACACAGCGAGTTGGTGAACAGCTCACACTTGCCATCGTCCCCCCCTAGGGCCCCTACTCCGTTCTTCACCCCCTGGATCTTCCTGGCGGGGGGCGGGCGGCGGCGCGGGGCGATGGGGCTGACTGAGGGCTCGGCGGTGGTGCGGCGGGTCGCGGGCGGGGAGGGCTTCGGGAAGTTGCCACGTCGCATTAGGTTGCCTGGAGATAGAGCATGCACCGTCAAATAAAGGATACAATACAAAAAAAATACCTACAAAAAACTATATCGTGTAAAAAGATATTGCCTGGTCCCCAAAGTGAAATACTCGGTATGGGTTATTAAATATTATGTAGACTTTCGCTCAGAAATTACAATGTTTTACAAAGCTTTATTCAAACACTCTTTTCCAAAAACAAGAACAGAAAACAGAACGTTGAAACAAAAATGATAATTTGTAATTACAAATTACAAATTATCATATATAATATTATATGTACACTAAGTTATATCAATTTGTTTTGATTTATAACACGGTTTTTCTTCAATCAATTAATTAAAATAAAAAAAATAAAAATCAAAAATCTTAACTACTATGATAATTTTTTTAGAACTTAGGACTTAATCGATTTCCACCAAAAACGGCAAAACATTTCTAGACTGTAGGTCCTTAAAATAGTTGTCATAGTGGTTAAAATTTTTGATGTTTACTTTTTGAAAAACACGTATTATAAAACAAGTCATGATTTTTTTTCCATTGGTGCCGCTCGTTCGCCGCTCGCCAATGTCTCTTCGCGCAATGTCATATCAATTCATCAGAATGGCAGTAACATTGAATGTATTCATGTATTAGTAAGTCAATGAGGTCTAATATGCTACAATGAATATTATCTAATAACGCAGCTTAGTTCGGATTCATTGCATTTCGTAATCCGCACTGTACGAGCGATATTCACACTAAGTCAGTATTAACTTTTTACGTATGTGGGTATCGGGTAGATGCATGGATAGGTATCACCGATATTTAGGTGTAGGTGAAGAAAACGTAATTTATTACTAGGCGATATTGAATAACAGTAACTGGAAAATATTATTAATCACTACATTGCATTGGCCTTTGCATCTACGTAATGAGATGATTTACGCAGCGTCCAGTGGCATCTACACTCACACTAGATGGGTGAAGCGACCACTCGGATGCTGTAGGGCATGAGACATGGTTTCAGATGTTGTAGGCTTGCCCATGTACATTTCACATTGTTACGTACATTTGCGAATTTGTAGACGCAATACCACACGCTAACGGTTAAGGAAAACTGTGTGAGGAAACCAGCGGCTTAGTAGGCTGCGTACGTATTGACTAGTCTTTCCTGCGGGCTAGGCCGACTGCTGACAGTTTTTTCAGGATGCTATTAATCACTATTAGCATCAAAATCCCCTTATCATACTATCGTCAAAAACAGCTCCCTCTTTGGGGCATACTACTTCTGTGGGGACAGGAGTTACCTTCAGAGTTTTTTAAATTTTTTCACAAGAAACATAATTCATGCTTCGATATCCATGATGGTATAATTTCTGACATTTGTACTTTGCTTCGTTTCGTCTTCACCCAAAATTGTAAGATATTTTGAGTCCGAGAAGGATGACTGTGAACATATTTCTCAATCTTAAATTTCAATTTGTTCACCAACCCGGACTTGGCCCCCGTGGTGGAGTATGACCTAACCTTCCTGCCCTGCAGGAAGAGACCCGTGCACCAGCAGTGGGGACATATGAGGGTTGATATCGATATCAAAATTTCATGGTGCGTTTCTAAGTATTAGACCATAGAAAACAGAACAACCCTATTCAAACACAACCGCAAGGCTCATGTCACCTTAAAGCATCTTGCATTTGAGTAGAACTGTCATGGAAGTATTTGCCTTGATACAAGGGGATTTCCCGCGAAATAGAAAGTCCATAACATTTTAATTTTACTTCTACGGCGTCATTTTACGCGTTGCTTTATTATTTATATATATAAACACAAGTTTTAAGCTCATAATAAATTAAAAGCTGACTGCTATTAATTTAATTGGTATTTACTTTTCAATAATCTTCGATCCTATTCAATAGTTCAGACATTCTCCTCGCAATTTATAGATAGGTAGTTTATTTTACGGAAAGGTGCTTTTCAATCGCTTTGAAACTCTAAGGCTTACCTTTTCTATCCACATAACGGTTGAACGACCTCAGTTTCTCAGCCACAGGTAACTGATCTTGTGCCAAAGTCTGGTTTGTAGAGTCGGCAGCTAAATCCATCGTCACGTTGTCTAGACTCCTGGGTTTATATGATGACAACTTCGTCAGCGATGATGCAGTTTCCGTGGTTGATGACGTCGTTGACGATGATGATAACGCTGATGAAAGTTTTGTCATGTTTTTCTGGAACACCACAAACGAAACATTAAAACAAAAATAGTAGATTGCTTAGCGAGGGTAGAAAGAATCAATTCCCGAGGTATTAGGACTTGATTCTTTTACCCGTGTTAAACACTCTACTTTTTATTTCGAATATGAGGAAAATAAAAACTCATTTATAATATTCAAATCTTAGCATAAAAGACTATAACCTATTTTTTTGAATTCCGTCACAGATACTATAACAGATTAGTACCCGCCAATTTAAGTAGACTTTTTAAATTTTAAATATGAAACGCGTCTTATTCATAGCTGTTTAGAAACTCACATGGTCGCAGCATTTTTTTTAATTAGTTTTTTTTATAAGCCTATTTATTACAAAAACTCTTCACAACTGACAGTTGTTCTATTTTTAAAGTTCCCGCCCTTAGGTGGGAAGTAATTTGTATGAGTTTTTCCCTCCCTGTGGTGGGAAGCAGCATTTTCCACCCAATAATCAGATCAAAACAACACTAGTTTCCGAGTATGAGAAATGAAAAGAATATTTCATAACTCCGTGTAAACTATCTTAAAGCTCTAAACATATCTTTATGCCTATCAGTAAAATGAAAATAACATCATGTTTTGCTACGGTTAAATCATCATCAGTTAACTCTAATGATAGCTTGCACATTAGTTGCGTCTATTTACAGTCATTGTCATGAAAACAATAACACTAAAGCCAGGCGATAAAGTCCGAAACGACGCAATACTCAGCTCTTACGCTTCTCTAGATGGCCGATAACTCAGTTTTCATTGGAATTTGTGGTCATAGCAGAAAGTCCTACCTAGAGGCCTCCGTAAGACATTTGCGTGTTCAAGACTTAATGATGACTAGAATTTAAGCCTTTACGCAGAAAGCTGCTGTGGCCTAATGACCCGGCAATATTCTTTTAGAACAATAAAAGATGGCAACCTCTGATAGAGACACTATATCAAATAGGTGAAGATTGGATTTTTATTAAGTACAGTTTATATACACTGGCCTGCAAAACTAAGTTTCACATTTTTAAAACTGCAATAACTTTTTAGTGCACAAGATTATAAATATAAATAAATATTTATGGACATATTCATAGATCTCGTTAGCCCTATACTAAGTACAATAAATGACTTGTGTTATAGGTGCTAACTCGACGATAGATATAATACAATACATAGATAACGTCCAAGACCCGAACAAACTAGAAAAGTTCGTTTCCTAGTTTGACCCGGCCGGGGATCGAACCCGAGACCTTCGGTTTTACAGCCGCGTGCCACACCGCTGCGCCACCGAGGCCGTCTATTTTATTATACTTTTGAATTAAAACCTTAAGCAGATGGGTTTATATTGCAACAACGGAGGAGCAATGTGACTGTGAAGCCTCATCGCAATCCATGGTGCACCTGCTCCAACTCCCACTGTGCCCTCACATCTGCACTCTGGAGGACCTAACAGAAGCCAACTATTGGACATCAAAAATATAAACTGGCCGAATTGCTGACACGAAAAGAAGAAGGACCTACTTTTAAGACTTGGCTGAAAAGAACTGGTAAGTATCGGGGGGTGTATAGAATTAAAAAACTTAAAACTTTAGTACTTAGTTCTGCGGGTACGCGTAGTAAAGTTTAAAGTTTTTCGTAATTTTCAAGGCCTTGCGTGTTGTATTGTAACTAATCCGTTGGGTCTAGCTGTCTATTCTAAAAGTGGTCATGAACAGTCAATGTGATGATGGCATATTATGTCACGGACGTAACATTTATGGCGACTCATTAGTATTGTGTACTGGTCGTTTCTTCCGAGTTTTCTCCTTCATTGTACGCTGTGCTATTACGCTAACTTGTCTGTCCGGCAAAAGGTCATTTAAGTATGGATCGTTCTTTGGTTTTACTCTGTGACGTTTTTAAGTTTTAAGTTTTGTGTACTATATATTGTTTAACGATGTTTTTCATGTTAAATACTGATCAAAGTTTCGCCTGCATATTATTAACGTAATTATGATAGAAAATAATATTAACATTATTTTTCAAATTTGCATTCAAAAGATAGAGAGATTCTTCAAATACTTACTGATTCCACCTCATCCCTACTTTCATTTTCGCTAATGTTCTTAACAATGTCTGTATCTACTGTGTTAGCTTTGATGTTAATGTTTTCAACTTTTACGGCCCTATTCTGTGATGTTTGTGTCACCCTGACTCTCGTGTTGCGAGCTCTAGATCTGTTTGCCTTTGGTGATTTCGTTGTAGTTGTCGTTGTCGTGATATCTTCGTATGTCTCGAAAGGGTCATCAATGAGTTGTGTATCGTCATCTTCGCCCTCTTCTACTTCTATGGATCGTCTCAGCATTTGTGTCTGTGGTACTCTGACTTCTCGTGTGTCTTTGCCGGGCCTGACTGCTTTGCGAATGAGGTTGGCCATGTCTAGTAGAATTGGTAGCATGAGTTCTGATGATGTGTTCGCGTCGTTACCAAACATGGAGCGGACCTGGAATTCGAAAGTGTTGTTCGTTAGTTTTAGTTATTTAATAGAGTTGTTTTTTATAGTCAATTTTACAAAAATTGCTTCTTAAAGGTCAGAATCTATAGCAGCTATGTTCGTGAAAGTCGAGCATAATTATGTGATTTTTTTTTACGTAGCCTCGTTTGCGTCCCACTGCTGGGCAAAGGCCTCCCCCAACTCAGACCAGATGCTTCTGTCTTGTGCCACCTCAGACCACTCCGGCATGTGTCGGTCGAGATCGTCTCGCCAACGTTTTCTTGTCCTACCTCTCCTGCAAAGACCGCCTTGTGGCACCCACCTATCCGGGTGCATTCTGCTGATATGCCCCGCCTAAAATATGCCTGTGTGAAATATTTGACAAAAAAGTAGTTTCTTGGAAATCACCTACAGCCTTCAAATAACTTTGACGGTATCGTTTGCTCGGTTCAATAAAGCCATAAAAATCTAGGGCATGATTTGTTACATTGAAGATTCAAACTGGAGCTCTTTTTGTACAATTTAACACCTAAGAAATCGGCATCTATTGCTAATATCCAGCTTATGTCTCACAAAGTGTCCCAACTGCGTGGGAAACGAGTGAAACATGAGTAATTGTTCCGTGACGCTTTGAGCCTATTTGATTGACTTTTCTTGAGTGGATGTTTGTCGAGAAAATGGCATAATAACTACAAAATGCTTTCAATGAAACGATAATGTGGCGCATTTGATAAGCGCTTTCAAACTTTTCTGGTTGTGATATTATTTATCTATATCATACCATCAACAATATATTTTAATTAAGGCTTGTACAGATTCCAAAGTGTCACTTGCACGTTCAACTCAGTAGTCTATCTTTATTTTTGGTACATTTATGCGTAAATATTGATCGCTTTTATAATCTTTACATAACATAATCAGCCTTACACAAATACTATACATTGCAAGGTACACACATTCTTTTATAGAAATATTATGAACTCACTGGTCCAAATGCTGTACACTAAATTCACACTTTGTTAACTGTAAAAGAATTCTAAAAAAATCATAATAGCAAAGACATGAGTACATGCCGAGAATTAAATCCACTACCACAGCCTGCGTTCTATCTATGCGCTACCACTGTCGTCTACACAAATTGCTATGTTATACTAGGGAAATCGCTAGTAGCCCTGGATGCCTGAGTGATCTTTAACAATCACGAAGGTTAAGCAACACAGGGCGCGTTCAGTGTATGCATAGGTAAACCGTCTATGACTAACGCTATTTGTCTATTTTGTCTATTTTTCCGAGCGGTTCCGTGCTTCGAAAGGCACGTTAAGCCGGTGGGTGCCGGCTGCCGTCGATAGATGGTAGTCGTTATAGCCAAGTCAGAGGCCTTAGGGCGGCTGTTAACAGCTGTCAGTTGCTTTTTTTCGTAAGAACTTCGGCCAACTGACAGCTGTTACCAGTAGATCGACGGCTTGTTAGTGTACGAGAAACCGGGGGTTAGTCTCAAAGTAAGAATTCAATTGTTGTTAAAATACTTTGGCTTATGCACTTACGTAATGAGATGATTAATGCAGCGTCCAGGGGCACCTTCACTCGCACTACATGGGCGAAGGAACCACTCGGACGCTGCAGTGCCGATATTGTTTTAGATGGGGGAAAAGAAACTCTTTTCGAACAAAAAATTCCATGATAATAATTCAATTCGTAATTGCACATTCCGCTATCCACATATCCAAAAACAGTTAGCGGGAAGAAAATATATAATTATTATGAATTTTAATAATTATTATGAATTTTAATAATAATTGTTGATTTTATTGTTTTTTTTCTTTTAATTTTGACGGCGTCGTCGGTGGCGCAGCGGTTTGGCACCCCGACTGTAAGACCAAAGATCTCGGGTTCGATAGGAAACGAACTTTTCTAGTTTGTCTTGAATGTTATCTATGTATTTAGTGTATTAAGTCTACCGAGTCAGCACCTATAACACAAGTCATTTAGTTGTACTTAGTATAGGGCCAACGAGATCTGAATATTTATTTTATGTTAATAATTGTACATAATTAATAATTTTCTTGTTTAATCTAATCTGGGGTATAGCCAAGTTATTCCATTCTCTTTCGTCTCAGAGTCAACGGAGCTCAGATCAGGAACGGAGCCATCCCTAGCCGTGAACAGAGATAAATGTAAAGCTCTTATATAATGAGTCCACGGAGGAGTAAAGAGGACCAAAGAGGAGGAAAAATTTTATCCAAAAAAATGAGGTGATAAGCTAAACTTGGTCAACGTTCACACATTTTAAATTGAGTAAATTCAAAATCTAACCTAACCTAACCTCTATGCAGTTATTTAAACTTTCGATTTCGACCAGTTTCCTTACTTAATGTGTTGATTTGACTTATAGCTCAAGTAGCAAATAACGAGATATAACATTCTAATAAAGATATATATCTCTCTAACTCATATCCGGAAGTGTGTTAGTGAATTAGCGAACTAAATCGGACAGGTCTCGATGGCAATGGCGTAATACGGTTGGATTTTATACGCAGACTCTTATTAAAACTCGAAACTCTCAGCGAAAGTGGTTTTTAAATAGCATTTTATCCGGTAACTTGATGTAATAGCCTTCTGAGTTCAAACTGATGTTTTACGGCATAAAGGTCTTTAAATAAGACCAAGTAAAATAAATGACTGTTTTTCAAAAGTATTTACAGCGTTGAACGAAAATTGTTGTACAAAATGCTTGAGCTTAAAATTAAAATCTTTTTGTTCAATTCACTGATTAGTTGTTTGGTTCTGCTTAGTAAAGGTCGTTTAAATATATTTTTTTTTTGTTCTGGATAAAAACTCTCATCTTCTATTTTTTATTCCTATAAGCAGGTAATGTCCTATGCATATTATGTATATTATATTATTATTAGGTTTTGTATATTATAACCTATTTATTATCATATCAGCATGTTAACAACAACGTAACAAATAACATAACATTAACATAAATACATTCATAACATTATAGTTGCATAACTACTTGCTAATAATCTTTCTCAAACCCAGATAAAGCAATAATTCATGTTTATTGTTCATTCTAAAAATAACCAGTCTATCTGTTGTTGAGTCCTGGAAACATCAAATGACCTAGAAGATAAAGATAAAGAAATTTAATTGTGAAACGTGAGTAGAAATAGATAGGAAGAGCTCGCTTTAAACGATACAACCGCCAATGTGCTGATTATTTACATATAAAAATCATTTGTTGTTCTTTATCAGCTGTCCGTCTGTTTATCTATCTTTGGCTCAAAGAAAACCAGTACTTTCCGCTCACTCTCTCCCCTCTCGAAATTTCTACCCGTGACTTCAGCGGGATTCGAATCCGCACTGGATGCCTGTCCACCGAGCTGAGACGAGGCACGCGACATAGTTGATTGGATGCGAAGTATGTCTTCTCCGCAGTAGACACTTATCTAGCGAGCATAGCGGCGCGTATTAAGCCGCGATCCGCTTAAAGTTCGAAAATGGAGAAATGGCAACAATTGTGAAAATATTTTCACTCGTCGTCGTCGTCAAGCTATACTAGTCCACTGCTGGACATAGCCCTCCCCTAAAGAGCGCCACGTTGTGTTATCATAGGGGGTAATGCCCATAATCCCCACGCTGGGCATGCGAGTTGGGGATCGCAGTTCGGTGAAATTGTACTGCAATTGGGGCACAGCTGCCCACCCCCCGGTTCATGTCCTTTAGTCGCCTTTTGCGACAGCCGCTGGAAGAATTAGGTTGGTGCTATTTTCTAGGCCGACACCACACAGCCGTTTTCACTCCATCTGCTCGAAATGACGTATTTTGATTCCTAAAGTTAGGGCCCAAAACAAGCTATTGCTATCCAATCAAACATGTATGGTAAGTATATAAATTCAAAATTGGATTCAATTTTGATTCAAGTTTTATTGGGATATCGAACCTCTCATTCACTCTTGGGGACTTGACCTATATATCTTACGCTCTAAACAAGCAAGTTTTAAACCAGGGTATGGAACTGCTTTTGCTTTTTGTCCCAAACTCGTTGCATCGAAATTTTTTGCTCTGTTCTTGGAAATAAAAATGTCAAATATTTGAATTTGGAGGATTTTTTCATTTGATAACGTTTGCAACAATTGCATTGGCGCGCATTTTGTATGTTTAATTTCCTATTGAATTTAAAAACCTATTTAGAGGCTAAAAATTTGGGATTCAAACCCGCAACCTCTGGCTATCCTATTGAATTCCTCACAGATGTAGTGAAAAGAAGAGTGTTCGTCACAGACGCAAAATGTTTTCGGTCTCGGTATTGTTGAATCCCTCGCTCCTTTGGGACTCTTAGTTGAAGCCTTCGCTATCGCTAAGGCTTCAATTATTCAAGAGTCCGTCAGTTCGCTCAGGCTTCAATTTCACAACCTCCACTCGAAAACTGTATTTGCGCCCTTGGCGAACAATCTACTGTTTGATCTCATTGTAATATTCTATACATTAGGGATTATGGGCAATTCTTTCCAATGATGGCAGAACCCAACGCGCTCATTAGAAGAGGGCTTTGTCCAGCAGTGGACTAATATATAGCCTGAAGAAGAGAAGAGAAGAGAGATCACCTATATACTCGTTTGTGTTACCTTATGCCTTTTGTAAATGTTATTTCTTTATGTTTGATTTCACTTCCTACTAATATAATAAATGTGAATGTTTGTGAAGATATTAAGAACGTAGTTATATGAAATTTTGGACACAGATAGATAAAAATCTGAATTCAGACCTAGGACCTATTTTACTGTTCTCGGGTAATAATATTACTGTTGTATAGAATCAGGCGTTACTTTGCCATTTGGGAGCCTGAAGATGCCTCGTGTTAGAGGCGAAACGCGTCGCGTGTTTTCTCACACAAGTATTGGTGTTGGTGGTGGTGTGTTCGTGTCTTGCTTCTGCTTGAAAAAGTGGGAGGGAGGGCGGTGCATTAGCTAGCCGCATGGTGCTTGTGGGATTTTTGGCGGAATTCAGCAAAGTAATTTTAACTTTTTAATAATAATATTACTGTTGCTGTTTTTAAACCTAAGATATTTATTTATTGCGTTACCATGGTCACAAGAATCGTACTAAATAGATTCTGTGACTGTTCGGAGATCGCCCGGACAACTAAAGAAAACTAATTTAAAGTAAGGTAGAGGCTATGAAAATCGGAAAATTTGTTTGGTGGAATTGCAAACTAGAATGTTTTCTTCTCGTTAAATACTTTAAATGTTATTTTTGAGAATGTTAAAAAATGCTCTTTGATTAAAACACATCGTGATAATGATTTTTCTCTTCAATTTTCATAATCTTGTCGAAAATTCATACTAACAACATTATAAAATATCGCTCCATCCAAATGCGTACCTACAATTATCCGTCACAAATTACTACTGCCTTAAATTGTGTGAATCATGTTTTAACCTAAAATAAATCTGTAAGCACTACAAATTATTAAGTTAAGTTGGATTTTGTTTTCATTTAAAAATGTGAAGCATACATTATGAACTCAGAACTGTCTGACGGAGGGGTAGGCAGAAATCAGGGCTTGCCACTTGCCACGATCCTGACAAACCTTTTTTGCATAATATGAAACTTTTATCAGTAATATTCTCTTTTCTTTTCATTACGTACATCATTTACAAAGCATACATACGTGTATATGTCCGCACGCCATTCGCTTCAAAATTCGAAAATCTTAGTGCGTAGTCCGAATGCTCGTTAGCGCCATGATTCGAACAACGGTGCATAGGCAACTTTATTAGTATCCGGAAAAAGTGTGCACTCTATGCATACAACGGGCAAAAAGTGCAATTAAATGCTTGCTAGCTACCCGCTTGCTTTAGTCTGCCGTTTGATAAATAAATTATTTCTTCGGGTGTTACTGTCTCCGATAGAAAACATTACATTTTTTAAATATTCTCCATTTGTCGGTTAAGATAATCATATTTTTTCTGAAAAGGATCTTTTTCTAAATTCCAGATTGTGATTTTGAAGAAATCCTTTTATTTTAAATCCCTTTATTCAACTTGAAATCTGGATAGAAACCCTTCCATATATTTTGGTGAAACAGGTGATAAATGTTATTTCGAATTTAGTCCCTTAGTGAATGTTTGTTTGCACTTATGAGTGAAATCTCCTCTTTACGGGGTGTTGCAGGTATTTTATATGATCTTTACAAATAATTAACTAATTATTTAAATTAGCAAATAGGTTTTAGGTTTTATTTCGTTTTTATAATAATACTAGCTGACCCAGCGAACTTCGTACCGCCTAAAAGTATATTCTTTATTATTTTTTCTATCCGTAAGAACCATCACCGTACTTCAAGGAATGTACTAAAAAAAGAATTAGCGAAATCGGTTCAGCTGCTCTCAAGATTTGCGCTTACCAACACATTCAGCGATTCATTTTTATATTATAGATATAGACTAGCTAACCCAGCGAACTTCGTACCGCCTAACAGTAGATTTAATATTTTTTTTATAATTTTTGCTCCTTAAGAACCATCCTCGTACTTCAAAAAATATTCTAAAAAAAGAATTAGCGAAATCGGTTCAGCTGCTCTGGAGATTTGCGCTTACCAACACATTCAGCGATTTATTTTTATATTATAGATTTATACTAAAGATGTATCATTGGTTTGTATATTTAAACATATCATTGCACACAATCAATTATTTATTTAGTTATACCTAACACCTTCTAAAATACACTCAATAATGTTCTAGCTACTATTATTTTTGTTGTAATCACGTTCAACAAATAGTTCGTGAATGTCATCTGAATTAATTTGCCAATCTTACAACATCATTTTTCCTATCCCAATCTCGAAAACTCCTTTAAAGCTACGACAAATAACTCCAACTCTAATCGTGAGTTAACCTCCGATTAATCTCCACTAACTTAGCTAATAAATATTGAAAATATACGCTGTGTTTGCGTGTTTCCGACATGTTAATTTTGGACGGAAATTGATCGCGCATCGATTCTTGCGTGCGTTTTAGTTGTTTTTGTGCTCATTTGCAATTTACGATAAACATATAGACACGTAGTAGACATCTGTCAGCAGGGTATTTCCAAGAACAATAATTTCTAAAAACCTATTTAGAGGCTAAAAATTTCACCCATGCCGGGATTCGAACCCGCAACCTCTGGCTATCCGTACCAGCGCTCTACCAATTGAGCCAATGGGCGACTCACGGCATCAGTGAAATTTCGAACCTCTTTACAATATTCTCTGTATTACGTACAATAATTTCTTTTCTAGTATCCGGTACACACTCCGTGTTGTGGGAAAAGCTATTGTTAAGCTTCGCTCTGGGGGGTGCTAACGGATCAGATTTGGTATCATATTTTTTTTTGTACTGATGCACACAGTGACGTCATAAAGTTTTACCCTAAAACAATACACAGAATGTTTAAAATGTAATTTTGAACAATAAAATTACATTTTAAACATACCGTTATTAAAACATCGAAGTACAAAACTTTTACAACTTCAATTACAATCACAGCGCCAATAGCGAAAAGCTTCAATAAACGCCTGTTATTATCAATATTATATCATAATAAAAAATAACTCTTATACGGCTATTATATTAAAAAAAAGCAAGTCAGTTTCGCAACAATCCGCGACGGAGAATCGAACCGGCGATACATATTCATGAGGCTCTCTCACGCCGCTGATCCATCGGTAGCGCGGCTTTCTAATTGATTGCAATTATACTGAGGAAACAGCGGACTCGGAGATATAGCTCGGCGTTTTAACACCGAACAGGCCTTTAGTTTTCTTGGTAACCTCTACTTTTTATTTATAACTGGTTGTGCCCCGCGGAGTATCCTGCGGTTTATCGACTTTGGGCATAAGATATTTTCGCGCAGTAAAACGTGACCTACGAGTATGTGCTAATTTAGGGTGTCAGCTAACTCCATATAAAATTTTATTAATCGTTTCAGCCGTTTAGACGTGAAGAAGTAACAAACATACACACTCACAAACTTTCGCTTTCATAATATTAGTGTGATGTAGGTAATGTGTGATAGTGTGTGATGATTGGGGCGACCAACAGATACGTCACTCGTACCGCCATTAAAATGCTTAACACAAGGGTACAACTCTAGGTGAAATTCAATTACAGGTTGCCGCATGGTTCAAAACTTAAATAGGTAATAGTAAAACCGATGTAAAACCTAACTGCAAAGTTAGGTTTTACATCGGTTTTACTCGGGGCTGCAAGTGATACAAATTACTTCAGCCAGATGTCGCTGCCTGTACGTAATGCAGAGAATATTGTAAAGAGGTTTGAAATTTCACTGATGCCAGTGAGTCGCCCATTAGCTCAGTTGAAAAGAGCGCTGGCACGGATTGCCAGAGGTCGCGGGTTCGAATCCCGGCATGGGTGGAATTTTCAGCCTCTAATTAGGTTTTTAAATAATAGTGATAATTAAAAGTTACAAAACATAATAGTAGATTATGCATTAAGGGAATAAAACCATGTATTACGTCATGGGCGGTATATTGAATCCTGAGCGGAGCGAAGGACTCCGAGTTAACTCCCGAGCGCAGCGAGGGAGTTAAATTTTAACTCCTGAGCAAAGCGAGGGAGTTATGTAGAGTCCTGAGTGAAGCCAGGGGTTCATACCGCCCGAGACTAAGACATGTTTTATTCCAGAGGTGAATACTCTACTTTTCACACCATCTGGGAGACAATAAAAAGTTTAAATTCGTATTTGCAATTCGCGCCTTTTTTTCTTTTTTTTATTGGTGTTTCGCGCGGTCACACGACACAGTAGTTCAGAAAAAAAAGAAAAAAGGGGTGAGTTTCGAACAACAATTCGAATTTCGAATTGCAATGCGGGGCTTCTTCATAGTTTTCATGCGAATTTTGACATTCTAAATTAAAATCACTTTATTCCCTAGGGAAATTCTTCATTATTATTGCCCTCGAGAGACAAGGCTATGCTTTACGATGATATTTGACGGTACGTAATAAGGCATTGTCGAGCAGGAGGTGTGAAAATATTTTTAAATATGTACACGCTTGGGCATGTATAGCGTTTTACGTTCTTTATACTTAAAACTATCACAGTGGATGGCCAATTGTCCACATCCTCCTCTATATTAGTAGTTGTAATGAAAAGTTTCATCATTCTTGTAATTGATGAATATTGGAGAAGCTAACACTGTCAGTCTGTTAATCTAACTGCAGATAACCTATGAAAATATTTGCAGCGCTCTTTGACTGGAGCGGAAGGCTTCAGCGTGTACGTACCGTTTCCAAGATATGTAGATAATTATATGAAATCTTAGTAGCGTTATCATTCGCTAACCCTCGCAACACTTAAAGCACAGCAAGTAGCTACAAATGGTAAATACGATAGTACAATTTGTGAAAAGACTGGAGCCTAAGCTAGATCAGTGATCTGTATTTTAGGTATCCAGGCCTCCCAGTACAATCTTCAGGGATAGTAAGCACCAGAAACAGGGGTTTGTTAATTTTTATTTTTAAAAACCTATTTAGAGGCTAAAACTTCCACCCATGCCGGGACTCGAACCCGCCACCTCTGGCTAACCGTGCCAGCGCTCTCTCAACTGAGCCAATCGGCGACTACCCGGCATCAGTGAAATTTCGAACCTCTTTACAAAACTCTCTGTATTGCGTTATTATTTTTCTATGTAGGTCAGGTTACACTTGACCCCAGTCACGCCTGATGGTAAGCGAAGACGGGGTCTACGATGTTACGTATTTACCTGCTAAATGCCTGTTAACTCTACTTTTAAAAAAAAGACAAATTTTCAATTTTGAAAACCTATTTAAGGACAATTGAATGATTATATGATCGTATCAAGGACGGCTGTTTTAATTTAAATTTTGTTTGTTTATTTTCATTTATTGTTTATATATATTATGTATAAAGTGTTATCTATCTATATTTGCTACGCATATGATTTTTGTTTTTATTTATGAAATTATTTTATACATACATATTATCGACATTATTTCAATTGCGACATACCGAACCGAACCGCGCACTGGGACATTCGCGAGATATTCTCATAGGTACTGACTGAAAACCAGCGCTGAGTGCTCACACCCTCAGCAAAATGCTGAATCAGCTGCTTTTTGCAGCAATGGAAACACACCGCGACAAAACTGCTTAAATTGAAATGAAATGAAAAGGTTTTATTCAAAGTAGCGCAGATACTGCGGCTTAATGAACGTTACAAGTTAAACTAGGTGTCCATTTCAAAATCTGGATCATTTTGGAGAAAAAATGGACAAAAAAACTCCAAACTTAGTCTTTTCAAATTCCTTAATTAACAGAATTTACACAGATACTACAAAACTCGTGAATTTTACATGCTTGAATTCCAGACATCATTGTCATCTAAATAATCCTTAATATTATAGTAGCTCTTAGTAGGATGTTATTGGGCATTCTGGACCAGCTTCCATTCGTTTGAGCTCACGACGCACCGCGCCGGTTGGCGCGGCTTGTCGCTCTCTCAAACTCATTACAGCTATTCCAGAATACCCAATAACATCGAGTGATTCTAATTTATAGTTTCAATAATTTTACGAGCAACCTACACAGTTTATGATAAATTCCATCAATGAAAACGAATGACACTAGGAAGCTTGAGTGAATGCAACTCACCATCATCTTGGTGGAGATAGGTCCGCATAGTCACTGAGTTGAATTAAATAAAGGATCCCCAAGCTCAACTGAATTGTATTTACCCACTAGCTATGTTTTGTGCAGTTTCGTAATATACTAGATAAAACAGCACACATTATTTGCGGTATCGGTTAGGTTTCCTCATTAAGACAATGACATGAAATATTCCAAGTGATACTTGTATTTACCCAGTCATAGTTTTGTGACCAGATTGGCTTCTCCCACTGAATGAGTTTAACACCACTGGTGTCTACTTTTCATAACAGTGACACAAAACTTTGCTTTTTCAACCCAGTTTGTTTTGTAGTCAGATTGACGTCTCCCACATGAACAAGGTACAACACCACAAATTTTGTTATCAGATTGACTTCCCGTGATGGCCCTTCATACAATAACATAAAAGTACAATTTCAACTTAATCATATTTTGTGGTCAGATTGACGGCTCCCACTGTTAGAAAGATTCAGCACCACAAATTACTTTGTGATCAGATTGACTTCATGTGATGAACCTTCTTGCGCAACAGTGACACAAAACATTTTCGTCTTAACTGTATTTTATGGTCAGATTGACGTCTCCCATTGTAAAAAAGGTGATTCCAACACAACAAAATTTTGTGATCCTTTTCATGTGACACAAATACTGGGTGATTGGCAGAACCAGGAAATACTTGTATTTTAGGCATATTTTATGGTCGGCACAAAGAATACCTTACTTTTCCCACAAAAATGTTAGTGATCAGATTGAAGTCTCCTGTTTATCGTTCACTACGGAAAACACAAAACATTGCACAGTAGGAAAAATGTACTTCTACAGTTACTTGAATCCTTGGGTATACTTAAGTAAAATCGTGAATTAATGATAATATCACTGACACATAAAAGTATACTTTCATTAATGGAAATCTATTTCCTACTAACGTGTCACTTTAGTTAACGCGAATGCGAATATGATAGGTGGCTGGCAGGGATTGTCAACCTTTAGCTGTTGACGCAGGAGTTATAAATTTGATACGAAGTATACACGGTGTAAGAAAAAATATGTTGTCAAAAAGTACAGTTTTATTTATAAAAGTTGGTTCCTTTGAACATTCCTTAAAGGTATTCCGGTAATAAAGCATTTTCCATGTTATTATTTTTTTAAGACTTGATGTTAAAGTATTTTAAGAAATCATGATTTTGTAAATACGACCGACAGCATTTTGTCTTTTTTTAATTGAAACTTGAAGATATTATTCTCATCCCATTATACGTAACTGAACCTATGCAGATAGTTTTATATTTTTTCAACAGTTTTCTAACATCAGTTCTCGTTCATTTTCTATCTAAATTTATCTGTAACATACAGTAAAATAAATACAGTAAATTTTACATAACCCATAAATAAAGAATTTAGAGGGGTCATAATATTTTAATGTATCACCTACATAAGAGATAACCAAAGGTTGACTATACTAGCTATACTCTAGTCTAAGATCCACACGGAAAAAACTCGTTGCATCAAAATATTTAGCTGTAGGTATCATTAATACCTAATGTTTGACTTTCACATAATATTGTGGAGTCTACCAAATGCTTTATAAAGAATACCTAGATAAGTATTATTTATCCTGAAATACATTTATATAGTAATTTCATCGATATCATACGATGTTTTCTATGGATAAGCTAGAGGAATTAATTATAATTTCCTATTTAGCTCATCATCCGATTTCTGGTAACTGGAAATAACAGTTTATTTTCTTCTGCTATAGTGAAATATTCACCCAATTCGAACATTATCTGATTAAGATCAAGAAAATCTAAAGTAAATTGCAACATGTGTATCTAGGACTATTTACTCCTACCTAGGTATGAAACCTACGAATTTGCTACGTTAACGTTATTGGATCCGTTGCAAGCTTCTGATTGCGAAACATCTTACCTACAATAATCGATATATTGGTCACATTATGTTGCAATGGCAACCAGCCACATTAACTTGAGCTATTAAATAGTGCTGACATTATGAGAATAACATATAGGCTTGACCTTGCTACCGGTCAAGATGATTTGGTTAAGTACCTACTTTTGAAGGCAAAGCAAAAATTTTGGGTGTTCGATACTAAAAAGTAATATGTATTACTTTTATCAACAATCACCTATATTCATACACCTATAAATAAAGGCGATTTTCGCATTTACTTCATTACAGTACTTGTAATAAAAAAACAACATACACATTTAGGATATAAACCTATAACACCCTGATTTATCTAAAATTCTCATCACTTCCGATAACGTGATAACGCTGTTCAGTACAGTCTCCGTGTGGTGTAATTATCTACGACTTCCTCGCTACCAGTCACTCCATCGGTATCAAAATGTTAGTAAGTATATTTATTTACATCCTAATTTTTTTTTTACGTGTTCCACTGACTAAACCGTATTAGTCCCTATATGAAAACTATGTCCCGAACTATGTCTAAAAAATATGTTCCAGTCACTACATTTATCTAGTATAGTAATTACAATACGGTGTATAAATCGTTTAGGTTAAATGTATAAGACTGGTATAAAACTATGTTATTATTATTTCAGGTCTGACTCCGAGTTTGAATTCTCTGGTGTACCTATTGCTGTGCAGTCGAGTAAGAAGCAAAAGACTCCAACCAGCTCCAAACGCAAAGCATCGAGCTACGTTGAGGAGACAGTTAGGTAAGAATACAATACATCTATAGTTTATTATAAATGATTGTACACTTTACACATCGTTTCAAATGACGATTCCCTCGATGTAATCAAGCTGTTGATGAAAATCTTGGAACATTGAAAGAGATAACAACTGTTTATTTGTTTGTTTCATAACTAAAAGTTGTTTATTCGTCTTAATAATTCAAACCATAGGTTTGACCCTTAAACCTTATTTTCTATAGCCTAAAGCCGGGGCCGCTGCACCATGTTACGCGTGTTACAAAAAACGTAACACTTAAATATAATAAAAGTGGGACATGGTATAACACGTTAGGTACTTGTTATATAACGTTACGTTACGTAACACGTAAAGTGTTAATACCACTCCCCATTTTTGTTTTAATAACGTGTTACATTTTTTGTAACACGCGTAACATGGCGCAGCGGACCCGGCTTAACATTGATCGTTACGGTAAATGTTTACATCCAGGGAAAAGTTTACTGGAATAGAATTAGTCTCGTTATATTATTCGTTGTTACGTTGTCGCGTCATTTGACTCTAGCACACCGCTGAGTCATTGAATCGTTGATTACATTGCAGGCATGTACTCGTAAAGGTTAACATGCTGTCGACTGTTTACTTTGCATCTTACTAGTCGTGGGTTCGATACCCGCTTCGCGTAGTATTTTTGTTTTCCATGTAAGATATGCTTATTAAGAATCACTTGGGATATTTGCTTATTAAGAATGACATATATGGGATAGATCAAAAGTAGATATGTACCCTTCATATTAAACTATCATCCACTTCATACTCGTTCAATGTATGTGTATCTCCTATAGATAGCCTACCCAATCGGAATATAGGTATAAGTTTATGAAGGTACTTATGTTTTAAAATATATTGTTCACTTTTACAGGTCTGCAAGCACCTTAAAGAAAAAGACGGTGGGAGATCTTTTCGGGATTTTGCGAGACGCAGAGAAGGTCGCTAAAGCGACTCCCGAGCAGCACCAACTGGGGTCGAGTCTAGTGACGCGGGTCGCCAATGGTCACGTTCGTCGGACAGCAACGACGGAAGGAGAATTCTATATAGAATTGAAGGTCTACAACACTACCGATGCTGCAAGTACCAACGTTCAAGAGAGGTGGAAAAAAGCGTTGATGGTAATAAAATTGCAGACTGATACGGACACACCGCACTGGGACGTATTACAGAAATTTATTAAACAAGTTTATTCACTGTATGATAATAGTGAGGCGAGTTTTTTTAGTGATAAGATAAATATAAAATAAAATTCCTTTAATTTATAATAAACATATTATTTTGCTACTTACCTATTTATTTTTGTGTCTAAAACCTAAATTTTAATTATCTGTTTCCTGGTCAATCTTACTACTTTTTATTTACAATGCCTTATTGCATTACTTGCAAAACTCTTGTCAACCCAAAAAGTTGGGTGGGTCATATGCGCAGCACTGACCACAAAAGCAAAGTCGCAACTCATCATTTGTCAGAAGATGTTGAGGTTCTGACCTCTGCATTCCGTAATCGTATTGCAACTTATAAGATACAGGCTAACGGTGATGGTCAGCACTCAATTGAAACCTTTTTCGAGTCTATCCATAATAAATTAAAATCTCTGATTGATATTTCATTGAAAAAACACGTTTGCATAAAAGTCAATGTTGAGCTTTTTTCATTTTTCCTTATGTACAAAAACGATTTGCAAGAACTAAAATCGTTTGGCACGAAAAACATTACCATACACATGAACCACAACTTCAATTCCATTTTTTCAGAAATCATAAATACATTGAAAAAAAAGCTTGAAGAGTTTCAAGAGCGAGATAGCGGTTGGACATTTTTGAGTAACTCTCATTTGGAAATCAATGTAAATAAATATCAACCATTGAGTGGGTCATCGTTTATAGATTTACCAAAATTTATAAAAAACAAAAAAGCATGTTTGAATATAAAAAATGATGATCCTTATTGTTTTCTTTGGTGTGTTACAGCTGCTCTATTCCCTTCAAAGAGCCACCCCGATCGTGTCTCGTCTTATCCCGATTTTCGCGATATTTTTAACACTCAAGGCTTATCATATCCAGTAACTTTTTCTGACATCCCGGTGTTTGAAAAAAATAATCCAGATATCGCTATTTTTGTGTATGGCTTACAAGGCAAAAAAACTGTTGTAGGTCCACTATACAGATCAGAGTCTTCCACTGCGAAAAATATCGTTCATCTGCTATTTCTCGAGAATGATGAGGGCTCTCACTTTTGTTTGATCAAAAACCTTCCCCGTCTGGTTAGAAGCCAAATATCTAAACACCATCAGCAACTGCATTTTTGCTCATCATGTCTGTTATTTTTTAAAACATCTAATGAACTAGTCATTCATGCATGTGGTGGTATTGCTACAGCTCTTCCTAACCAAGGGTCGGTTCTTCAATTTAAGAATTACGAACGAAAACAAAACATACCCTTTATCATTTATGCTGATTTTGAGACTATGCTTCAACGTCATCTGGGGTGTGAAGCAGACCCTAACATTGCGAGCACTAGCCTGCTACAACAACATGTGCCCTCAGCGTTTGGTTACTATATTGTTTGTACAGTGGATGCCAAGTATAATCGCTACGTCAGCTATCGGGGATCAGACTGTGTATCAAAATTTGTAGAATGGTTGTATCGAGACATGAAGCAAATACACACTATTTTAAAAGCTAATATTAAAATTATATTCACGGATAATGATTCACAAAATTTTGAAAATGCTGTCCGCTGTCATATTTGTGATAATCTTTTAATATTTGACAAGGTTCGAGACCACTGTCACATCACTGGTCACTATCGGGGGGCAGCTCACAAGCATTGTAATTTACAATTTAAACTACCAAATTTTGTTCCAGTTGTTTTCCACAATTTGTCAGGCTACGATTGCCATTTATTTATCAAAGAACTAGGCGAGGCGCCTGGTCCGATTAGAATAATACCTAAAACAAAAGAAAACTATATTTCTTTCACGAAGTATATACCATTATCGAAAGATGAAGGTATCCAACTTCGATTTATCGATTCATTTAAATTTTTAGGTACCAGTTTAGAAAAACTCACGAAAACAATGAAGGTGGAGGAATTCTCGTTGTTGAAATCATTTTTTGCAAATGACACTGAACTCAAATTACTCACTCGCAAAGGTGTTTATCCATATGACTATATGTCACATTGGAAATGCTACGAAGAAAATTCCCTCCCACCCAAATCTGCTTTTTATAATACTATCAGTGGTGAAGAAATTTCTGATCAAGATTATGAACATGCCAAGTCAGTATGGTCAACTTTCTCCATTCGTAACTTAGGTGAATACACTGATCTATACGTTAAAACAGATGTCTTGCTACTAGCCGATATTTTTGAACATTTCCGCAAAACATGTAAACGATATTATCAATTAGACCCGGCATTCTACCTCACAGCACCCAGCTTATCATTTGATGCGATGCTTTTGAAAACTAAGGTCAGATTAGAATTGCTTAGCGACTTAGCGATTATTCGGATGATTCAGGATGGAATACGGGGTGGTGTATGTATGTGTTCCAAGCGACATGCGAAAGCAAACAATAAATACATGTCTGAGTACGACCCATCACGTCCCGAGTCCTTCATAACGTATATTGATGCTAACAATTTATACGGCTTCAGCATGTCTCAAGTATTACCTTTGTCAGATTTCAGATTTTTGGAACAGTCTGAAGTGAATACCATTGATATCACATCAGTTCCTGATAATGCATCTTTTGGTTATATTCTTGAAGTGGATATTATTTATCCCACACACCTACACGACTATCACAATGATTTCCCATTTTGTCCTGAGCGATGCATACCACCCGGTGGAAAGAGTTCGAAATTAATCCCTAACCTATACGATAAATATCGATATGTTATTCATTATGTACATCTTAAAACATGCTTGAAACATGGATTAATACTAAGAAAAATCCATAGAGTCATTACTTTTCGTCAAAGTGCTTATCTCAAACAATACATTGAACTTAATACAAAACTGAGGCAACAAGCCCAATCAACTTTCGAACAAGACTTTTTCAAACTCTTGAACAACAGCATATTTGGAAAGACTATAGAAAATACTGAACACAGAGTAAACGTCTATTTGGTAAATCAATGGAGCGATAGTCAAAACAAAACGAAAAAATGCACATCGGCAGAAAAATTGATAGCCCGTCCAAACTTTCACAGTGCTTCAGTTTTTTCCGAAAATTTGGTTGCCATCCAAATGAAACCAGAACGTGTGGTTTTAGATAAACCTATCTACATTGGGTTTACTGTTCTTGAGTTATCCAAAAGCCACATGTATGACTTTCATTATTCAATTATTAAACCTATGTATGGGAAATATGTTGAGATGTGCTATACTGATACGGATAGCTTCATCTATCATTTGTCCACAGAGGACTTCTTCCTAGATTTGAAATACCGTTTACTACCTTACTTTGATACGAGTAATTACGATAGTAATAATATACATCAAATTCCATTAAAAAACAAAAAGATTCCTGGGCTATTTAAGGATGAAATGGGTGGTGAAATTATTACAGAATTTGTAGGATTACGATCAAAACTGTACTGTTTCAAAACTTTAGAAAAAACTGTCAAAAAGGCCAAAGGAGTAAAAATGAGCGTTATTCGCGGTCTTAACTTTAGTAATTATGAGCAGACCTTGTTTGAAGGTAATGTGCTGCGCAAGAGAAATATCTTGTTTAAATCGATAAAACATGAAATATTTACGCAAAGTGTCAACAAAATAGCTCTATCGAGAAATGATGATAAACGTTTGATTCATCGGGATCAAATCTCAACTAAAGCGTGGGGCCATACCTCAATATTATGAAAATAAGATAGTAAAATTGACCATGGGATAAAATTTAAAAATATGTAATCAAAATATCGTGATATGATGTATTTCATAGATCTGTTTCAGTCTTAGATGCTATGTGTATGGATTGCGGCTGCGGTAACCGCCGCGATAGAGCTAGTGTGGAATAAGCTTAATATTATGTTTTCGTTCTTATGCTCTTCAAGTTAAAGCTAAAGCTCTTTAGGTATGTTAAGAATAGCGTATTTATTTAAGTGAACTAATAATGTAATGAATTAAAATAGATAGGTACTTAGTTATAAAAGTGTTATGTACTATAAGCTAATAAGTATAGTTTTGGGTGAATAAATTGGGTTATACTACCAGCTTCTTTTATTTCCATGACCTAACATTGTTACCTAATGTTACAAAAACAAAAGAATATGTAAGTATTGTTAGTTCCTACATATCTCAGAAATTTTTGCTATAGACATAGTCTTGAGCGCGGTGGGATGAGGAGAGCTAAACTATATTCAATGAAGTTTTGATTTCGTGTCTACTGAAAGTATGACAGCTCCCTGTGGGAATCGAGCCCACGACCTCTGCAATAGTAATCAAACGCTATCATCACTAGACCGACGAGACAGTCAAAAGTAGGTCAAGTCAAGGTGTTAGCGATGTTGCAAACAGCAAGGGAGGCGCATCGATGTTGCATAGCGCGCAAGGGTTCAATGACTACTATTTACTTAGTCAGCAATGACATACTTGATTCAAACACATTCGATATTGATAATGCTGACTACGAATTCGAGCTCGCTCACTCTTATATGTATTAAAAGAGACAGGATTAATTTTCTAGAGCGATCGAAACGTATGAATAGGTAAGTTACACTCATCTACAAATCCATTTTATATTTGGTGGTTCAGTAATTTATTGTTACTGCATCGTTCGAGCCAACTAGAAGATCAGCAGACGTGAAAACATGTCGATTTCGGTAAGCATTATTTTTTTCCATCCAATTTATATTACACAGTTTGAAATAGGTTTGAATATTTTTAATAATTTTTTTTTTTTGTTTTTTTCAGATTTTAGGCGAGACTGATCCGACTGACCCTTACTACTACGCGCAAAATATTTTGAGTGGGTTCGATAGTGATGTCGAAGAAATACGAAACCCGGCTCCATCAGACGTGGGGAAGCGGAAAAGTAAGACTTCAAGGAAACGGGTTGCAAAGGACTCCACGTCTACATCATATGTGGTTAGCAAGGCGGCAAGAAGAGGAAATCGGTTGATAAAAATAGAAGTATTCGACTTAAATGAGTGTAAGGACACAAACAGTGAAAGTGCGGTGTTAAGTGCCCAATATGTTGTGATAGATCCTGTAGACGAAATAATGGACATGGTGGAAAACGTAGTTAAGAACATTTCTAAAAATATGTGCAATAGTTATTAATTTCGTTTTAAATTAAAAATTAATTAAATAAAACATGTTTTCTTTTTTAAATACATTTACATTTATTTCTTACTTTCAATAAAAAAGTTACATAAATACTTGCTTATTCTAAATAAATTCTATAACATTATTTTCATAAAACCATTTCTTGACACATAGTACATTTTTCAACGCACATTGTTTGTGGTGAGAAAAACACGTAAAATTGCATACACTATATTTATCATGCAGGTATTTTATATTAGGACATTGATTTTCCTCGATATTAATAACACAACAATCACCACAAAGTTTATTTACCCACATGATTTTTTCTAAACCTTTTACAAAAATTTTCTTATTCCTCAATAAACTATAAATTAACCTATGAAATTCGCGGTAGTCAATAAAACCTTCACGCCAATAAATTCCTCTATTCTTTTCCAACCAAACAACTTGCTTTTTTTCGCTATCTGATAAAGTAGAAAATGGATAAGGAGGTTTTACCAAGTAGACCATAGTAAATTCTTTAGTAGCGAGAGCAAACTCTTTAATAATAAAATTATTTTTATAATCTCTAAATCCTTGTAAATCTACAAAATATGTTCAGAATTCATGTTATTTTTTTAACGATGTTAGAAAGTGGTTTATATTCGATTACACAATCGTTTAGTATGAGGCAGTAAGCAGAAGTTTGATCTGGTATTTCTAAATCACTCTCTATTTCTACTCTAACATCAATGGGACCTGTCTTCAGGGTCTCATTTTGCCTGCAGCAATCTATTACAAATAATGGTGCTTTATCTTTGAAATCCTTCAGATTTAACAACGGCTCACACCGACGTCCATAGTAAGACTGTTGGAATCTAGCGTACTGCTCATATAATATCATATACCTTTCTTCAGTAAACTTAATATTGAGACTTTCATATGGAAAGTAAGTTGAATTTAAAAAAACCTTGACATCACGTACATAACAATGATCAAAGTGAGACATGTCTTTCATACCTAAACTTTTCCGATTAGTTTGTAAACCAATAATCACATAACGTGGTTTCTCTAATTGAGATGTGGTTTTTATAGACCAAGTATGTTTTGTAGTCTGTGGTAAAAGAGGGTATTCATAGAGATCCCAATTCCTAAATGCTAAACTGATAGGTCTATCTTTCTCCAAACATCTCAGCAAGTTAACTCTTTCACGATCAGATACTTTTATATGCGGTACTCTCCATACAATTTTGTTAATGGTTATGTCATCTAACACTTCATTAGTGGTTAATTTAATAGAATTAAGGTTTGTATTACTACGCAAAAGAACCAGCTCATGTTTACAGTTCATTATTATTTTATTATAATCTTCAGCGAAACCTAAAACTTTATTCAATGGGATACAGGCGGAAAAATTACCAGTAGTATTTTTTATTCCATCAATGTCCCACCCCCATAGCCGTGACATTTTTGATTCATTTTCATTCATCGAGAGCAATGATTTAATAGTAGTTGTGATCCCAGCATTTTTTATCCTATCAATTTCTACGCCATTTAGTTCATATCGAATGTCTTGGAAAAGAAAAAGCGCTGCATTATTCACCAACTCAATATTACTCACTCTCTCTTTTTTATCGCCATTTGGACGGTGCACTGTGATAGAACCTTCGATGTATAGTGTACTCTGTGACGGTAAGACGTATAAGTCTTGTTGATTGATGGGAATGCGTATTTCATCGTTTTTGTTAAAACTATTAATGTAGGGCTTATACGAATGGATTTGGTAGCTTTCAATGCTGTTGTCGTAGGCGAAAGAATCCAAGATATTTAAGATATTCATTTTATGACTTTTAAGTATCTGAGAAATTGTTTATTTTCCTTAGTCAGTTTTTTCTTTTTAGCAGGTGGTTTCTGTTGCGGTGGATGTGTTGTACTGAGATCTTTGGTTTCGGGTACCAATGTTTTATTTATGAAATCTATCATTTTCGTCTTAGGTGTAAATATAACTGTAGTTCTTCTTGTCGTAGATTTATAAGGTTGTTATTTGCATCCAAAATCCTTATATTAATCTCGCTAACTGTATTTTGATTTACTGGGAAATATATCAAATTTTTTGGGATTTCTATAATCCTGTACCCTGGCGGTACATTAGGTGCAAATTCGTAAATTATATGGCTAGGCTTCCCATTTATGTACGATCCGCTCACGATATCACATTCTATTCGAACGATGGTTGTTGGTAGAATGTTTACAGGGAAGAGAGACTCATGTAATATATTAGCTTTAAGAGTCTGATTTCCAAAACCCAATATCCTTCCGATTGAACCGGATTTCTCAAAATGAATATCTTTTGAACAAATTATTTTTGTGCTCAAAGTGTTATTGTTACATATCAAATTAAACGTACAGTCTACTAAATTTGTTTTTAAAAAGTCATTTATATCTAATAGCTCGTATGATCCTTCGGGTATTTCAATCATTTCGTTGTCGCCATAATGAAATTTGTTGTTGTAGCATTCTATGTTAGGAATCGAATTAAACGTCGAAAAAAAGATCAGCCCACATTCATATTCACCATCAAGCTGCAGAGCCGGCGAATAAAATGTTGACAAAGCTGGTTTACAACCGGTTATTGATAGCGTGAATGACATCGTAATAATGGTGAGAATAGTTTATGATTTCTTAATATAAATGTTTCAACCAGAATGTTTTTAAAAATTTTATGCATAAATGACCGCAATTATAGGTGTTGTTTTGTTGATAGTTCATATAACTATAATAAACGTTAGTGTTTTTTGTTAAGTACTTGATTAATTCTACAGGTGGTTTTAAACCATAACTATCAAAGTACACGCTGTAATTATTTATCTTAATGTAGGCTACCCAGTGAGTTCCCGGATTTATTGAATTATCTAGATTCAGGATAGCGCACTCGATGTTATTTGATTTGCTTGGTAAAGTGTCTCTCATATAGACACCTCGAAAGTATGGGATGTCCCGAGTATAATATATTAAATCTATATTACTCAGTGCTCGTCTGGGTAACCTTTTAACTAGTTTTTTGAAGAATGTACGCACAATCCCTTACCTGTCTTGTATGGTTTGATGTATAAACCTTTGCCTAAGGAGATCGATTCCATCATTTTATTGTGACGCACGGATTCAGAAAGATTTTTTTGGGCTGACTTGTAATCATTAACTGCTTTTGCTATTCCACCAATACCTCCAGCTAAAGAACCCAATGCTGATAGACCAGCAAAAATAGGAATGAGTGGAAGTATTCCTCCAGTTTTAGGGATGGGAATAATTCTTGGCAGCTTCATATTATTTTTCTTATGAAATATTTTTTTTGCTGCTAAGTATGCAAACTGAATAGCATCTTGAATATTTTTAGGTTTCTTTTTTTTCAGATGCGATTTTAATTTAGCCATAGAAGTTTTGAATGATTTAATTCCAGCACCCGATTTAATTTTTGCTTTCATTACTTTATTCACCAACCATGATGCAACTTTTTCACCTCTGCTAGCATCTTCTGATTTTAATCGTTGCTTTGCCATCTTTCTTAGCTCTAAGTCAGCCTTATGCCGATCTTCTAAACTTGAATACTTTGAATAAGCTATGTCGTGCAGCATACAAGCGCTGTCCAAAGGGTTTATGCCTTTATCGCCTCTTTGCAAACGTTCTTGTAATCGAGTACCTGGACCGCAGTAGTTGTAGCCTGGTAAGTGTAACTCTATTGGTAAATTATTGATTAAAGTATTGAGAAGTCCTTTCCCTTTCATAACTAACGATGTAATGAAAAATAAGTTAACTAATCTGTAGTAATATACTTCAATGCTTTATTATAGCACTTTTATTAATCCAACTATTTTCCTCTTGACCTAAGCCGAGCCATTTAACAAGATATTTGTTTCCCTTTTTTTTAATTACCTTCTCAACTAAATAAATATTGGGACAGCTAGTTTTTTGCAGTTCGTGTTCGTAAAAACAACCTTTTATTGGTATACAATGTTGATCTCGTATGTAATATGTTGTGGGTATAGATTTTATTACTTTTACAACAGTGAATAATTCGGTAGACCAGTTTGGTGTATATCCTTTTTGAAAATCTCCTTTGTGCTTGCTGATACGGACAAAGTCTCCAACACGAAATTTAATTTTCTTTGCAGGTAAGGAAGGTTGTGATTTGTTTATATTACATGCAACGAGTGATTCATTTAACTTGTTTATTTCAGACGGCATATGTTTTGTAGTGCGATGCATAGTATTATTATAGCTCTTAACTATATCACATAAAGGTTCTCCAATCCACTTATAATTTCCAAACAAGCTAAAATGTTTAAACAACTTGCTCTTCAAAGTTCTTATTAATCTTTCTACTATAGACGCTTTTTTTGTTGAATAAGTTGAATAATGATTTATTTTCCATCGGTTCGTAAGCTTCTGAAAAACGTCATTGTGAAATTCGGTACCCTTGTCGGTTTGTAAATTAGCAGGTGATCGGCCTTCTTGTAAAACCTTATCAAACGCTAGAGACACCTCAGTTTTTGTTTTATTCTTTAATGGAGCGATCCATGCGTATTTAGAAAAAGCATCGATGACTACTAAAATAAATTTGAATCCTTTGTTAACCTTCTGATAGTTTTGCATATCAATCAAATCGGCTTGCCATAAATCATCAATCCCTTTTAAAATAACAGAACGACGTGGGAAATTTCTTCTAGCTGCTTTATGGATTTCATTTACAACAGATTGTTTGCTCATGCTGGTTTCGATGAGTCTCTGAGTGCTACTATATGATCTTTAATAATATTACTCGCTTCTACCTTTGAACACTTCTCATCTAACTGTTTCTGTAGCAGTTGTATTTGAGTTTTTATACTTTTAAGTTCATTAATGAAATCTTGTTTTTTACAATATAATTTATTGTTTTTTTCTACATACTCCTTGCTAACAGCTTCATCTGCTGCTACAGCTAACGGTAATCCTCTCAATATACATTGTTTTAAGTCGTAAACTCCTGACTCATTTTTACTTAGCCCTGTGTTTATAGGAACCAAATTTAATGGATCTGACACACGCAGTCTTTTATGAACATGATGTCCAAATTTATCTATATTCATCTTGTAAATAGTGTGAAGGTTAGAGTAGAAATAAAATAAAATATAGATTACATAAGTATTTATTCATTTTATATCACACCACGTTTTTTCAGTTCTGTTAAAACTGATACAATTTCATCATCTAAGCCAGTATTACCGGCATCTTTCGAAGCTATTAATAATTTCAATGTTTCAACTAATTCGTTTGGATCATTCCAAAAAATGTAATCTACTTTGTTATCAACTTTTTTAAGCAATGATAAACCCTTTCCTTTGGAAACATTGGCGGAACATAATAAGGGTTTTACAATTTGTAAATACTTAAATCCTCTGTTGCTATTGATTGGTTGATTGGGATCATATTTACGTCGATGAGCGTTTGTGCTTATTAGTATAAATTTATAATTCCTTTTATCATCTTCAGTGATAATGTTTAGATCAGGATTTTTTTTGTAAAGTAATTCACTGAGTCCATTAGTTTTGACATACGAATGACCTGCTATTTCAAATGCATCATTAGTTATGGAGAGCGGTGCTGATCCTATCATAGGTTTTCCATTTTCCAATCTAATTCCATAAGGTACATCTTTGAATACTTCTGATGATAAAGACCATGACGATAAAGACTTTGCATTTGGTGTTGAAGCACCATCCGAATTTGTTTCAAAAAATATGTCACTCATGTTATTTCTAAGACTTTGATTCAGTTCAGAGTCACTTATGTTATCATCGCTGTTACTAGCATTCGATACCTCTTGGAGTGATTCCCTTGAAGAGCTAATTTCAGAAAATTTTCGTTTCTTCGTAGGTGTAGACTGTCGTGCTAAATGTTCAAGCGAATCAACATCTTCATTACTTAACTGTTCTTGATACGGGGTTCTCGTTAGCTGTTTAAGTGGATCTGTTACTGGTTTGAACATAGTTTCTAATGCCAACTCAGAATCCATTTTAGTATTTTTCATGTTTTGAACCTTCTTTTTAACAGCCTCAGCAGACTTAATTATTTGTTGTTTAATTGATTTTTCATCACACATTTTTTCTTATTTTACAACTACTCGCATATAAAGAAGATAAGAAAGTGGCTTCTGATTTAAAAAAAACGGCATTTATGTATCTCACTCGTCGAAAGTAATAAAGGTGTCGAATTTCATTCTGTAGCATCCGTTATTTCTTTGACAGTCTTTATTAATCACTAAATAGCTAAATGTATCTTTCCAAACTTGTGAACAAAGTTCGCGAAATTGATGCCAAGGCATATCAGTGTTCACATGTTCATCATAAATATGACGTAAGTTAATATCATCCTGTTTGAATATGATGAGTAGATTTGCATTGTCGCGAACCAGTTGTTTTGGGACTTTGCTATAAGTTTGGTTCAAATAAAAACAGTCTATATTTTTATGTCTACCCATGGCAAAGTAATCACGAATGTTATTTTGATTTTCACAGGCAACATCGTCGAAAATAATGACAGAATTTTGAGACGCTAAGCTTGGATTTAAGACTTCTTTGTTATCGCGATATTTATAATAACGTATTCCTGGAACGAGATTCATTACCTTCTCTAAAAATATGTATTTTGGTTGATACAACGTTTTCGAATAAACGTACACGTTACGGAAATGTAAACCATTAGGATGTAAAAGTAACCCAAGGACTAAGTTTGTTTTTCCGCAGTTAGACGGTCCGCAAACTATACAACGGATGGTGTTTGGTAAAAGCTTTCCGTGACGATATGTATTTTTTTCAGATCCTACATCAATATTCTCAAGATTTAGTGATGTAGGTTGTTTAACAAATTTCATTTTTGGAGAAATATGTTACCAGTGATGTCCTCATTACTGAAATGCGATCATCACGATTAAACTTCAGTATTTATCTGTGTTACTAACATCATTTCATTTCCTGCCGCAAGTAAAATTCAGAATCAATCAATATTATTGGGTATTCTGGAACAGATGTAATGAGTTTGAGTGAACGACAAGCCGCGCCAACCGGCGCGGTGCGTCGTGAGCTCAAACGAATGGAAGCTGGTCCAGAATGCCCAATAACATCCTACTGCTCTTTTGGCACAAAGTGTACTTTACACATTTTTTGAACCGCGCTTCAGTCAAACTTAATATATCTTCAGGGATTTTATTGTAGAAGCGTATACAATGCACAAATTGTGTTCACTACCTTACCTTTTGATGTTCTCCGTTAAGTTTGTCACGTATTTGTTTGGTGTTTTGTGCATGTAACTGTTGATGCAATCAATGTTTGTCTTTCTTTCTTTCTAAATTTCATTAGGTCAGCAATAAATTACAATACAATTCTCAATAAACAATTCAGTTACACTTTAAATTTCAGTATTATTAAACAGGAAATTTATTGTTAGTTAGGTTGACTAAGGTATTTAAATGTATTTTTTGTGTATTTTTTATGTTTATGCATTCGTGGCAATTTAAATAAATGTTTTCTTTCTTTCTTTAAATTTAACTTTGCATTAAACTTTCCCTAAATAGATTTAAAAGCATTCCAAAAATGTCAAGGTTAGCTGACGTTGGCGAGGTTGCCTGAAGATAATTGTAGGTCTGCATTGCTCTATTAAGACGAAAGTATTTACCCACATTTGTTCTAAGTATATTATGGAGCAGTTTGTACATTTGATAAGAGCAAGAGAAGCTGGCAACAGATCGTGAGAAAAGGCATTTGGACAAAAAGGTCTATACCCAGCAGTGGGCAGATATGGGCTGAAAATGATGCTGATGATTATACATTGCACTATGGAATAGCTTATACATTTGACCAAATATGAAAAAACACTTTCACCACAGTCTTCGTCATTATGCAAATTGGTCGGTGTAAACACAACTTAAAAACGCATAATGAAACAATATGCGAAAATAAATTAGTCCGGCATTTTGCTTGGACTAGGCGCTTTATTTACCCATTTGTAAGGTTGATGAGCTGTCTACTGCTTTAAGGCTTCGTCACCCGTTTGTGAGTAAGTTATACAACCACTCTTTTCCTACGAGGTTTTTCGAGTTTTTATTTTTTTAATATCACCTTTTACACAATTTTACGCGTTCTTCCAAAATCGCAGCATCTGAGAAGTATCTATAAATGTAGCATCATACATTAACCGGTGTCCCTACAAAGCATAAAAACCGATTTTTTTCTATTTAAAAATTTTATTTTAAAAAATCGAAATTCGTAGAACAAAAACGGTAAAAGATAAATAAAGTATTA
Organism: Yponomeuta sedellus; assembly: GCA_934045075.1. Lineage (NCBI taxonomy): Eukaryota > Metazoa > Arthropoda > Insecta > Lepidoptera > Yponomeutidae > Yponomeuta > Yponomeuta sedellus. Next base: position 23,955,404 of record OW203726.1, read on the forward strand.
CGATAAATTCGGCTTTGACGGCCTCTCTGGCGCAGCGGATTAGCACGCTGATTTTAAAACCGAAGGTCTCGGGTTCGATCCCCGGCCGTGTCAAACTAGGACACGGCCGGGGTCTTGGATGTTATCTGTGTATTTATTGTATTAAATCTATCGCCCAGTTAGCACCTGTAATACAAGTCATTTAGTTGTACTTAGTATGGGGCTAAGGAGATCTGCGTCGTATGTCCATGAATATTTATTTATTTACACTATCGCGGGAGGAATCGCTCATTTTACTGCAACTTCGTGTATAGTAGTAGAAACTGATGAGTAGTGGCGTACACAGCACGCATTGCGACCATATGATTGGCGCGAAGCGATTCATTCCAGTTGCACTTCACTGTAAATTACATTTCAAGAGAACTGGACGTGAAACTGCTGAAATATTAAATTTTATTGCCGTAGATCATCTCGATTTTCCAACTGGTTTTATTTCGACCGAATCGCTATTTTAAAAAAACCTATTTAGAGGCTAAAAATTCCACCCATGCCGGGATTCAAACCCGCGACCTCTGGCTATCCGTGCCGTGAATATATAATATCCGTGAATCGCTATTGTCTCCTTTTCGATTAACCACACGGCAAACGCTTAACATAACACAACCTCACGCCTGTATCTCAGAGGGGTAGGCAAATACCAGAGACTGTCACTTGCCACGATCCTGACAGGTCTCCTTCGCTTTATCAACGTTCATAAGTCGCTGCATGTACGCGCGGCGGTTCGGGTAGTTTTTATCTTCCCCTTTTGCTAATACATCCCCTATTTGGTCGACGTATGTCCGCCTGGGACGTCTCTTATCAGCCCTTCCACTCACAATCGCAATGTATATTTGTTTCGTCAATCTTTCTTCCTTCATCCTCTCTACATGCCCAAACCAACGCAACATCCCTTTTTCGATTCTAGTCACTACGTCCTCTGTCAGTCCACAGTTGTTATAAAAATGTTTATCAAACAACAGAATTAATCTGAGCCAGTTCTTGCAATTCAATTTTCTTTTTTTTATGATTGCATTCAGCTTCAATTTATTCGTATAGAATCTAGAAATATCAGGGCGAGATAAATAGTCGTTTCTTAGCCCAAGTCCGTACTCAAGCTTCCCTAAGCATTACTTCAGGCTAACTTAGCTAAGTATCAAAGTAGACGTTTGCTTAGCTAAGCATGTTCTTAGGCCAATGCTAAGAATTAGTCCGGGTTTCGCGACTTAGAGTGTGCCAAAGTACTGTCTATGATAGACAAATCGATTCTTAAGCAAGTGCTTTCGCTAAGACTCGTTCTTAGAAGCGACTATTTATCTCGCCCTCAGAGTAGGCCGAGCAACTTTCAGTACATTGCAACTTACCCAGTGTTTTTGCACTATTTCCTGTTTCAATTATGTTTTCTTCTATGACAACAATTTGTACCTATTTTTTTATGTAGTTTTTCGATAAACTAGCAAAAAGATAAATTTAGCAAAAACTTAGGTACTGTTTTCTTTTAGGTACTTTGTAAAGGCTAACTTTTATCATTCAACTTCAATACGTCAGCCCCATAGACTGAAATGTACCTTTAGACTTTGTTATAGAACAGAAGTATTATCTAAATGAAATGTTATGAAATGTTTATTTGTATCTGACACCTATTTTACAACAAAATTAACATAAAAGTAAGTGTTTATTAAATAAATGAATGATAACATAGCAAAGAAGCCGAAAATAAATGTTTGTTTCTCAATCACGCAATAACGGCTGAACGGAATTATATGTAACTCGACATACAGATAGACAATAATCTGAATTGTGTCATAATATACCTACTTGATATCCTGATGGAACGTTTCCGTGGGATAATATTTTATTGTTACTGTCACCTTTTTCCAAACTGTTTATTATTGCGTTGTCATGGTAACAAAAATCGGATAAAGGAATTCTATGGCTGTACATAGTTTGACTGGATAGCCAGTGCTTAAATAAAACCTTCTGTTTCTAACAGATGTATCTAATATAAGTTCTAATAGAACAACAAAAAGTAATATATTCAAGTCAACAGAGATTACTCGTTCCACTTTACCCCTAGATCGCAGCGGTTAATCTTTAAACAATGGCGTCTTATTATGTTAGTTTCTAAGGAAAATCTTGCGCTTTTTGTCTGTCTGTACGTATCTTAGTTATAAGTACTTGCATATTGTTTTCTTTTTAATTGCTAAGCTGGTAATTGTTCTGAAACAAGAGTGAAGATGTGCTTCGTATGTTAACATTTATGTTGGCATTTTAGTGTGATCATAGCCCAAAGAACGCTTCTTACACGATGTACCTCAAAAATATAGATGGATAATTAAATAGAAAACACTTTATTGCACAACCAAAAAAATATATGACAATACACAAAAAGATAATTGTGTATTGCCGTTGAAACATTTAAATCTTTCAAAATTAACTACATACATCATCTTCTTCTTCGGTCTATTAGGGCCTCAATTTCTCACTTCTGACGGTGGTTCGCATTAGCTCCCAATTCGGGCCAGGGAGCCGATTCTTGCTCATGCAAATTGAAAGCGTAGACGTATAATATTCGAAGGCTTAGACAAAAAAGAAAGAGATAATTTAAAAAATATTTTACAGTGACCTTATCACTAAGGCAGTGGTACCCTGCTCCCTAAAAGCTAAAACCTGTGGATTTAGGATAAGCAGTGCTCCTCCGAAACACCTTTTACATTATTAAGGTCAACAGACTTCAATACTACTCTAAATTTATTGTACTTTTACAGAAAAAAATGTATTTAAGTTAAAACTAAGTAATATGAGAAAAACAAGGAGCATGTATGAAAATGAAAATGAAAAAAAAATATTTTAAGGAATGGTTACAACGACTTACATTCTTGAGCTTATATTATTCTAGAAGAAAAACATAACAAAAACGTAATTTTATGTGACTACTACCATAACTAGACTATCTAGTAGCCTGTATTTACGGTAAGTAGGCCCGTGCCTCTAGCAAAAGGCGGAAGACAGTGGGTGGTGATGTCATGTTTATCAAACAATATTGAATCTAGTAGAACATGTGAGGTAAAATATACTAATATCTAACATGCGGCATGCACCGTATGTTGCTGTGTATATATGTGTGTGTGTGTGTATTATATGTGTAAAAAAAGCCTACAAGATGTCTATTTTAAGACATATTAATAAGATAAGACAACTCGACATAGTCGTTAGAGATTTATTTCCTCATTCGAATTCAATCTAGCATGGCGTTCAGAATACAGATTTTGGCTGTCGCTGGACTTTTACCTAGAATTGCAAGTTATAAGCCTTAGAATCGTATGCGACTTATTTGCTAATGAAGTGAGAATTAGCTCCCTGGTAGTGCCGATAGACCCGGCCTCGTGGTCTATTGATTTTTTCCAGGTGGTGGCTCTTTCGGTTGCCCAAGATATGCGTAAGTGCTTGTCTGGTCAGGTATCTCTTGTCGCGGCATAGCGTCTGTTCTATCCACCGCCGTTTTCTATCTAGATTTTTTAGATGGACAGGTATCTGATTGGAAATGTACTTCTTACAAATATTTACAACATTTCTCTGAAAAATTCAACCACAATTTAAACAGCCACAATTCCCACAATTTTGAGGAAAGAACGTTGATTAAATTCCTTTCTCAGCTTCACTGTACGTCTTATATCGAAATAAAATCGTGCTTTTTCACTATTTCATGTTAATTACTACACTTAGCTATTAGCAGTAATAATTATTCATTATGAGTTCGCCTATAACTTTCATCTTGTTAAGAAACCGTTCATCTCCACCATCAATGCTAAACGCTCGCCCGCAGTTATCACTATTGATCTCACAAATAATGAATGGTTCTGAAAAGTGAGGTGTTAACTAAGAAAGACTCTCTCTCATTTATATCAAATTATATTCAACATAAAATGCACGTTGTAATTGTACCTTGTGTAGTATATTAAACAAAAGTTTCTAGTTTTAAAATCAATAAATGAAATCTTGTTAATAGTATAAATATGAATGAAAATAAACAAATAAAATCTTGCTCATAGCATAAATGTGAGAGTTTACAAAGTTTGTTTGTATATAATGTCAACGTTATTTACTCTATCACGCCGGAATGGTAAAACGGATTGGGATGAAATTCGACGCAAAGATAGATTATAGTCTGGAAAAGAATATAGGATAAAGAATACTTTTTATCGCGGAAAAATACATATTAAAATATTGATTACGACGTCGTCGGCAGCAGCTAGTAATAAATAGATAACCTCCTTATATTATTTTTATTTTGAATGCACTAACCCGTGCTAAGGACAACTTTAAAAACCTATTTAGCCTGTACGTAATACAGAGAATAGTGTAAAGAGGTTCGAAATTTCACTGATGCCGGTGAGTCGCCCATTAGCTCAGTTGGATAGAGCGCTCGCACGGATAGCCAGAGGTCGCGGGTTCGAATCCCGGCATGGGTGGAATTTTTAGCCTCTAAATAGGTTTTTTAGATAACCTCCTCACAACACAATCACTTGTCTTGGTCCCAAACTAGGATACCCTATGCTGTATTACCCAGACTGAGGAAAATTTGATTAAGTCGCTTGGAAAAGAACGTTAAGTATACGGTACTGTCTACTTCACTCTAAAAATTATGAATCTCAATATCCCTTAGGTCGTTTAATTGGAAGGCTCGTTTCCTTGGCTCCTATATCCTTGATCATAGCCCATTTTGTTGATGATGACGTGAAGTAAAACATTGTGACTAAACCTTAGTTTCAGAGGTGTTCAAATACCTCAGCGCTTGACATTGCCAATGCGCGGTGGAAACGCTCGGTAACTTTCTCTCTCTTTTGCTCTCTCTCTCTCTCTCTCTCTCTCTCTCTCTCTCTCTCTCTCTCACACTCTCTCTGAGAGAATGCCTATGCCTTGCAGTGAGAAGTTTATAGGCTACATAAAAAAACGTAGAGAATACATGGATTATGAAAGGGATTGATTAATTGACACATTAAAACATGACATTACTGCAGAAAAACTGCAGGCAGATGCTGGATGCGGCAAGCTGAAGACAGGGCGCTATGGCGCTCATTAGGGGAGGGCTATGTCCAGCAGTGGACTAGTATAGCCTGAACAGGAAGAAGACGATGACATTATTCTTTGATGCACTGTAAAATAGTTTTCTGTCTAATCGCTTATTTTATTACTAGACAGCCGTATAAAACACATGTTGCATCATCAATGTTTGTCATTTAATCAATCGACCCGCACTGCTGGACAAAGGGCTCCGTCAAAGCACGCCACTTCCCTCTGTGCTCTGCCATCCTCATCCAGCCACTGCCAGCAAACTGTCTCAGATCGTCGGGTCAGCGAACCGGTGGGCGTCCTACGCCGCGTTTGCCAGTTCGCGGTCTCCACTAAAGAACCTTTGAACCCCATCGGACATCGGTTCTTCGGTGTATGTGACTATCCCACTGCTACTTCAGCTTCTTCTTCTATTTTGGTGCCTTTTCTCCTCCGTGGAGTCTGGGCCTGACGCGAGGGTAAGGGCTACTTCAGTTTGCTAATCCTTATTTTTTAGTGGGGGGCATTTAAGGACCCTTCCCGAACGACGTACTTAATAAGCTCATACGTCTGTCGCACCCTAGGCAACAATCTGCCAGTTCGTAAGGCTGAATGGCAAATCCATTTACCACGATGACTTGCCATCGAAACGATAAGAAGAAAAATAATTCTTAAGGCTTTTTCGTCTGTCTTTCCGGAGACATATAACCTGGGTGTCTTTGAAAGTAGAGTCAACCGGAGTGCTAAGTGCGAGTTTTTTAACTACTCGATCGCGTTAACGTAAACTCATATTTCTATGGCATCGAGGAAGCGCCACCTAGCGACAAGTATGGAAATTAAAATTGCTGAGTGCGAGTTGTAATGGTTTACGTTGAGAAGTGACCACGTTTACAAGCCAAAACACTAATAAACGCGAGTGCGAGTTGTACTGTGACAGCGTTTTGCCAGTTAGAACGGTAAACTTACTCATAATCACTACTCGATGCTCGATTAACGCGGTAGTAAAGTTATTCGATTGGATCTGTCAAACTCGCACTAAGCACTCGGGATTTAACAGGTAAGCACGTAACATCGTAGGCCCCGTCTTCGCTTACCATCAGGTGTGATTGGGGTTAATTGTAACCTGTCCTACTTAAAAAACGCTACTTATTCTGGTCTTCATACTGTACCTTAAGTTGATAATGGAAGGGTTGAAAAAACTCCTAATATACATTAACATGCTGATTATCACAGGTACATCAGCAACAATGGCATCAACTTTCCGCATGTATTCAATTGATTGATTGTTTCCCACATGTTCTCTGCTGAAAGTACCTTTATTGGATAAAGGTGAAGCAAGCCAGAGGTCGCAGGAGTAAAAACCTCTTGTTGTTATAATGCTGTGAAATACCCATGTCTGTATGGTGAAGTTACAAGAATTCTACAAGTAAACGGCGCTGCTTTATGAAATTTTGCATGAACTGTCTTTATTTTACTGGAGACACAGATTTGACATTTAACAATCACAAGTTTTACAGGAATAACATTATTTGGTCTTTTTGTGAAGCATGTACTTAATTCTACTAATATTATGAATGTGAAAGTTTGGATGTTTGTCGTCGTAAGTTTGGATGTGGGTACAATAGCCTAAGCTGATTTACATGAAACTTGGCGTACAATAGACAAAGATCTGAATTGAGATAAAGGATACTGACGTCCCGGTAATGCGTTCAATATCAGCTTTTGCATGTTCCCACTGCTGGGGTACGGGTCTCCTCCTGCATCGCAGAAAGGTTAGGCCAAACTCCACCACGGGGCGCAAGTCCGGGTTGGTGGAGGATTGTAAGACAGAGGCAGGCCTTACTGTCAGAAGTTATCAAACCGCCTATAAGGGCTCTGAAATGGCTCAGCGACGTGTATTTCCACGTTGGTTATACCTACTTTGCCTAGCACAGAGTATCCTAGCACAGGATATCCTAGTTTGAGATCAGGACAAGTGATTGTATTATATAGAAGAAGTAAGCTTGTAGCCGGCTAGTCAACCTTTTCTACAGCTTTTTCTACATTATGTCTATTTTTTTAAATGGGGAATATGTCAATGCCAAGCAGGGAAAACATTTGGATTAAAGATTCCTAAAAGTTGATTTCGCGTTTTGATAAATTTTTATGTGCTTACGTTGCAAAGCCGCTCTTACAATTGTTTGAAGTTTTTAAGATAACTTCTAGTAGAGTTGACAGCATATCAGCCTTTACATTTTATTTGCAAAAAACCTTAGCGTAATACAGTGCCGTCGACTGTACAAACAATATACACAAAATAATGAGATGAAAGTAATCACGTTTAATAAAATACTGTACTTGACAACGCTTACCTAAATTACTAGACTTAATTGACAGCTATAAACTTTTTTTTTTTTTTTAATCTTTATTTATTTAAAAGGGTTCGGTACACAAGTGACCATGTCACCCTCATTATTGCTATTCTAAACTTATTCTAAACTTATCTATTTGTTGGTAATCTAGCACGCAATCCAAAGTTAACCATCTTGTACATCATTCTAGCTTCTTCCGAATCCGGAAAAGCTAGAATGATGTTGCAACCACCAACTACGTGAAATGTCTCACATATCTGGTAAATCTGCTCTCTTACACAACTATTCCGGACACATTCTACCAAAATGTGATAGACATCTTCAATCACCCCACACTCTGTACAATTTTGCGATTCTGTTTTTTTCATTAGAAATGCGAATTTATTTAAAGGCAAGTGCCCAGACCGTAATCGTAAAGCTGTAATAATATCACGTCTTACCAAGTCAGTGGAATCAAACCAAGGAGTACGTGTTGGGTGTGACTGAATAGTCCTGTACCAAATTCCCAAAGTAAGTGACCGATGATCGAAGTACTCCTTCCACAATGTGTGACAAATCATTTTAACATGAGGTAATAGATCTGTATAGAAAGGTAAGGAGGGTGTAGGATCGCCATCCGATATTGCAATATTAGCCAATCGGTCCGCTTCATCATTTCCGTAAATACCGACATGTGATGGAATCCATTGCAGCTTGATGACCCTCTTACATTTAAAAAAGTTTAGGACCATCTGTAAAATTGAGTAGGCTATCGGCGAACCTCTAGAACTAGAGGTACATCGAGCCACATGTTGGAGCGCACTTTTTGAATCTGTAAGGATAACACACTTGCTAACATTAACACTACAACAGTAAGATATTGCCTTAGCCAATGCCACCAGTTCAACAAACATTATTGATATTTCTGTACTAACCCTGAATTTAGCGGAAATGTTTGCCTCAATATCATAGAAGGCAGCTCCTATTCCCCCCCTATCTTTAGAGCCATCAGTAAAAACCTTATAAAATCCTGTATATGTATCAACTAGGTATTGATTAACAATTTCACATAATTCCGTAGGGCTAAAATTAGTCTTCGCTCTATCAATCCCTGTAATTGAACAATGCACTACACTTGACAAATCGATTCTGCTCACCCAAGTTTCCAATGTAAACATTTCCAGATGATTACTCTGCTGTATAGGCTTATCATTAAGGGAATTGTGCACCGTCACTAATATAGGTATTTTCTTATTATTCCAGTAACGGTTGTTTTGACACGAATGAGATAGCTTATTCAAAAGTTCAATGCATGAGTTATTTAGAAAGGACTTAGATTTTAACCAAAACTTGCTAGCAAGATATCGTCGACGCAAACTTAATGGAGGCAGTGACAGCTCGCTCTCCATAACGTGTATCGGAGTAGATCGTACAAAACTTCCTATAATTCTCATGACACTATTTTGAATTTTGTCCAATTTGTATAGATGGCTTTTTCCTGCACTATCATAGAGAAAAGATCCATAATCTAACCGACTGCGAATAATAGCAATGTATAACCTTCTTAAATGTTTGGGATGTAGTCCCCACTTTGATCCGGCCAGCACCTTAAAATTTTTACTAAAACTAGATGTTCTTTCGTATAACTCGTTAATATGTTTACTCCACCTCAATGAGCGATCAAGCCACATTCCTAAGTATTTCGCTATTTCAACTTGCCCGATAACTTGCCCATTTATTTTGATCTCAATATTTTGTTGTCTGTAGCCTCTGCTAAATAAGCAAATGTACGTTTTTCTGGAGGATATGTCTAAACCTAATTCATAGATGAGATTGCATAAGGCTACCAAAGCTTGTTGAATAGCAGCTGTTACCTTTGGAATCTTTTTATCTGAACTATATATCACAAAGTCATCAGCATACTGAGAGATATGGATACTAGGCACTAAGTGACAAATATTGTATGTTGCTACATTGAAAAGGATTGGAGACAGAGGATCACCCTGAGCCAACCCTCTTCCTGTGCGTCTTGAGATTTTATTATCATCAGCTGTATGTATAGTTAGGACCCTGTAATTAAGGAATTGAAACAAGTACTGGCATATTCTTTTACCTACTTCAAGTTTGTCGAGGGTTTGTACTAGATTAACTACGTCGACGTTGTTATAAGCGCTATCAATATCTATAAAACAAGCTAATGTGACCTCATTATTTGCAAAGTTTAACTGGATATTGGAGACTAATAGAGAAAGACTGTCCAAGCATGATCTGGCTTTTCTAAATCCTACTGTATTCTGAGAGAATATGCCCTTTTGTTCGAGGTACCATTCAAGTTTATTCTTGATTATTGAGTGAAAGACTTTACATGGGCAAGACATAAGCGCGATAGGTCTGAAAGCAGTGTTTATATTGGAGTTGGTATTAGATTTTGGAATAGCCACTAATTTTACAGATCTCCATTGATAGGGGACAAATCCGAGTGACATAAATCTATTGTATAACTGGATTAAAAGTGACTTACCAATCAAAGGCAAATTCTTCATCATGGAAAATGAGATGCCGTCATCTCCCGGAGCAGTGTCTTTAGATTTAATACAGTGCTCAAGCTCAGATAATGATATTTCTGTATCCAAGATGTCATTACTTGATGTGAATACTGGACAATCAGGTGGTACATAATCCGGACACAAATTATGTATTAATGTATCACCTACTAGAGAATCTATTTCAACTCTTTGCTGACGGTACCCTTTGAGCCATCTCATGCGCCTCCACATTTCACTTGCAGCCGTACTACCATTAATGTTGTTACAAAATTCGTGCCAGGCTTGGAATTTTGCTTTACGAATCATACGTTGAGCATCAGAAACTTTTAGTTGTAGCATCTCTAAATTTTGTGGTGTAGGGTTCCCTCTGAATATAGCCAGGGCCCGTCTACGTTCTGCTATTGCTTGAGAAATATTAACATTCCAATATGGTTTAGGTCTAAAATGTTGGGTTCGAATAGGGCTATTACAAAATTTTATTTTAGGTATAAATTTATTAGCCGCTTCATTTATAATATCTATGTATCTATTATAATCCAACTGGGGGTCCTGACTTAATGTAAAGTTGTTATTAAAAACGTGTTCTAGATGTGAGTTATATTTCTCCCAGTCAGCTTTTTTATAGTTTCTCTTACAAGAAGTATCTAATAGCCCATTATTGTTATCCTCTGTACTAAACATTACCACAAAATGGTCGCTTCCTAAAGACTCATTAGAAACTTTCCAGTGAAATCTCAGTGCGATGTCGGTGGAAACGAATGTTACATCTGGGGAGCTTCTTTGAACTCTGCCATTGACAAGTTTAATACGTGTGGGAGAGCCGTCATTAAGAGACACGAAATTATTATCTATTAGGCACTCAAATAAGTGCGACCCTCTTGAATCAGTTTTATTTGACCAATTAGAGTGATGACCATTGAAGTCTCCTGCGATAATTGACCTGTTTGTGCATAGAGAGAATACGCAGTCCCAATCATTTTGCGTTGAATGTACAGAGGATGGGCAATATACAGAAATTACATTTTCTAAAGAATTGCAGTTAAATAATTTGATGTGTACTATCTGAATATCTGGGTTCATTATACTATGAATTAACTGTTGAGCTTTAATTGAATTATGGACTATTATTGCCACACCGCCATAAGAGTCCAACCTATCTTGGCGAAAAATATTGTATCCGTTTATTCTTAAGGTGCTGTCCGGTTCAAGCCATGTTTCAGATAAGATACATATATGGACCTTTTCTTGATACAACAACAATTCTAACTCTGATTTTTTTGGGCGCACACTTTGAGCATTCCATTGCATTATGTTGAATCGGTTAACTCTATTTGTACTAGCCATTATTACCGAATATTGGCCTTAACCATGTTACATCCGATATATAATCCACCGCAGCACACAATATGTATTCTAACACTAGTTTCGCACATAACTTAATTTTTTCCTCCAGACTACCACTTTGTAAGAAAACCCGATCTTTCAGTTTTGTCAATAATTCAGTAAAACTTTCTCTTCTACGCCGACTGTTTTTGTCTGACTTACTAGTCGCTTCCTCTGGTTTATTTTCACGATCCAGCAAATCTTCTGACGATGAATTCATATCGAAATCCTCCAAATGCGAACCATGAGTTTTCGGCAGTCTCTTTTTCTTTCTCTTTCTTTTTTTCTCATTCTCAGACATTGGCGTGTTAATTACCTCTCCGCTTTCACATGAAGTTTTTTTATCTGGTGTATATAGAGAATGAGCGTAAGTAGTTCGCGCAATATGTGGCTGGGCTGCAAACAGTGTTTCTTCAGTTTCATTATTACGGTGAGCTAAAGGCGGAAATTCATGTCGAATGTCGTCCAAATTTACCGCTCGAGGTGTGGGTGGGACATAAATAGTAAGAGCTTTTTTGTAAGAGCAGTTGAATTCAGCCATGATTTCTCGCAGACGTTTCTCTTTCACGTATAATGGGCAAGTACGTGCCAATGCCATATGATTACCAGAACAGTTAGGGCACTTGAATTTCGTGGGTTCGCAGTTAGCGTGATTCTTTCCGCATTTAGGACACCTTATTCTCGAGGGACAGACTTTATTGATGTGCCCAAACTTCCAACAATTCGAGCACTGGGTTACAGGGAAGACAAAAGGTATTACCTTCAACCTTGTATCATAAGTCAATATATATGACGGCAAGGATTGACCACTAAAGCATACTTGGACAGCTTCAGTCATTTCCCACTCATTAGTCTCACGATTGCGCCTTCTTTGCCTTCTCACACTCAAAATAGGGATATCAGATGTAAGACACTCCATCAATTGGTCATCCGTCAAATCAATGTCAATGTCTTTGATGATGCCAAATGATTTGCCTATCTCAAAGGTCTTCTGAAGTCTATATCCTTTGGATATTAATGCTTCACAGGATATCAGCCTAGTAGCGCTGCTTTCGTCATTGACTTGTATAAGTGCCTTATAATGGTTAAGATATTTCACCTTGGTAATATTTTTGATGTTTAATTCCTTAAGTATTCGAGCCAAAGATATTTGTTTTGGTAATTTTTCCTTTGATGAAATACTAACTTCAATTTTTTCCTCAGGTACGATTAAATCGCTGTCATTGCTATCTGCGCGTGCTTGTATTTTCCCTTTTCTTCCAACTATAGTCCAAACTTCATTATGGTCCATGTCGCGATATCGCTTCTCGGGTCGATTGTTGCAACTACCCTCATTCATCAGATTCGACTTACTTTGTGTAAACACCACTCCATTCTCCTCTAAACATGTATTTCCCACGCAATTACTGTCAATCTCAACGTCAGAACTTTGTTTTTCGTTATCCATATTCGAAGTATAAAATCAGCATAATAGTTACACCTCACAGCACAATAGAATAAAAGCTAACACAGAGAACTGGTTTTATGCGACTAGCAACAACAAGCGCGCTGCGGTAACTCGGAACCAATCGAGCTATAAACTTAATGTTGACAGTTGATAATATAGTAACCACTACGTAACATTATTCATTTAAATGACGTTGCCAAAATCACCGACATTATTGTCCTAACTGAACGATGACACTTGAGAATTGCAGTGTTTTTCTACGGCAAATAGCGGTACAAAATTGCCGTTGCATAATGGTCACTACTGACCTTTGCATAAGAGCTATGCTTATTTTTGTACAATTTGTTTTTAAAGACATGTCAACGAAAATGATAGACTTTCTCGTTTTTGTAAAAACCTCGTTTAGTATTAAAAGTAAAAGGCGGATTGCGTAAGCGCCAAAATAGTTAAGTCAAGTTGGATAATCCGAATCAGTGATATTTGGAAGTAGGTGGATAATATGGGTGCCTACTTCAAAGAGATTCAGTTCAACATTAAAAACATAGGATGAAAATTTAAACTTTGTTAATAAAGCTAGAAATAACCACAAAATATCTACTAAAAGTTTCATCAAGATCACAAAGAAAAAAAAAACAATAATTTACATTTAGATACAGCAATAAAATAAAGCTATTAAATGGTTGCTTTTTCTTCACATATTCTATTAATATAAATACTAGAAAGACGCTGCATTTTCACATGAAAAAGTTCCATAAAAATCCGTCAGGTCTGCTTACCGATCGCCTATTAATTTTTGGCCACAACTCCATCCTTAGCTCATCGACCGTCTTAAGGTTTCCCGTCAGGATGCAATGACTTATTTGTCAAGGACCAAGAGGATGGCGTGACCGGGAGATACCTATGCCCAGCTACGAACTCTATTCTTCTTCTTCAGGCTATATTAGTCCACTGCTGGACATAGCCCTCCCCTAATGAGCGCCATAGCGCAAGGTTGTGCCATCATTGAGGGGTAATGCCCATAATCCCCAGGCTGGGCATGCGGGTTGGGGATCGCAGTTTGGTGGAATTGTACTGCAGGGGGTGCTGCTGCCCACCCCCTGTTTTGTGTCCCTTAATCGCCTTTTACGACACCCGCGGGAAATATTTAACTATTCTCTAGGCCGACAACACACAGCGGACTCAATTCACTAGCTGGGTAATATAAAGAAGCAAAAACATACCTGCGCGAGGTTGAGCGGCGTACGCCCCGGCGGGGTTGTGACCTGGCTGGCCACCAGTGACGCCAGCGCCACCCGCTGCGTTCCCGACATCGACCTGATGATGGGCACGATCTGGGCAAACTTCCCCACATGGTCCTTCCTCTCCAACGCCCTCAACACGGCCTCCCGTATCATCGTCTCCTTAGACCTCAGCTTGTGCAGCGGCCCGTAGTATTTCTCTAGCGATTTCTTCGTGGACGTCTCGAGGAGGTCAGCCAAATACTCCTTGTTGAACTCCTCCTCGGAGTCGATGTTGTACTGAGGCCGGTGCGAGTTGGTGATGCCGTTCGGTTTAACGATTTTGACGTGCTGCTTGGCCATCTTGATAGGTGGCTTCACTATTGTCTGGTACTGTCGTGATTCCTGCGCGATCATCATTTCGGGCTCGAAATCAAAGTCTTTCAAATCCTCTTCGGCTTCAATTTTCGCACAGATCAAAGTCAAACAAATCAGTAGTTTTATTTTCGCGGCCGCCATTTTTGCAATAAATCTCTTCTACCAAAAAAACACTAATGAGAATCGTTCTAGTTTTATCTGCGACAGTTTCTCATTGTTGCGAAAGGCTTAATGAAAAAAATCTAATTTCATATTAATTTAACTTCCACTGCAGGCACATCACGTTTACAAACACATGGTGGGAAAAAGTATGATTTTCTTTTTTCTATTTTCGCGGTGGTGTTGCATGTGACAGTGGTGGTACTGCGTGAGGTGCGCGGGCGCCGCTATCCGAGCAGAGAATGGCGCGTGCGAAGCACACATGGCATACTCGGTGTACTCTCCGATTTCACAAAAGAAAACGCAACAGAAGCCGTTCTTGCTTTCAGTGAAATTTAGATCAACTTTAATCTTGGAGAATTCCTAATTATATGTGAGCCGACCAAAAGGGCTGTGAGTTTCACATTTAATATGTAAATGATATCTAAAAAAAGACAAAAAACTCGTCAACTAACAGAAAAGTTATAGAGCAGAGTCGTATATAAATTATAACTATGCTGTCTAAATATCTATAACGTATTTAAACTTCGTTACGACAAAATTGTGTTGTCAAAGTTGCCGAATGATGTTTATCGCGATCAGTATTTTATTTCTTATTTCCTTCAGCTATTTTCCGTCGTGAGGTTGTCTGGAAGAAATTACTTTTAGCAATAAGGCCGCCAATTGTACTTTGTATCTTTACCTACATAGTTACTTATGACTTTGATTATTTTCAAGTTTAATTACATCCGTCTAGTGTAAGTAAAAGTGTCACATGCAAAGGCAATTTTGAGTGATAACTAGCGCTACCAATGGAAAAAAAATCATTATTTTTATTATTATTTATTAGCTACTCCAACAGTATTTTCACATTTCATTTAAAAACTACTTATTCTAAGGTACAATTCCGTGTGAAACACCTTTACAGGAGTTTTCCACTTTCAAAAAATTGTGTGTTCAGTAAAAGTTGAATTACGTAGTAAATCGAAATTCTAATTAAATTAATTTACGAATTTTGAAAACCAATTTACGAATTTCGATTACAATAAATTAATATTTTAGTACAAATTACAATTTAGAATCATGTTAATAACATTAGTTCAAATTGCTATACATTGCTGATTTTTATACCTAAACTTAATCAGGTTAGCAATACATTAAATTCTCAACAAATAATTCAGTTACATTTTAAATTAATATCATAACTTAATTAAAACTGTTTTAATACGGATTTCACTCGTTTATTATATTTTTACAATTTTCCGACGTTTCGGCACTTTTACAGTCTCGGTGGTGTGGTCTCGGATGACCTAGTCTTGCCTAGTATGTCTAGTACTCGTGTTAACCTTAGAAAATACTAAATCATAACTTCTTTTATAACACTTTTTTATCTAAAAGTAAACATGAGAAATCTTAACAACTGTGACAACTGTTTTTAGAACTTATCGTCCAGAATTTTAAAAACCCATTTAGAGGCTAAAAATTTCACCCATGCCGGGATTCGAGCCCGCAACCTCTGGCTATCCGTGCCAGCGCTCTACCAATTGAGCCAATGGGCGACTCACCGGCATCAGTGAAATTTCGAACGTCGTTAAACAATTCTCTGTAGTCGCTGACTGTACAAAATACAGAGAATAGTATAAAGAGGTTCGAAATTTCACTGATGCCGGTGAGTCGCCCATTGGCTCAATTGGTAGAGTGCTGGCACGGATAGCCAGAGGTTGCGGGTTCGAATCCCGGCATGGGTGAAATTTTTAGCCTCTGAATAGGTTTTTAAAATTTGTCCTTAGCACGGGTTAGTGCATTAAAAATAAAAATAATATTATCGTCCAGAACCTATGATCAATAGATTAGAACTTTAATCGATTTCTGCTAAAACGGTCGTTTTTGGCAAAAATTTATTCAAGTCCTTGGTTGTTGATTCTATACACTACAGTCTATTTATCCTTACTTGTCCAATTTAGTAAACAAGATTCTACCCTTAAACTGTGACTTTTTAGTCCAAAACTGCCATATTTCCATAAATTAAGTAACCTGGAACACTCTTTTAGATAACACGCTGCCCATTTTATAAACATAGTTTATGATAGTACATGAATTTGCGATAAAATGTCTTGTTTAGGCATCTTATCTCAATTTTAAGGTTAGAATCTTGTTTACTAAATTGGACAAGTAAGAATAAATAATCTGTAGACTGTATGGTCTAAAAATAGTAATAAAAATGTATTATAAAACAAGTTATGATTTTTTCCCTATGGTAGCGCTAGTTAGCAATCCGAAGCACCTTAGAGATCATTCCATTTGGGCACTGATAAAGCTGATACTTCTCCCGACGCTTGTTTTGTGACCGCGTCATCTCTCAAATGTTTGCTCGAGTCGGATTATTACCGGATCTGACGACTTTCACCGAACGATGGTCGCCCGGCAAAATAGTGGCCGAAACTGGCCCTTTTTCGTACTTGTTGTCAAGTCCGGTGACAATTTATTTGGACTACCAGCCCCTGTGTTGAGCGCAACAATACCTGAAATTTTAAAACAATTTTGTTGGTGGAGCGCGAATCCTTCAAACGCTCCATGGATGCGGTGTTGATAGGTCAGTGGTAAATGGAAATACTTCTCTACTATAGTTATATATTAAACGGGTCAAATCGCGATTATTTATTAGGTAAAACGTAATTACCTTATTTCCCGACGTTTTAACTATGACGTTTTGAATATATAACTAAAAATATAATTAAGAAATACTTCTTTAATATAGACTGTGCTGTGTTTAGGGAACGTTTGCAGCAGTCGTGTTTTTGTAAATAACACTGTTTTAGTCTAAGTAACTCATCGAACCCAAATTCTTCCCGCGGGTGTCGTAAAAGGCGACTAAGGGGCACAAACCGGGGGTGGGCAGCAGCGCCCTCTGCAATTCCACCAAACTGCGATCCCCAACCCGCATGCCCAGTGTGGGGATTATGGGCATTACCCCCCAATGATGGCACAACCTTGCGCTATGGCGCTCATTAGGGGAGGGCTATGTCCAGCAGTGGACTAATATAGTCTGAAGAACTCATCTACATAAGTTAAGTTTCGTAAAATTATTAATATTTTGTGTGCACATGTTTTCGAGCTCAGTCTCAGTTTTACAATAATTATGTTTACATAATGAATGTAATTTTAACTTACGTGCAATAAACGTATTAATAATAATAGTGATAATGAATATTTTGTGGGCCTATAAAATATAATTGTCGTTATCTTAGAAGGGATGGGCTTACTCTCTGGCTCTGACTTAGGTGCGTGTTATTAGACTAGCATTAGAAATCGGCTGAAATTGAAAGTTAAACGGTTTTATGCGACGTTATCTCTCAAGCAAAATAATTGGTTCCCTGCTTAAGTATGGTAAGATTAAAAGAAGACGTTATATTGAAAAAGTACCTCTTGAGCTAAAACTAACGTTCGAACTTACTTTCTTAAGCACCACATATTATCAGCTTGATTCCGGATTCACTTTCTTAAGCAAGTAAGTAAATCCGGGATTAAGTTAATCAACTTAATATTTATTAACATATTATATTATATAAGCTGTTGTGTATTGTATAGAGTGTACTCCGAATCCCACGAATAAACCACGCATAGGTTTTTATGATTTTGGTTTGTTTAACT
Source organism: Yponomeuta sedellus (assembly GCA_934045075.1). Lineage (NCBI taxonomy): Eukaryota > Metazoa > Arthropoda > Insecta > Lepidoptera > Yponomeutidae > Yponomeuta > Yponomeuta sedellus. The sequence continues at coordinate 23,973,561 of OW203726.1, forward strand.
TCATTATACTTATGTGCCTTATATAAATAAATTTAAAAAAAGCAAAAGTTGCAATGAAAGAGGTATAACGGTCGGTATTATTGCTAGTAGCATCTGTGGTATGTTATTACATTAAAGAAAGTTTCGTAAGCCCTAACGGTCTCTTCGAAATAATGTAATATTTAGTGAAGCAGAACTCGCTAGGTATTAATAATTTGCATGGCTATAACGTTACGTTCACTTCAATCAAAAACTAATGAAACCTCAATCAATAAATTTGAATAAAAATCATCAACTTAAAACTTTTTTTATGTAGCCTATCTATGCCCCACTGCAGGGCACAGGCTTTCTCTCAGAGAGAGAAGATGGGATTGATTACCACGGGTGCCCATCGCGGATTAGCAATTTCAGCTGAGGTTTTTGAACACCTCAAACACTCACGTTTCCTCACGATATTTTCCTTCACCGTTAGCAAGTGGTACTGCTACTATAACTTCACATTTTTTTTAGATAGATGAAAAATACTTTATTGTAAATAAATCTCTTCAGACAACCTTTGGATGAACTGGACTAATATGAAATGAAATGAAAAGGTTTTATTCAAAGTAGCGCAGATACTGCGGCTTAATGAACGTTACAAGTTAAACTAGGTGTCCATTTCAAAATCTGGATCATTTTGGAGAAAAAATGGACAAAAAAACTCCAAACTTAGTCTTTTCAAATTCCTTAATTAACAAAATTTACACAGATACTACAAAACTCGTGAATTTTACATGCTTGAATTCCAGACATCATTGTCATCTAAATAATCCTTTATAGTAGCTCTTTTGGCACAAAGTGTACTTTACACATTTTTTGAACCGCGCTTCAGTCAAACTTAATATATCTTCAGGGATTTTATTGTGGAAGCGTATACAATGCCCCATGAAGGATGTATTAACTTTAGGCTGGCAAAAGGCAAAATCTTGGGATCAAAAGTTTATGAAGATAATTATATTAGAGAAGGAAGTAGATTTTACTATAGAGTTACAGTGCTACACAAGAAATAAGTCTCGCGGATGTACCTGCGCAGATGACCAAATTTTGGATGTGCGGCAAGTTGATCGACCAATCAGATAGTTTCATTTTATGGCAAGCCGCACGCCTTTGTTTCTATTGGTTGATTCAACGTCATCGATGCAGGTGACTATTAGTTTGGCAATATTAGCGTGAGCAAAATAGGTAGCGCTACTGCGGCAATCAATTCTGCACCTTAACCGTATCGGTTAAAGATCATGTTGAATGTACTTATAGCTTCGGGTACTTTCGTTACACTTCTTCCTAGTCTGCGCGACCGTAGATTCCCGAAAGGACTTTTATGATGTGTAGTACTGTACTACAGAGTTTTTACTATAGCTCAAATTAATGTTAACAAAAAATACGATCTTACTGACTTAAAATAAGCCTATAAATTTTACCTCTTTATCGGATGTTATAATCGATTATTCCGGTTTGCAAGTCATCGTTTTAGTGAATCGATTCGTTCTATGATGGCGATGATGCTTTCACAGTTATTTTGATTGTTATCTAATACTGCGAATGCTTTGTTCAGGTCATATGCGTAATGAAGTACAGTCTGTTAGCTTTTAGAATTTACCTCGGGTTTAAGAGTATTATACTATTTTATTTTTTAATGCACTAACCCGTGCTAAGGACAAATTTAAAAACCTATTAAATAGTAACAAACAAACAAACAAACAAACAAACAAACAAACAAACAAACAAACAAACAAACAAACAAACAAACAAACAAACAAACAAACAAACAAACAAACAAACAAACAAACAAACAAACAAACAAACAAACAAACAAACAAACAAACAAACATACAAATAAAGTAAATAAATAAGTGGCCTTTGTACATGTTATTTCTTATGTATGTCCTGTTAAATGTTTCGTGTGCAATAAAGTATAATAATAATAAAAATAATTTATGGAGCGCTTGTCGACTTATTATAAAAACCTAACACAAATACATAAACCTAAAACAAAGGTTTTGTAAATATCTAAGAAAAAGTTTTGACTTTGTTTAGTTTTTTCTCCTTAGAGTTTGTGAATGATAACCCAAGACTCCAAGTTATGTTAACATAAAATAACCCCATAATTGGCCAAAGATAAATTATATTTATAACTGTGAATATTAAGTAGTGCTGCGGTATATAGATAGATAAATAGATAGAGAACACTTTATTGCACAACCAGAAAAATATTACAACCATGATTCTTAAATCTAAGTAATGTTATACAATTGGCGGTGTTATCGCTAATCGATCTCTTCTAGACAACCTTTGGATGGAGTGTATTAAATAAAACAAAAAAATATATATATTATATGGAAAATAAAGTCAATGTTGGAGTTCGATCACCTTTTCAAGTATTGTGAAACTATCATGAGCATCCAAATTGAAATGACATAACTGGAGAGGCATCGGTCTGACCGCAGACCGTTTAGCGGCGGCGCAGTTATCTGGAGGCACTTTCCTTACCGCGCCCGCGCATCGCACGACGCTGTCGCAACACCCCGTATCGGCTGCCGTTACGGGCTGTATAGGGGGCTCTGACTAAAACATGAAAGACCAAGGTGCCAAGGTGCTAGTTAGACTCACGCACTGAGGGGAAGCACTTGTAGCCTAGGCAAACCGAGTGATTGGAGGTAGGGTGACCGTTCCGTGACTACCGCTAGTGGCATTTTTAAGAGCGCTTCCGTGCTTCGCAAGGCACGTTAAGCCATTGGTGCCGGCTGTCATATAATGGCAGTCGTTAAGCCATGTCAGAGGCCTTATGGGCGGCTTGATAACTTCTGACAGTAAGGCTCGCCACTGTCTTACAATCCTCCACCCGGACTTTTCCCCCGTGGTGGAGTATGGCCCAACCTTCCTGTGATGCAGGAAGAGACCCGTGCCCCAGCAGTGGGGACATACAAGGGTTTATAACGAGCGATAACTGAGGGTTCCATACTAGCATAAATGTAATTTTGACGCAACTGTGGCCGTATATTAAAAAACAAATTCGGATATGCATCTCACGCCCGTGCGCATGCTCGGGTCTAAATTTATAATTGCCAAGATGTCGCCGTCAACGGAATTGTTGTGGATGACATCATCATCGACATCAAGTGTAATTTTACAAAAATGTGAATTTGAGGGGCACGCCTCTCTTAGCGGAAGTGTGTCTTAGACTTAGCGGGATTTTGTTATTTTTTCATTATATTATAAAACAAATGCACCAAAACTCTAAAACCTCTTCGTTCTAATCACATCACTGATCGTGGGCAGATCTGAGGAGGGAAGAAGGTAGTTGGAGGGTAAAAAAGAACCAGGAAATCGAACCCGAACGCAACATCTTTGGAGGAACCAAATCCCACCGACTCCGGACGGTGAAGAAAGCATACCTAGAGCGTCCAAGCGGCCGGCTTGACCGCCCGATATATCGCTGGAAGGACGAAGTGGCCAAGGGCCTACGTGAGCTCCAGATGAACGAATGGCAAGAGATCGCGCAGGACAGACACCAGTGGCGACGACTTGTGTCGGAGGCCTACAGCCATTTCGGATCGCTGAGCCACCGGAGTAAGTATAATCTAGCCTTCAGTATAAATAAGAATCATACTGTACATGTAAATTCTTTACAAAGAAGCACAATACGAGATTCCGCGAAGAAAGTAACAAGTCATCGCAACACAACCGCAGGCATTTAATAATATTACATTTCCCTTTTCTAATCATTTGACCTATTATTACTTTCTGTGACTAAACGCAGTGTTTGGAGGCCTAGCACATACTCGATAGATTTGATACGGTAGTGTTATGGTTTTGTTTATAACCCTATTTCGACGTTACTATGCATTAACATCGAAGAGTGAGGGAGTTTTAGTTTCTTTTCAAGGTTCCGTAGCCAACAAGGAACCCTTATACTCGTAGCTTCGCTATCGTCGGTTTGTCTGTCTGTCTGTCTGCGGCTTAACTCAGAGATGGCATTATAAGTAATTATAAATTGTAACACCAACAAAACGTTAGAAACTACACCTAAATTAACTTTTTCTTTCATCTCATAATGTGGGGTATCCTTGACCAACTTATAAATTGAAAACTTCGTATAAAGCCGCGTTTTCACGGTTTTAGTGGACTCTGACCGAGTGCGCCATCCGAGTAAACTAAAGCTTCTGATTGGCTAGTTTGGTGTTGTCACGAAAAACCGTCCAATCAGAAGCATTAGTTTACTCGGATGGGGCACTCGGTCCAAGCGTACTAAGACCGTGAAAACTTGGCTTAAATGAGCCGTTTCCAGCACAAAATGCATCGCAAGTCATATATGGCGCTTACAGGCATGGCCATATAAGAACTGGAATACGGCTGTCAAATTTTGCTCGTCATCAGGCTATACTAGTCCACTGCTGGACATAGCCCTCCCCCAAAGAGCGCCACATTGTGGTCTTAGTCGCCTTTTACGACACCCGCAGGAAGAATTGGCAGGAAGAATTGAATTTTGCTCAGCGCTGATTAATTTTGACAGCCGTATTCCAGTTCCTCTATCGCCACGCCTGTAAGCGCCATCTATGAATTGCTTTGTGAATTTGTTCTGAAAACTACTCATCCCATTGAAAACTACTTAGATGAAGTTGTTAAGATACTAACATAAAATCTTAATATCAATGCGGTTCTTCTTCTTCAGGCTATACTTATTATGTAGTCCACTGCTGGACATAGCCCTTCCCTAATAAGCGCCCTGTCTTCAGCTTGCCGCATCCAGCATCTGCCGGCAGTTTTTCTCAGATCGTCATCCCACCTGGTCGGAGGGCGTCCTACACTACGTTTGCCGAGTCGCGGTCTCCACTCAAGAACACGTTTACTCCAACAGTTGTCAGTTCTTTGCGAGATATGGCCAGCCCACTGCCACTTCAGCTTGCTGATTCTCTGAGCTACGTCGATAACTTTGGTTCTCTGTCGGATGCATTCGTTACGAAACCTATCCTTCAGAGGAACTCCGAACATATCTCTCTCCATAGCTCGCTGAGCGACTTTGAACTGGTGGACCACCCCTTTCGTGAGTGTCCATGTCTCGGCTCTGTAGGTCATCACAGGTAGGACGCACTGAATGAAAACTTTCGTCAATGCGCGTGGTTTGTCAATTGACCTGTTTTATTTTAGTTGTTTGTTTCGTCAGTAGTTTTTCAATTGAAGTCCAGCCTGGGTGAAGAATATAGCGTGGTGCGCAGTAGGTGATTTATAATAACTACCTTATCATAGGCCAAGGTAGTGGTAGAAATAAACACCAAAAGAGATAGCATTAATTGTCCACTTTTACTACTCAGAATAGAAGCAGCACAATTTATAGTGATTTACTTAATTTTGTTAGATAAGGTTAGAACATTCATGCCGGGATTCGAACCCGTAACCTCTGGCTATCCGTGCCAGCGCTCTTTCTGACTGAGCTAATGAGCGACTCACCGGCATCAGGGAAATTTCGAACCTCTTTACACTATTCTCTGTATTACGTACAGGCAGCGACATCTGGCTGAAGTAAATTGCGTCTCTTACAGCCCCGAGTACCTACTTTTATTCAATTAGTTATATTTTATGCAGTCAAATGCTGAAGAACCGATGGTCGATAGGATTTAAAGGTTCTCAAGTGGAGACCACGACCTGGCGAGCGCAGCATAGGACAACCACTGGCTCGCTGGACCGACCATCTGAGGCAGCTTGCTGGCAGTGGCTGAATGGGGATGGCAAAGGACAGAAGGTAAAGGTGTGTCTTGAGGGAGGCCTATGTCCACCAGAGGACGACTGCAGGCTGATTGATGGTTGGATATGATATGTCAAAAACATTTTGTATTGCTTAATAGTTTTATAATTTCCATAATAAAATAGCAATCCATCCAAACATTTACAATTTAACATCATACAAATTATTAGAGACTAGAAAGTAATATAACTGAACTGAAATATGATAAAAAGAGATGACATTTTGTTTTGAAGGGCAATTATATATGTGTCGGCAAAATAAAGAAAGAAATAGTTTTTAAACGACTGTTTTGACGGAACGCAAGCGCCACCTGGCGGCGCTGGGCGGAGTCTGCGTTACGACTTTGGCCGTGGAGGGGAAGCGTGGCAGGAACGGACAGTTCACTTTGCAACACGCGGTCGAGGTATCACCACGCAGAAACTGCTCGCGTCACGTTTATAACAGTCTTAGATTAAATTTGATTTTGTTACTTTGAAGTGAGTGAATTAAAATACTAAGTGTCCTTAATTACTGAACCGGAGTTTCCACTGAGCGCCCACAGTTCGAGATCAATCCTATCGACCAAAGCAGAAGAAGGAAACGAAATATGCCCCCGTCGTTATCAGAAGTGGGATCGACGCCGGTTCAAAATGAAGAAAATTCAGAAAGTGACCGTTGGCACGTTATGTTCGAGCAACAAAACGCAAACATGCTCGCACTGATCGCGGCCCTACAGGCGGCGCCAAAGAATTCCAGCTATGTGAAGTTGCCAGAGTTCGACCCTGACAAGAAGGACATGGACGCGAGGTCTTGGTGCGCGACCGCGGATTTATGTTTTGGCGAATCTCCGTTGCAAGGCGCGCAACTGGTCTTGGCGATAAGTAAAGCGCTAAATGGCGCTGCATCAACGTGGCTATCGCAAGTGGCATACCAGGGCATCTCGTGGATAGAATTCAAGGTACTTTTTCTGGCGAGATTTTCCTTAAACGAGACGCTGGCGGCTAACCTCATTGATTTGAGCACTGATAAGCCTTCCGAGAAAGAAACAACGACTAAACGCTTACGCAAGTCGATTGATGACGTCACTAAGTACCCGTTGGAAAGATGTCAACAAAGAAGAGATCATAGTGGCGACTTTACTGGCTCACGTTTCACAATTTGATACACGAATTCAGCGCATGGCTTTTACGCATTACTTTTCTCGTATTTGAAATGCAAGTGTAGCGCGGGTGATTATCCAGTGTTCCCGAGTACAAACGACCGAAGATTACTCTGATAGTGTTTTAACTGCGGAAAAACAGGCCATCGTCGATCTGAATGCAAGAGCAAGCCTGTGAGAAATGCCTTATCAACAGCACCGAGTCAACCGGCACAGGGCACAACAACCAGCTGCAAGGGCACCGCCAGACTGCTTCAAATATGAAAAACCTGGACACATCGTATATCGGTACACAAACGGCGGCGATCCGACCGAGCGTGGCAGCGACCGGCGTGTCGACGTTTGCGTCGTGCGACCATCGCGTGGCACATTGGAACACCAAGGTGATCTGTATTGTTTTACTTACGATTCTGGTGCTGATTACTCGTTAATTAAAGAAAGTTTTGCAGCCAAATTTAGTGGTAAACTAGAAAACAATGTTGTTGCAATGACCGGTATCGGTCAGTATCGAGTATTCAGTACAGAACAGATTTTATGTTGTGTAAAGATTTACGATCACCATCTTGAAATTTTATTGCACGTTTTACCGGACATTTTCTTGCAAAGCGATATCATGATAGGGCGTGAAATTTTGAATCGAGCGATTTCTGTCAACATGACGGCAACTGAATTTTCGTTAAATAAGGTTTTCACGTTAGGTTCAGTGACTTGCGAAACCGAATGGCAACCTATGTTTACCAGCATTAAACGGACGTTTCAGGCGATGATAAAGTAAAGTAAAGCTTTTAGAGATCGTGAACCTATTTTCTGAATTCTTTATTACTGGCATGCCTACCACACGAGTGAAAACAGGAAAACTTAAAATCAGGCTAATTGACCCAAATCGTACAGTAGAAAACTGAAGACTCAACGAACTACATCAGCCGACGAGCCACAATTTCCAGTTGGTGCCTGGTTGATGATGAGCTTTGTGCTTGCTTGAGTCCGAGTAACTGCAGTACATTGTCCGTCCCAATGTCCACGATTGGAGAAGTTTTCATTTAAGAGTGAAAAGTTGAAATGTCCCTGTTTCATTGCTTCAGTAACTTCTGTTGGTAGCAGTGAACACTGTGCAGTTAATAATTTTATTTGCTTAGTAGTGATAAAAATGAAAATTTACTGGGCTTTGTCCCTAAAGTAGCATGCATCGTTCATTGCCCTCGTTTTTTTTAGTTTTTACGAGTACTAAGATAAAACTGATTGACAAGTTTTATCAAATTTACCCTCTACCGGTTAAGAAAGTTGTGGTTACATAGTAGTTGAATCTACGTACATCTGTCAGCTAATTTGTTTACATTTTCGTTGCAAGTAGCCGGTCGATCTAGATATTCTTAAGTTTAACCTCGATCGTATTCCTAGATACTTTGCCTTTTGCTACACTATAAATCCGGGTGCTAAAGTGGTTTGTTTACTTTTCATTTTGATTTTCAAAAGAGAGTAGATTCCTTTTAATTTGACTATTATCGAAGAGGACAAGTTACTGTGCTACTGTTCTGTACACAGAAATGAACACGACATAGTGGAAAACGGCGGCGTGAGCAGCGAGTTCACAAGGCGATGCGCCAGTTCAGCAACGAGCTAATTAACCACGTAGCCTGTCGAATCTGTTAAGCATCGAGGGTTGAGCATCATGGCAAGCCGTTCTATCGCGTTGTGTGTGAACATAGAATGAATCTGGCGAGCTGTTTCTGTTTTATTACGATTTATCTATATAGCAAAACTATTTGCTCGTAAAGACAGTTTTCCGTACTGTTATTACCTTTACCACTAATCGACAAAGAGTAGTTTCAATTATTTGCAGTTATTAATGAGTGCAGAAGTTTTGATCTAAGTTGGCAAAAAAAAAAAAGAAAAATTAATCCGTATTTAAAATTGATTTAAAGATGATTTTGAATAAAATTATGAAATGTAATTTGTATTAAAATAGCCGGAAAGGTTCTTGATCAATAAGTTTCTCTTCAGTAAGATTTTTTTTTGTGGTGAGAATTAAATTTGAGTTTAAAAGTGGGTATACGGCCGATGGACTGGCTGATGTTAATGTTCGTGCCCGATGACGTAGATGCGCAGGACGCAGATCTTCCTCAATTGAAGAGTGTGACATGTAAGTGTTACCCGTTATTGAACCCAACAAAGTAATGAATTTGAGAATTTTCTTTGCTTAAGCTTTATAAGTGTTGATCACGAGCCATTTCTGAAATCTGAAAACTGTGACTAATTGACTATGTGCTAGTGAATGTACGTGCCTTGGACGTACATAGCACGTGGGGTAATCTTGAACTACGGCGATATTTCCATTACATTAGAGTCAATTGTAGTCTAGTGGTGATTATATTATGGCAAGATGCTCTCCCTCAATTCCAATTAGCTATCAACTGTTGCCAATACAGAACAACGAAATGAAGTCCGCTTGAGCTTTAATTGGCCGTGTAGCGAGACCTTTAAATCTCATGTTAGCTAACGAGACGGAACCCGAAGTTGACATCGAAGACGTTAGAGCTAAAGCTGTACTTAATAACTAATGCCGCTGATAATAACAAAAAAAGCGTTTTGAGTCCAAGAAATCTAGAGTTGTTAATTTCAGTGTAGATTTTGTTTTGCTATAAAATGAGGAGCGGAATCAGTTGAAATTAGATCCTAAATTCAGGGGTCCGTTTAAAGTAACTGAAGTGTTGGATTTAGTTCGTTATACGCTGAAAGCTCTAGATTCGAAGTGTGCTTACAAGTATGCTCACGACAGGTTGAGAAAGATACCCGAGAGTCATGTACCAGATGGGTTTGATGTTAATCCTAGTGATAATGAGACTGAAAGAGTATGGAGCATGAACTAGAGAAGACTCTATAGCCGTAGACTATACCAGTAGCTATTACGTAGTCGTAGCCCGGTGGAAATCGGTGTCTCTTGGGCTCTTAATTGAATCCAAGTAGTCCGTGGGTGCGCGATGCGCGTTTGGCTCTGGCGGAGGTCGTGGTCTGTGGAGACCGTATCGTGTGTGGCAAGTGATGTCACGGTCGGCTGTGGGAGCCGTGGCTATAGAGGGTGCGTTCTCGTGAGGTTCTGGAAGCTCTGTTGTAAATAATGTGATGATTAAAGTGTGTAAATATGATGATGCTGGTACATTACTCTTGAGCAAGTGCGTTTGCTGACCTATGTCCCAAGTTGTAAATAATTTGATTACTTTTGAGCTGTAAAGTTGATAAGTTTTAACTGATTTAAGGATATGAAAATGTAAATAAATGGGAAATAATGAAGTTTCTCCCTTGGTGAGATAAGTGAAATGAAAAGTTTCTTTTCCGGGTTCTCTATTGTTCCAGGTTAACACACGAGGACGTGTGATAGCAGGATGGCCGTGTCGGCAAAATAAAGAAAGAAATAGTTTTTAAACGACTGTTTTGACGGAACGCAAGCGCCACCTGGCGGCGCTGGGCGGAGTCTGCGTTACGACTTTGGCCGTGGAGGGGAAGCGTGGCAGGAACGGACAGTTCACTTTGCAACACGCGGTCGAGGTATCACCACGCAGAAACTGCTCGCGTCACGTTTATAACAGTCTTAGATTAAATTTGATTTTGTTACTTTGAAGTGAGTGAATTAAAATACTAAGTGTCCTTAATTACTGAACCGGAGTTTCCACTGAGCGCCCACAGTTCGAGATCAATCCTATCGACCAAAGCAGAAGAAGGAAACGAAATATGCCCCCGTCGTTATATGTATTACCTATTAAGTGTTTTGCTTATTAAGTTTGGGCAGCAATAAAATCGGTTGGTGGGTAAAGTTGGGAAATCTTTCCCGTCGGTAATAGGTCCTTTAAGCATCAACGAGTGGTGGCAGAAAATGTTTAACTATGCAGGTAAATTATTTAAACAGAAACAAATTAAAGTTGTTCAAAAATCGTAAGATACATACGATTTTTGATTGTGTTATATTAATTTTGATCCACAATGGGTTTTTTGTACACATTCTACTCTTATAGAAACATATGTTTAAATATAAACGGAATGAAGTAAGAAATACTCCCGATTTCTGTAATGATAATTAATTCATTCAATTTAATTATTTAGTTTGCTGACCAGAATGAATTTATTTACTGGTCTTATCTCTCGGTCTTATCATTTGCCATATTTGGAACCCGCTCATTTATGCTGACCAACATTTAAATGTTTACAGATTTTAATTGCCGACAAAATATTAAATTTGCTGTTCGCTTAGTTCCTTAAAGATTTTTATAAGTATCTCCAACGTAGCACCAAAAAGGGTAAACTTTGCAGTTAACGACCACAATGTAACTTGACTCCATGATTTACTGGGCTTACTTACCACCATCATTGATTATTTAAAACCAGCAATCAATTTTGTGAGTCTAAAAAAAGTTACGGAAAAAATAATTTTGTCTTTTTTCAAACTTTATTATTTTTTATTTTGAATTTACAAAGACCAAATTAGTTTTTTCTCCAACATTTTTCGGAACATGACAACACAGTTACTTTAATTTAATTTGCCATATGTGTCAAAACTGTTCTTTACCGCGTAGAAATGATAAACTTAACGAATTACTATACTGTTGAGATTCTTAATACCTACGTATGTTCCATGAAAATCAAATGACTTAAAATTATCCATATTTACAAATCATTTTCCAGTCTATCTGTAAGGAAAATTACAATTACTCAATGGTTACTTTTGTAATAATACCTGAAAACACTTATTTACAAACAATACTTTTCTATTATACTTATCCCTTTCACGTCATTTATGGTAGTACTGTTACAAAGGAATACTCATTAACAATGATCCAACTCTTGTATTACATAGATATATTTTTGTACTAAGTTAGGTTGAATATTTTTTTTATGTTAAGTACATTCAAGTATTTTCTGATACGTCTACTTATTTTTTTTATATAATTTTCAGAGGTTTTTCAAATACATGTTCAGTTTTGACTTATTATAGAGTTCTTCTTTCCTAAAATAATTTTGATAAAGAGGATTTTTTAATAACAAGAGCTTTATCTTGTTATAGTTTTCTTAGCGTCGTTTTTTGAATTAATAACTAATCTGAGTAAATGTTAAGGATCTGTCTGTCTTGTAGATTTTAAAAATTTTTAATTATTTATAATACTTAACGTAAAAATTTGCTCAGTGAAATTATTAATTCAGAAACCGGCGGCAATTCTCTCGGTGTCAGTATTACCTTACATGACTATATAAAAAATCTCTATCATACAACCGAGCTAATATAAAACTGTGGCATATAAATAACACTATGTACAAAATCAAAAAGTAGCAAAACAAAACAATTCATAAAGTTTCAAGAATTTCAACACGAATTGAAATCGCAACTTTAGAAAGAAGTATCACACAAAATGTGACGTGCTACAAAACTCGTGTTATCAAACAAAACATTTTTTGTGGAATTAGTGCTACCTTTAGAGTAGTTTTGATTACACGACACACATTAGCGAAAATCACCTTTACTTTATTAACACCTTTAATAACATCTGCAAAATGTTACATTTCTAGCATGCAAAACATTAGTACATTTAGCTAGTACAAACAAGCTGTATTGCTGTATTATCAACATTTCTGACCACGACTTTCCGCCTCTATACTTTCCCTCTTAAAAACCTTGTTCTATATTTTTTATAGAAGACGCTTGAAATAGCCTCTCAACTGAGGCCCCCGAACCTTGGTATAGTTTGAAGGAAGAAATGATGCAACATCATTCAACTTGACGCACAAATCGAAAGATGTCCGAAAAACCTTACAAACTACCAAATGTGAATTTAATATTTTTTACACTTCACTTGATGATCACTTCAACTCAACTCCATCAGTGATTTCCTATCAATCCAAAACCACCCCACTCCGTCAATTTTTTAAAAAAATATTTCCATCTTTAAAGCCTTGGGAAAACCAATTACAGCAGCTCTGGCACTGTGAGCTCAAATATCGCACTCAAACTCCGACACCCTTTTGTTCCTCCCATCAGCCATGAGTTGGAAGTGAGTATTTTGGGAACTTAACCTAGGGAAGCCGCTGAAGCTATTCCTACTGACCAGAGGATTCTCCCGCTCCCTTTCTCTGTGAAAACTCGACGTGGACAATTTGCCGTCTTTACGTTCATTGAAGTTTGGCTCGTTGAAGTTGGCATTAAAGCTCGAGTCGCCGAAGTTCCTTTCGTTGAAGGTCTTCTCGTCTCTTGCAAACTGGCGGTCGGTGAAGTCGCCGCTAAACGGGACGTCCCTGATGCCGAAGCCACCCATCCTCGGTGTGCCGATGCCAAACTTGTTCCGCAGGTCTTCATCCCGGAAATTGAAGGCTCGGTTGTCGTATTTCTTGGGACCCGGTGCCAATCTAAAAAGTGATAACGTGAACGTTGATTTAGACAAATTTCTACGATGAGCTTGAACGTTAGGCGGTATAATAGAAAAAGTATGCAAGGGTAGGAACGGCGTAACAGAAAGTCGGGCAAAAAAAAATCTACCGGAAGTATAATTTTAACATTTTATTACTTTGCAGCAGTTGAGTTGCAAATTGAGTTTCAAATTAAAAATGGACCTTCAACTGTCCCAGATCACTTTTTGAGTCTCAACAATTGATCTGAGAGATGAAGTAATGAGGGCAAAATATTTATAATACGGCTTTTCTTTAGGTTTGTCGCAATTTAATATAACCCCAATTTTACATAACACTGCATGATATACGTTCACAGAGACACATAAATTTTAAGTCTAGGAGTCTTTGCCTCCACAGTTTTAAAAGGTCCAGTAAATTTAAAAAAGAAAAACTCTACGTACTCTCTAAAGACGCGTCTTTCCCGATCATATTCCGCAGACAGGCCCTCCTCATCGTGTATAATCGCCGACGGATCACTGTATACCGACGATTCTTGATAGAATGACTCCAGATCCACGTAGTTCCCTTCAGCTGGTTCGTTGTCCAGTAAATCGGCGAGCTGTGATTTAAGGACGGCGAAGGACGGTCTTTGCGTTGGGTCGGCGTGCCAGCAGGAGTGCATGGCGCGGTAGAGCTGGGGCTTGCAGTGCGGCGGACGTTCTAGACGGTAACCCTCTGTGACAGCTGCTAGTACCTCACGGCCCGTCATCGCTGCGTACGGCGTTGAGCCTGTGGAGGAAGAAATGGGAAGTGAGTTGTAGTCGATTTGGACAAATGATGGTGGCAATTCACAAGAAGGCCAACTAATACTTGCAACATAGTTTTTTGTATCGTCGGTATGCTATCAGCTGTTAGTAGTGAAAAGTAATGCATCTTGCTATTATTTTCTGCTACACAGCAAAATACTTGTTCAGAACGGTGTTTTTATCGTTATTATTGAACAATTCTTCTAACTGTAAGCAAAAAATTGCTAGTCATAATACTCGTTGCTACTTGGAATGTCCGATATTCGCATTATGCCACACATAACAAGAGCGGCACGGCTTGGCTTGGACTTCACAACACGGATGTCGACAATCTTATACTGTTAGTTGGTAGTCCAACAAACATCTGCTGAAAAAAATAACCGGCTATGAAACCTGAAGTTACAAGTAGTGCCAAACTGTTTTAGGAAGGAAAAATATCAAAGAAGCCTTTCTTACTTAAGGAAACGATTACAATTATTTTCATACTTTAAGGAACCGATCTCCTAGAGCAGGATTTCATGAGTTCACACGTTCGGTATCATGGCGGGAGGTATTTATACGAGGAAATCAATGATTTCATAATCTTTCTCCTTTTCGTACCTAGGGTAGCGATCCCTTCCACCTTAATCCTTTTCTTTTCTAATGCGATAATCTCTTCCACCTACAACTTTTCTTACCTAGGGTGACGATTTCCCAAAGCAGGATACCATAAGCCCACACGTCAGTCTCATGATTGTAGGCGTTGTACAGCAGCGCCTCCGGTGCCATCCAGCGCACGGGCAGCGCGTGCCGCTGCTTGGCGCGCTCCTCGCCGCCGGCCACCTCGCGGGACATGCCGAAGTCCGCGATCTTGCACAGCTTATTGTGGTCCACGAGCACGTTACGGGCGGCCAAGTCGCGGTGCACGATCTAAGGATCGGTAATGGTAAGGTAAAACGTGTTTGTTTTTGAAAATATTTATGTATGTACATTATATTACTGGCTGTACGCAGCTAAATTTAATACGCTGTATTTAGCTGCGTTTAGATTCGAAGGAAGGTAGCGGCTGATTGTGTGGTGACATGCCTCGGGGAGCTTGTAGCTTGAGCTGCGGATGTATTGGGCAAGTGTAAACTTCCATTAGTGTACACTTTGAACATTAATGGAAGTTTTAATAATGCAATGTAATGACTGCAAGTGCAAGATAATCTGCCCGCTTTTAATTTGTTATTCTTCTCTTAATTTCGATGACCATACTCACCCCCTTAGAAGCGATGTAGTCCATCCCCCTTGCTACGCAGTAGGCGAATACCGTCAGATCCCGTGACGTCAGAGCACCACTACCACTAAACCGGTCAGGCCGCGACCGGCGCTCACGCAGATATGTGAGAAGTTTGCCGCACATCACGTACTCCATTATCAGGAGATAAGGCTCTGAAAATTTACAGTGTGAATTTGCGTGAGTGGATGGCATCACACAATTTTTTGTCCTTACCTAATTAGAGATAAGTTCGCCTTTGGAACAAATTTTATGTTATCATTTTTCGAGTTTACTGTTTGCAATAAAGAATATATATATTAAAGGTTACATACTTTTGGTTAATAATTGGGTTATTCTTGACAATCAACTATCAACGCATTCGCATCATCATACTATGTTTTTGAACAATTTAGTCAACGATATGTTGAATTCAACGGTGGTCTAGCGATAGTACTAAAATTATTGTAAATAAAAAAAAAACAAATGAAGTCGTGGGTTGCTAAGTGGGCTCTTCAGTGAATATATGTACAGTAAATAGGGCACAACAAGTATGGAGTAATGTATTACTATGTCCTTACACAATACCAAAGATAATCATAATTGTTGTGGCACCAGTAACAGGCATCGGCATCGGAATATGAATGATAAAACATCTGTAAAATTTACTATATAAAATGTCTATTACTTTTTATCTTCCTTTTTCTCCCTCTCTTTCTGTCTTTATCTTTCTGTCTCTAAAACTAGTCAGTATTTTGGTAAAATAACTTGATTGTTAAGTAATAGAACAATATAGAACAGCAAAGGTAATACTCGTAATAAGAACAAATAATATATTTACCTTGTTCTGTGCAGCAAGCCAGCAGTGTCACCACGTTAGGATGCGTCCCAATCTTCTGCATGATGAAGATCTCATGCAGTAACTCCTGCTTTTCCTTTTGCGAGGCCGTCTCCTTGATGCTCTTGACCGCGACTAGCCGCGTGAGGCCGTCGTGGCCGGTCAGATCATCCGCTTGCGCTTTCCATACCTAGAATGATGTAGTAAATATTAAAGTTGTGTTTCACCAACAAATTCGACAGTTTTGTCCATTTTTTTACCAAAATTTTGTAGGTTTACAAATGGACACCTAGTTAACCTTACAACGTTAATTAAGTGTCAGTTTCTGTGTTAATTTGAATAAAAATATGGTGATTTCTATTTTAATAGATGAATAACTTCTTGATGCAGAATAAAGGAAGCTCTTTAAGAGATTATTAGCTTGGGAGAAACAGAGGGTTGTGTTTCTATAAAGAACTCACACAAATAAAAGGTACTCATGAATCATCTTACTTTTTACAGCGAATTTGGAACTATATAGAAATTATATAAAGCTGCATTGCATACCTGGCCAAAGTTTCCTTGCCCAAGTAAGGTTTGCAACCTTAACTTGTTTCGTGGGAACTCCCATTTCTGGTCAGGTTTCGATGGTGGCGGAATTGGTGGCCTGGCAACCGGTATGATGGGTGAATCCTTCTTTGTATCACCATCTTCGAAGTAGCCTTCGTATTCTGTATCTATCTCTTTTGTCCTCTTATTGAAGACGCTGCGCAAGACAAAGGCGACTATAGCAGCGACGGGTAAGAAGCCTAATCCAGCTAGAACATATGATGTCGTATAAGCTTTCTCAGCTTCGATCACTACTTCTTCATCTACCGGTCCTTCTTCTCTGTTAATCCAAGTGGTGTTGAATTTGGTCGTATTTGGTTCCCGATTAACATTTGTTCCTTGTGGTATAAAAGGTTTGGAACTTGATTCTGAAGACGTTCTTGATGTCACAATGAAAGGCTTGAATGTATTTTCTGTGGTTTCTGGCACTTCTGTTGTAGTTGGTAACATTGTTGATACAGTTGATATGGTCGTAGGTAAGGAAGATAACGTTGTCAAAGGCCTTCTAGAAATAGGGATAGGTCTTTCAGTACTAAAAGTCGTCGGTAAAGCAGTGGACGATGAAGAGGTACTCGTCGTTGTGGGTCTGCGTCTCCTCAAAATATTCTTTGGTTTTATAGTAGTGTTACTTGCTATGGTATCCACTTCAGGCTTACCGTATAAGCTCGCTAATCTTTCTGAAATTTTTAATTGAGTCGCTTCGTTTTTCAGTTCGACATCTTTTGCTGATAACTCACTGGCTACTGGTACATCTGTAGACCTATGCAATGATGTACTTGGATTTTCTGTAGTAGTAGTCCTGATTCTTATTCGGTGCTTGTAAGGTTTTGAAGTTGATGATGTAGCAGAAGCTGTCGTTTCTGTATCTTCTAATAAAATTGCTTTGGGAATTGTGTTGTTTTCTTTATCATTCAATATCAATTCAACTTTGACATCTGAATTATCATTGACCACAGAATCAGTAGCGTTTGAATCAGTTTTGTTTTGCCCTTTTACGGAGGACGTTATTGATACTGATGTCACAACTGCTGTGTATACCAAAGTTGCAGCTTTTTCTGTAGTTGTATTAGAAATTGTAACTACCGGAATATTTTCAGTGCTAGCAGAAGTCGTAACTCGAGCCGGTCTTCGACGCAAATTGTGATAAGTTCTTGTATGATTTCGTGGAGACGCGTTAGTTGTTCTGTTTTGAATATTTTTGTTAATGTTACTATTGTCTACGATACTGTCATTATTAGTTGACGTGCTGTTGATCTTGATTAAAGATTCTTTAAGCACTGTTGTATTAATTTTATTACTATCTTTGCTTTTATCCAATGTGCTTGTTGTGACGCTTATCATTGGATCGGTAACGTTAAGTTGAGCAAAACTAGGTGGTTTAGATGTGGATGACGTAGTGTATTTTCTATAAGCATTAACCAAACCCACATGTCTTCCAGGAGCTGTGCCTTTGACTGTATTTCTTACTTTATTCTTTTCGATAATATTCTTGACCACAGATACATCCATATCTTCGTTAACTTCCTCTTCATCAACACTTGAATTTTTATACTTTTCGGTGACAGAATATCGAGAGTTGAATTTTCTCCTTTCATGGGGAGCAATGATAAAATTTACAGATTTGGTGGACGCAGATAGTGTAGGTGAATTAGTTAGGTTGTCGCTTATAATTTGACCAGCGATTTTTTGTCCAAAGTATAAGAAAGGCGCCATATCTTCGACAGGTAATTCAGACTCTAAAGGCCTAAAATGGTTGTAAAGTTCATCTGACATGAAAAGAGTATTATTATCTTTATCTTTTTCATTTTCTACTTTGATAACTTTATTCCTTTCTTCCGTACTGTTTGTTGTATTATTATTAGTTTCTGTAGGATTTTCTTTGCGTTCGGGAATTATGGTCTCTTTTGGGGTGCTGTTTTTTATCGGTATGCCATCGGGTTTAGCTATACTATTTTCTTTGGTTTCATTTGCATTTAAAGTTTTATTCAACTCGTTACTTAACGTCACATTGTCTGTATCGGAATAGTTGAGCAAATAAAGCCCATGATTGGATTCATCCACTTGGAACTCTTCTTCTGGGTCTAATTCAATTTCCTTATCCAAACCCTCAAGTTTTTCAGGTGGAATGTAAACAGCCACATGTTCTGTCACAACTTCCTGACTTGCGTTTGATACTTTAGTAATATTTAATTCCTTTCTTCGATTGTTAAGGAAGCCACCTCTACTCCTAGTTTCTTGGTAAACTTTAGGTATAAAAAGATGTCTTATTTCGTGGGGCTTAACGTCCTGTTTAATTTCTCTAGTACCGTCGGTGGTGACGATTTTGAGCGAAGGCGCCGCCTCGTTGCTCCCATTGTCGAAGGTGATTCGTTTGACAATGGAACTATTTGAATCGCGCACCTCTAGTTGGGCGAATGTTGTGTTGCCTCTGGAATTGAAAAATTAAATTATGTTAAAAGAACACATTACTATAATCTGAGTTATGTATGAGTCTATATTACTTTATAGAAAATACCTGATATTTTCGTCAATCTAATTACTAATTGCTCTTCAAAATTCACATCAGGAAGAACTATGTAAAACTAGAAGAATTCTGGATGTGGATGATGAATATGGACGACAACACATACCTCAACCATAAGGCGAAGAAGAAAAAGCTTAAGGCGCCCCATACGCTACTCTCGTAACAATTGACTTACTTTGAAAACCTATTAAGAGGCTAAAAATTCCACCCATGCCGGGATTCGAACCCGCGACCTCTGGCTATCCGTGCCAGCGCTCTTTCCAACTGAGCTAATGGGCGACTCACCGGCATCAGTGAAATTTCGAACCTCTTTACACTATTCTCTGTATTACGTACAGGCAGCGACATCTGGCTGAAGTAAATTGCATCACTTACAGCCCCGAGTACCTACTTTGTAGTTAGGTTTTTACCACGGTAGGTCCTTCTTAGGTTAGGTCCTTAGCAGGGGTTAGTGCATTAAAAATAAAAATAGTATAATCATGTGGGTACAGCCATATCATTCCGACGTAAAAACCTAACTGCAAAGTAGGTACTCGGGGCTGTAAGTAATACAATTTACTTAAGCCAGATGTCGCTGCCTGTACGTAATACAGAGAATAGTGTAAAGAGGTTCGAAATTTCACTTATGCCGGTGAGTCGCCCATTAGCTCAGTTGGAAAGAGCGCTGGCACGGATAGCCAGAGGTCGCGGGTTCGAATCTCGGCATGGGTGGAATTTCAGCCTCTAAATAGGTTTTTAAAATTGTCCTTAGCATGGGTTAGTGCATTAAAAATAAAAAAAATATAATTGACTTACTTGTTCTTATGTGCCAGTGCAGCCAGCGTATTGATGTGCGTGGCCAACCTCCCGTTCAAGAGCTGCCGGCGCCGCGCCGCGAGCACCGACAACAACTGCGAGTCGCGCGTCGTGTTCACACTGGGTTGCGTCGTGGTGCGACGAGTGCCTGTAATGAAGAAAGGGTATGTTAAGAAAACCTGAGTTTCTAAGACGTTCACATACCTTAGCGCTTGTAATTGCCAGTTCGCGGTGGGCACGCGTGGTAATAAAGCCCATACTCTCTCTCTGAGAGAAGGCCTGTGTCCTACAGTGGGACGTTTATTACACTAGCTGTGCCCCGCTGTGTTACCCGCGGTTTATCCATTTTCCCATGGGAATAAGATATTTTCCTGCAGTAAATCTTAGCCTATGTATTAATCCAGGGTGTCGGCTAACTCCACACCAAATTTTATTAAAATCGGTCCTGCCGTTGAGACGTGAATACCTTTATAATATTAGGTGTGATGTGATAATTAAAATATTTACATACAGGCACCTACATTGCTTATGGGCCCACACTAGGATACCCTGTGTAGAGGGAACCAGAAACAGCGACATCACAAACGTGTAAACATCCAAGACCGGGGATTTTGTTTTGTCTTCAGCCGGGTTCGAACCCCATTATCCATATGGGCTGCATTAATAATTTTAAAATTATTAATGCATTAATAATTTTAAAATTATTAATGCAGCAGCATTAATTAGAAACAGATGAGATTGGTGTAGGATCTAGTCAAATTTATAAAAAAGAGGAGTTCCCTAATTCCAGTTCCAGCACATCATAAAGAGCCTTACCAAGTTAGTATATTTTCGGGGCTTAATCGCGTAGTAACGTCGTCGAAAGGTCAAGGTGGAATAGCAATAAATGATAACGCGATTAAGTCCCGAAAATATTGTTACTATGTGTACAAGTCGCGAAAGTTTAAAATATGTTATAGCCTTACCAAGTGTAACAATTGCTAGTTTGACTACGAGATCTCTAAATAATTCTTAGTAATAGGGCTGCTAGACCCTAAAAAATAACCTTAAAAATAGATTGCATTGCGCTCGATGCCATGTAACAATATAGTCCATAACCTAGTTTTTATTCGAATCACTTTGTCAGCTATTCACAGCGGCTACTCATCAATGCCAATTATTTACACGAATCTCCAAACAAAAACTGATTGTTACATTCTCAGGGTTCATCTTTTTAACTTTACTTCTAAAAACTGAAGCTTAACTTCTATAAACCGTTTTAGATCTGAATAGTGTTATTAAACTCCTGGTGCTATTTTTTATTCTATCTTTGTTATCCAGTATAAATAGACTCTAATTTAAACTGGCTGTAGTTTTTTTTTTCGATTTTGTAATAGCTATTGGATAATAATAATAAAATATCATAATAGTCATTTATTTCAAACAAAAGGACCCATATACAAAAATTATCTATAATATAAAAATTAATCGCTAAATGTGTCGCTAAGCGCAAATGTCGAGAACCGATTTCGCTAATTCTTTTTTTAGAATATTCCTTAAAGTACGAGAATGGTTCTTAAGAGAGAAAAATTAAAAAAAAATTAAAGAATCGACTGTTAGGCGGTACGAAGTTCGCTGGATCAGCTAGGTGCAAATAAATAAGAACTAAACAACAAAGGTACGACAAATTACATAAAGTCCTAAACTACTTGCGGTTCGCGCCCATCTGAACAGATATCCAGTGACTATAATATAGGACTGATCAACTTCTTCTTCATTAGTCCTCTGCTGGACATAGCCCTCCCCTAATGAGCGCAAGATTGTGCTATCCTTGGGGGGTAATGCCCATAATCCCCACGCTGTGCATGCGGGTTGGGGATCGCAGTTTGGTGGAATTGTACTGCAGGGGGCGCTGCTGCCCACCCTCCGGTTTGTATCCCTTAGTCGCTTTTTACGACACCGGAGGAGGAATTTGGGTTGGTGCTATTCTCTAGACCGACACCAAACTGATCAACTTATGATGAACATATTCACAGAACTCACCCTCTGAAACAATGATTTGAATCCCGCTTCTACTCTACTCACTTCTCATTACCACTTAGATTTTTACTGCAACCTGCTGATACAGAAATAGCCGAGACGCACGTCGTCACATTCCGGCAATCGGTCACGCTCCCGTATGCCCAGTTCGTCGGTTATGGACACAATAAAGCTATTTTCCGCGTGCCGTTATGTCAGCGTTGCGTCATGGTAGAGACGCTAAGTTATCTATTGTTGTCTTACAGAATTCTTGGTTGTCGTCTCTTCGAACTTTTAGTACGAAACCAGAACTCTCAGCGCGATGGGAATACATGTAGAGACTATTCCCAAAGCTATTCGTTATCGAGTGATATTCGTTATATGTTGTAACCGTCATTGATCGCGCGACTTGGAAGAGTTTTCGTAGGTAATGAAAAAAATTAAGATAATGTTACAGTTCATGTGCAATCAGTTGGTGTGCCCACAGTAGTTTATGACGCTGCAGTCGTTTTAGTTTGAGCTCTGTTTGATTGTTAAGATAAGATAATATAAGATAAGATAAGATGAGATGAGATGAGATGAGATGAGACGAGACGAGACGAGACGAGACGAGACGAGACGAGACGAGACGAGACGAGACGAGACGAGACGAGACGAGACGAGACGAGACGAGACGAGACGAGACGAGACGAGACGAGACGAGACGAGACGAGACGAGACGAGACGAGACGAGACGAGACGAGACGAGACGAGACGAGACAAGACAAGACAAGACAAGACAAGACAAGACAAGACAAGACAAGACAAGACAAGACAAGACAAGACAAGACAAGACAAGACAAGACAAGACAAGACAAGACAAGACAAGACAAGATAAGATAAGATAAGATAAGATAAGATAAGATAAGATAAGATAAGATAAGATAAGATAAGATAAGATAAGATAAGAATATTCTTTATTGTATACTGGAAAAACAACAAATACAAAACAATTGCAAATATACATAGTACAATTGGCGGCCTTATTGCTAAAAGATTCTTATTTGAGTTTTCTTATCTCACAGTCTGTCAGTGTCAATTGATAGTAAATGAAGTATCGTTTTTTTTTAATAGGTCAAGTGATGTCCTGAGGTGAAAAAGCCTTAGTTGCCTACGTTGTCTCTCCAAAAACTCAACTAAACAGACTTTGTAATTTGATGTTTATTTTTGATACCACTTCAAGCAGTCTTCTCTCTTAGAATTTGCGTTTTCTGATAGAGAGTTCTGGACAAAAGGGCACAGAAATCTCAGCACCGTTTTTATTCTATAAACGTATTTATTTAGTTAAATAGAATTTCCAGTACTATTAAATATTAAACATAAATGCTCCCCACAATACTCGTTTTCCTAGTGTGGATATCACAGGAAACGTAAGCTAGAAATAATGTATTGAGAAAAAATCTTACCCTAATTTTATAGTACCTAAGTCTTCGAGCGAAAACAAGAATAGGGACCCAGCTATTGTTATTGACACTTGACGTGATGACGGACTGTGACGAAAAGGAGCACCGTTAGCGCACGTGGTTTGATAGCTATAGCGGATTTTGTTGACTTCCGACGAAGATATAAATGTATTTTAAAGTTATAAAAACGAAAGATGACATAGCAACTGCAAGCATAATTAAATTCTCGTGTATAATACAGGTCTGGCAGTCTAAAGTACCTTCTACGACTTGATAAAACCATTGGTTAAGCAATTGGTCTCCACGATACAGGTATAACCTAGTGTGGAGACCACTGTAAATTAGATTCGTAGTAAATACTGCCATAGAAACTGTTACACCTTTATAATATACCTTCTGCTTGTATACTCAGTGTAACATAAACATAATGCTGGGTTGTTGAGGTTAAAAAAAAAATGTCTTTGTATTTGTAAAAGAAGTGAGCAACTTGGCCAGAGCTACGCTCTCTAGCCATCAACATAAATAAATGGAAAGCCCTTGTGTCAGGCCCAGATTCCACGGAGAAGTAACGGGATCAAATAAGAAGACAAATAAATACTTGTATATTGATAGAAAATTACGATCACTGCGTGTTCATGTATATGTCACCGGAAAATAACAAGATCCGCCAGCTTATAAATCTCCTAGGAAAATTATAAACTTTCGTAGGATTGTAAACGAGAGATATATTGTATTGTCTTACGCCCACATTTTCGCAAATTGATAAACTTACCAAATTCAAGCGTAAAATAATAAGTAAGCCTTAACGAAACGCCACCTGCGCTCTGATTGGTTCAATAAGTCACGTGTTCCTGCTCCATCTAGAAATATCTTTGATGAAGTGAAATTTACCACAGAGCTACGAAAGTTTTATAGTGGTCATGACCAAAATAGTAAGAAGTCGATTAAAAAAGTCGAAAATTAAAAAAGTAGTTAAAATGATGTAAGACTATAATAAAGCTAAAGCTTTGTGACGTCGCAATGTTGCAAACCGAAATCAGGTTCGAAGTTTCAGGATGGAGTGAGCGGAGCAAAGCTCCATCCTAGAACTTCGGGTGTTAGGTTTTTTTTTATATAAGAGGAAAAAAAATGGGTCCAGAAGAACAAAATCATTCATACAGCATGATCTTGAGGTTAGGTTTACAGAAAATTCAACAATAATTTTCTCGAAAACTACGCATCTCCGGCAAGAATGGATTGCAGGTAGGTAATCGAAACTGATCAATTTATACTAGTTTGGCAAGTTTGATCGTACCTAAGTCTATGGACACAAGCATTGCCACTGTCGAAATCAACCAATCAGAGAGCAGTGTGTTATTTGCCGTATTTTATAAAAGCGTAAAATAAAAAGCTCTTCTGTGATTGGTCGAAGAGTTTAGAATCTTACGAATGGATATCCGTTAGTTTATAAATTAACCACGAGACTTCGCAAATTAATAAATTTGCGAAAATGTGGGCGTAAAATAATACAATTTATCTCTCGTTTACAATCCTACGAAAGTTAATAAATTTACTAGGTAATTTATAAACTTGCGGATCTTGTTATCTTCCGGTGACATATATTCAAGATTTCCCAGTACTACGAGAAATTTCCCTGTCTGTTAGATATAAGTTGTATTCGTTAGACTGAAAACATAAAAAAGCGCTTCCAAAAGTTCCTCAGTTCCTAATTATTCTGAAACATTGCTTTGGCAAAAGACGAACTCCAGTAACCATAGGACTTCATACAGTCTTTCGAGATTTTTTCTGTTCATTGTGTTTACGTTAAAGACACTTTCATTTTGTTAAATAATAGACGTTCGAATCAGCACTTTTTCTAGTCAGTATATCTATGAAAATTATGTGTACACCAGAAATATATCAGTAACTTTAAAACTGTAGGTAATCAACACTATTAAAATACTAGAAAAAACATGCGTTCTGAAGATTTAGGCTAGCAAAGCCAAATACATCATTAATGGGGCATTGTTTACATTTCTACAATTAGATCTGTGAAAATATAATGAACTTGATTAAAAAAATGTGTTAAGCACACTTTGTACTATAACATTAAGCATTATTTACATGACAGTGACTAGTTCAATGCATGGATTGAACTTATTTATGCATAATTAAAACTGTTTTTATACGGATTTATGCTCGTTTATTACATTTTTACAATTTTCCAACGTTTCGGCACTTTTTCAGGTGCCGTGGTCCCGGATGACTGAGGTGACAGGTGTCTTTTAGAAATCATTAACGGTTAGTTTACTACCCTCGGCAAAAATTACAAAAGATAATTATGAAGTTACGTTCCAAAATAGACAAACCAATTATTTTTTATATAAAGTCAACAATATTGATTATTAGTAATTGAAGTTAAAATTAAATTTATAAACTAATTACTTTATATGAACTTAAAGATACCGATTATTAATTGAAATTAAATTTATTTTTATTATTTATTCTACAGTCACACTTCTAGCAAGGGGGTCTCATGCACTTAAGCACTGGTTCCCATGCTACCGGTTCCCATGCTACCAAAAATATTATTCATGCATGCATGGGTTGAATTTACTCATACATTTCTGGGTTTGAAAATATGTATGCTGATGTTTACTGATGACTTTGAAAAGACTAAGTTGGGAGTTCATTTCGTATATATCGTATATATATATATATAGCTTGTAACGTTCACTAAGTCACAGTTTCTTTGAATTTAAATTTGATTTTCTTTCAATATTATACCAGTTTTACAATAAAAGGTTTCGGAGTTGTAAGTCTCAAATTGAGATAATGAAGTACCAATTTGAACGTTGTGGACTGAAAGAGGATGTAGTAACTAGAATTGAGAAAGGAATGTTGCGTTGGTTTCGACATGTGGAGAGGATGAAGGAAGAAAGATTGACGAAACAAATATATATTGCGAATGTGAGGGGAAGGGCTGGTAAGGGACGTCCCAGACGGACTTACATCGACCAAATAGGGGATGTATTAGCAAAGGGAAAGATAAAAAGTACCCGGAGCCGGCGTGCGTGCATGCAACGACTTATGAACGTTGATGAAGCGAAGGTGATCTGTCAGGATCGTGGCAAGTGGCAGTCCCTGGTATCTGCCTACCCCTCTGGGATACAGGCGTGAGGTTATGTATGTATGTATGTAAGTACCAATTTACCTTAAAGAAAGGCGTCTAAGTGACGTCTTGCGGTTGACTTAATTGAACTCCGATAAACTTGGAACGTTAATAATCTTTGACTAGTTAGATAAGACAACTGCTGAAGACAGTATACAGTTATCAAGTGATTGGAATCGTATCGCTGCCTTTTGTTTTATCTTGATCGATATTAACATTATTGTTTTAAAAACCTATTTAGAGGCTAAAAATTCCGCCCATGCCGATCATTCCGATGTAAAACCTTACTGCAAAGTAAGGTACTCGGAGCTGCAAATGATGCAAATTACTTCAGCCAGATGTTGCTGACTGTACGTAATACAGACAGTATTGTTAAGAGGTTCGAAATTTCACTGATGCCGGCGAGTATTATTAAAATTCTTTATTGCATAAAAATTTTGCACACGGGCGAACTTAATGCTACTAAGCATCATCTACCAGCTAACCTAAGATTTGCAGACAAAATAAGCAGGTAGTGCAATATTAAACAATATAAAATTTACTAATTATATCTATATTATACTAAACCCAGCGAACTTCGTACCGCCTAACAGTCGATTTGTATTTTTTTTTATTTTTCCCTCCGTAAGAACATCCTCGTACTTCAAGGAATATTCTAAAAACAGAATTAGCGAAATCGGTTCAGCTGCTCTCGAGATTTCCGCTTACCAACACATTCAGCGACTCATTTTTATATTATAGAAGATATGAAGTTTGTAAATTTATATGGGACCATCACCATCATCTTTGTATCTACGTAGAAATATCTAAGTGCAGTTAATATCGAATCACACTGAGACTGACACCAATTTGACGTGACATTTTGAATTGAAAAGATATTTCGATGCACTTAGACCTAAGCGTTGAAAGGCGTTAGTCATAAAAACACTACTTGGCCACAAATCGAAAGAGATCGATCAATTGAAGCATGTTGCAACAACCTAATGGAGAGATGGAAACAAAAGACAATCAATTCCATCATTAACAAGAAGTATTAAACTTTGGCCTTTGCATCTATGTAATAAGATGATTATTTCATACATGATCTAATGGCACCTTCACTTACACTAGATGGGTGAAAAGACCACTCAGACGCTGCAACTCTTAGAACAGTGTTTATTAGGTGGAGTAGCATCCTGAATTCCTAGTGGCAGTACTAAACGCTAATGATAAAAGAAAACATCGTGGGAAAACCCGCGGCTTGGTTAGCTCCGCCCGTATCGATTTGTTTATCCCGTGGACTAGACCGACTAAACTGTCAGGATGACGATGATGATGAGGTTTTATTCCAAGTAGCGCAGAAACTGCGGCTTAATGAACGTTACAATTCAAACTAGGTGTCCATATCAAGATCTAGATCATTATGGAGAAAAAATGGCCAAAAAAACTCCAAATTTAGTCTTTTCAAAATCCTTAATTAACATAGTTCACATAATTGTTATAAAACATAGAACTCATGCATTGTACTGGCTTTAATTCCCGACATCATTGTCACCTAAATATTCCTTTATGTTATAGTAGCCCTATTGGCACAAAGTGAGTTTTTGAACCGCGTTTCAGGCAAGCTTAATATATCTTCAGGGATTTTATTATAGAAACGTATACAATGCCCCATGAATGATGTAGTTACCCTTGCCAGTCTAAGAAGTGGGAACAAAAGTTTATGTTTATTTCTAGTATTTACATTGTGTTGGCTACCTCAAGTTTACAACTTCAATTTTTAATATTTTTCCTGACGTACATAATGTTTTCATAGATTTAAAAACCTATTTAGAGTTTTCATAGATGTTAGTTTCTTGAAAGAAATCTCTTAACGAAATGTCAATTAACAGCCTTGTAAGTTACTTACACTTTCACTACAATCTACAACTTTAACAGTAGAAATCGTCTCCTCAAATGGTGATCACAAGCCATGTCTCTACCCACGTCAGTAGGTGAAGGTTGCGTTGCCGTCAACAATCACACTGAACTAACGGCGGACAAGACGCGATTAACTGCAATTACTGGTCATTGTCGACTGTTTGGTGACATGCGATGGCCTTTCAACCGGTTTGACCTTTAAGGGCCCTAAGTATCATTAGAAGCTGCTAATGATTTGCAGCTGGTAAATTATAAAAACCTATTTAGAGGCTAAAAATTCCACCCATGCCGGGATTCAAACCCGCGACCTCTGGCTATCCGTGCCAGCGCTCTTTCCAACTGAGCTAATGGGCGACTCACCGGCATCAGTGAAATTTCGAACCTCTTTACACTATTCTCTGTATTACGTACAGGCAGCGACATCTGGCTTAAGCAAATTGCATTACTTACAGCCCCGACTACCTACTTTGCAGTTACGTTTTTACATCGGAATGATATCGCTGTACCCAAATGTCACTTACCCACTAACCCGTGCTAAGGACAATGTTAAAAACCTATTTAGAGGCTATTTTTTTTTTTAAATTGTCTTTAGCACGGGTTAGTGCATTAAAAATAAAAATAATGTTAAAAACCTATTTAGAGGCTAATTTTTTTTAAAATTGTCCTTAGCACGGGTTAGTGCATTTAAAATAAAAATAGTATAATCATTTGGGTACAGTGATATCATTCCGATGTAAAAACCTAACTGCAAAGTAGGTAGTCGGGGCTGTAAGTGATGCAATTTACTTAAGCCAGATGTCGCTGCCTGTACGTAATACAGAGAATAGTGTAAAGAGGTTCGAAATTTCACTGATGCCGGTGAGTCGCCCATTAGCTCAGTTGGAAAGAGTGCTGGCACGGATAGCCAGAGGTCGCGGGTTCGAATCCCGGCATGGGTGGAATTTTTAGCCTCTAAATAGGTTTTTAAAATTGTCCTTAGCACGGGTTAGTGCATTAAAAATAAAAATAGTATAAGCTGGTAAATTATCCTACTATGAGACTGTGAAAGTTTGTGAAGATGTTTGGATGGTTGTTACTCGATCACGCGATAACGGCTGAAAGAAGTTACATGAAACTTGGCGTACAGATAGAAAATGATCTCTCGTATCAAACTTGACGCGATAAATGAATTTGTCCTATAGTATTTAACACAAGAAACCGAAATTTATTGACTTTGCTAAGTAAGTATGCAAGATGGCTGCAAAATTTGCAAATCCTGAACACCCCGAACTACAATAGGGTCAATGTAGCCATCAGAACCAAAATTTCAGCTACTTCCATTTTTTCACTTAGATTGTGTACTTAATGTTTCGGTAATGAGGTCGCCCGGGATAATATTTTATTATTACCGTAACATTGTTACAAGCCAAAATCTAAGATTTTTATTGATTGCGTTTAGTTGCCATGTTAAAAAGACTGAGACTAGTCAGTATTCCCCAGCACTCAACCAACTATGTTCAGAATGCGGTCCTTACCCGCATTCCTAAAACTTATAATAAACATTTTTGCGATGTTGACATATTCACAGGATCTAAATGGTCGTTTAAAAATGAAATAGTGGATATACTAGTAGATGGAAACTAATTTTTTAGTGTAGGTAATGCAAAAAAAAAAATGATTCCATTACTCTTACTTACCAGTAGTACTTACAATATACTAAGTATATACTCGAACACTATACGTAAATACAATCTCATATAACTACTTACCCAAACCCTTATTTACATTATATATTACACTGTTTTTGTGTAACTAAAATATCACTCTGGTATGAGTACTTAGATAAGTTTTATATTGATGTGAAGAAAGAAAAAAGACTAAGATGAAAAAGCTATACAAAACTGTAGCACACCTTAAATATTATGTATTTACAAACCGAATAACGCTTTGTTACGTACATTGTTAAATAAGTTTGAATTTAGAATTTTGTAATAGTTTAACCTACTTTGTAAATATGTGGAAGCCTATTATTGACTTAAAAAAACTGTTACTGCACTACTTTAAAAACACACTGTTATTTAAGCTGTTGGTTTCCCAAGGATTGTGTCCGATTTTGTGGCGGCTTTTCAACGATATTGCGGCTTTTGGCCAAGTTTGCTAAGATATCACATCACACTAATAATATCCTCCTAAGCCCTGGGGGGGTAACACTTACTTCAAGTCTTCTATGACCACATAGATTTTGAAGAACTTTTTCTTCTTGTTGGCCAAAAAATTGTGAGGATAATATTGGACCTGGAACAGTAAGTTTTCCAGACTTCCTACTAAATCATTGGTTGTGAATTAAGAAAGTTATTCGTGATGTCCTATTTCTAGGACGCCAGGGTTTAGGAGGATATAAAGGTGAAAGTTTGTGTGTATATGTTTGTTACTTCATGTCTAAACGAATGACGCGATTTCAATAACATTTGTATTGAAGTTAGCTGACACTCTGAATTAACATATAGGCTGCGTTTTACTGCGGGAAAATATCTTATAACTTAGAAAACAAAGTCATTAGTACATGCCCGCACCGGGAATCGAACCTAGGTCTATCGCTAGTGAGTCCATTATTCTACCCACTGGGCTGCAATACCCCTTAATAGTGACCGTAATAATAATCAACCAAATTAAAATGTACTTAACAACGATTTCAATTGCGCCGCGCTAATACGAATAATTGCATTTAAATTAATAATAATTAAAAAAAATAATTAACGCTTTTAGGAGGTGTCAAGGGCAAAGTATCAAGATTGGTTGAGTCGTAACAATTGCGTAATTAATGCTGGAATCTTGATTGTTTACAGTCGGTAGTGGGTTATGAATTGAGGTTTGTTTTGAAGCATTCGCACGAGCATTGTTCTTGGCTAGAGACTGCTACTGTGATTACAATAAAGCACATACGCCTTAACAATGAGATTATCTGTTGCATAAAGTAGGCCTAAACACTTTGGTACATAAAGGTTGGTAATAGTTTGAGAATAGATAATTTGGTCGGACCAATCCAGACTTGGCCCCCGTGGTGGAGTATGACCTAACCTTCCTGCGATGCAGGAAGAGACCCGTGCTCCAGCAGTGGGGACGTACAAAGGGTTGATATCATCATCAACACCACGTAATATAAACGCCTGTAACCCGGACGGGATGCAGAGGACGGGCCTTTGGGACTCATTCTATAAATCCTATTCTATATGTAATTTGTCACAATTATTTCGCTTTTTTTGCGTATCAATCAATTAAAAGGAATTTGTAAGCTCACTTTAGTTCAAACTAAGTTGTAGAGGAAAGCATCTTTTGCTAGATAACACTAATTTACAGTATCTATTGTTTTAGCGTCACTTTTTTATTATTAATATAACATTACTTCTCAGTGTGAAGGTCTAAGGATGCAGTACCTACTTTATGTCTATTTATATCCGTTTGTTGTTAAATTTTATCTGTACTTGTATCTGTTTCTTCACCTTACATAAAAATAAAAAAATAAATAAAATAATAAATAAGTATGGATTTAATGGAGCTAGATAACCCGCCAGACAATAGACATTAACGAAGCACATTGATCATTAAGTAAACTGCAAATTGCATTTCACAGCGGTTCACATTTAAGCTGCAGCAAGGAATTGCAACATCCGAAGAGGCAAGGAAAGTAAATCAAGAGCTATCGAATCTAATCCAAGATGGCGGAGTTACGCAACGCTCGGCCCAGCGAGCGAAAACCGACACCATAGAAGATCTACTTAAGTTTTTTATTAACTACATCTTCCATTAGTGGGCTAGTCACACTACTGGGCTACAATTTTATTCGACTGTTAGAATTGTATTATGCGTATTGTATTTGAATTAGGGCAACTGTACTATAACACACCTGACCGAGTCTTCAGTACCAAACTGCTTCTCCAGCTATATCAGAGTTAATGAAAGAATTCTCTAAAAATACGTCGCAGAGGATATAGTAATAATATTTTACACACAACTGAATCACTTGTCACTGGTCCCGGCAGAAGACTGACAGCGGTTGAATATGATAGCAATGATGATGATTATGATGCTACCCAGGACATCATAAACATGGAACTATACCCAGACTGAGGCCATTTGTACGATTGTACTGGGGCCCACAGTAGGAACCAATCTCACGACGTCCGACAGACTTGGTATCATGGCTAAATTAACGAGCGTCACACATTTCTCCGCTTTTCCACTCCCCTCTAATGCTGACTACCTTGCCAACATTTTTCACTAAAGTTTCAATCTGAGATAGAGTGTTTATCAGTGTTCAGATGTACATAATATATGCTAGTATCAATATTAAAGTGTAAAGAACTATCCCCCGTTTTCTTGTACAAAATTTGTTAATTTACTGCTAACAGCTATCAAATGCAGATTAGACTAGCGCCTTCTACCAGAAACCGGGGCTAAGAAATGTATTGTGTTAATGAATAAAATTTACTGACTTACTGAAATTACTTTTGAAATACTCTGGGTATTAGGGTATAGCCTAAAATCTTAATATAGTATGCAAAGAAGTATTTATGAATATTTGAATATTTTGACGAGTTTGATTCAGCGTAGTATAAAAATAATTCAATTTGTTTAATGACAACTAAAGGCCCAATTTTCTTACAGTACAGTATAGTCTCTATGATATTCTATTACGCGAAGTTCCCAGCTCACATTCTGCCTAGCGGTAAAAGGGTCCGAAGGCTGAGAAAATTTGTAGTTTCGCAACCGATGTGGGCCTCGGACCGAGCTAGTTACATCTAGATGTCCCTTTTTGTAAGGTAATTGAATTTGAGACCTAGCTGATCCTTAATGCTTGTTACTCAATTCGACGTATAAGTATTTTTTTATTGACTTCAAATAGGAGGGGGTTTGCTTACTTTCGGCTTAACTTCTACACTTATTTTTACTATTTTAGTTCTTTTGAAATTGTTTGGTTAATAAATGAAATTGTGGTAATCATGTTTCGTAATTTGCAAAGAGAAAAGTTAATTAGTTGGACCTGAGATTCCCGCTCTTAACCTCGTATGCAATTGTACATAGCCAGCGCCACACAAATGTACCTACATAACATAAAAATAAAATCTTGCGTGCATGCCGGGATTCGAACCCACAACCTCTCGATTGAGAATCCAGCGTTCTACCGCCAATATCACAACTCGTAAAAAGGACGTATGGGTAGGTATGAGTTTGTTTAGGGTGGGAATATAGGTAGATCGATTAACTTTTTAGGATATACTAAACTCTTGTCACTCGCGCGACGAACTCGAGTGCTGCTTGTTTTGTACATCTTAAAAGATTGCTTTTACCAAGCGCGATATAACTTCACGTAGCCAATTAAAAGTACGTTTCGCCGAGAAAGTACAAAATTGTAAATTCAACCGTAATATAATTAAAGTGACTCAAGTTATGTGTCCGGCTTGCCTATCTGACGTTTCCGCTCGAGAATTTGTTCCAATGAAAATTGCATTTCACACTATGCGATGTGGAATTACAGAATATCATCTCCGAGGTGGATTTTCTTTGAATTTTGCATTGAAAATACAAATTTCTAATAAGTACCAATTTACTGAAATACTTCTGTTGTAAAGCTTACAACTTATTTAGTTAGTTAGACCTGATATTTCCGCACTTAGCCTCATAGTTGGGCCATTGTACGTAGCAAGCGCTGAGGTACGTTAACACTTCAGACACTAGGGTCTCCTTACGATGTTTTCCTTCACCGTCGGCGAGTGGTATTGCTACTATAATTTCACAAATGTACATAGCTTAGAAAACTAAGTCATTGGCACATGCCGGGGTTTGAACCCACGACCTCCCGATTGAGAGGCCGGCGTTCTACACCGCTCCGCTACCACCGCCCCTTACAACTTATTTAATTATTGTCAAATTTTCATTAGTATTAATTAATTGTAGACTTTTAGTCCGGATTTACTTACGGGTGTTCTTATATCGGAAAAGTCCGACCAGTATTAATTAATATTTATATTATCATCATTATTACGATACTATATTTGTGTTTTAATTTATGATTTCTCACCACTTCTAAGTGGATAGCTCATTCGTCTGGAATGTATAGTTTACTTCCACATGAGATTTTCTTGTGTGTGTTTTGTGTTGTGAGTTATGGTAGAGTAAGGCCTAACCTTCCTGCGATGCAGGAAGAGACCCGTGCCCCAGCAGTGGGGACATACAAGGGTTGATAACGAGATTTTCTTTCGTATACCTATCCGTTTAAGTACCTATCCGCTGACTGTGAAGGAAAATATGGTAAGGAAAGCCTAGTGTCTGAGGTGTTCAAATACCTCAGCGCTTAAAATTGCCAAGCTACGTCGGACACCCGTTGTAATTAATGGTCTCTCTCTCTTTCTTTCTCTCTCTCTCTCTCTGAGAGAAGACATGTGGACAGCATGCCCTGTAGAGAGAAGTTTACAGGCTATATATTTCTACTGGTCGAGCGGATACAGTGTGACGTGATGTAATCCAAGATTATTGGAAGCTTCTGCGTTAGTATATTTTGTGTTCTGTGCAGTGAAAGCTTGCAATGGCCTTTTGCTCCGTTTTATGAGATTATTTAAAGACCGACTGCTGCGAAAATTGCATAGTTCCTTCCTTAATAAAAGTCTTGAGCAATAAGTTTGTACCATAGGTAATGATATGCAAATAAATTGTATGTTAAGACTAATTGAATACGTCTGATGTTTTGAGCCACTACTTTGGGACATAAGATGAATTCTTTTATAACCACTAATGTAGATAATTACTTTATCCAAATACTGATAATTTAATTTCATTCAAATTCAAATATGTTTTACTCAATGTAGACAGAAACAGCGATTGAACGTTACAGGTTAAAATAGGTGTCTATTTCAAATCTAGATCATATTGGAGAAAAAAAGACAGAAAATTTTCAAATTCGTCTTAACTACAAACATAAAACCAAAATCTTTAATAACCTCAATTAAATAAGTATAGTTTACGTTTATTTATATAGTTTACGTACAAGTTAAACAGAATCTGGAAACTAAACTTACGTGGCCGAACGTTCACGGGTCGGACTTTTTACACAAAACACACATAACCTCACGCCTGTATCCCAGAGGGGTAGACAGAGACTGTCACTTGCCACGATCCTGACAGATCACTTTAGTTTCATCAACGTTCATCGGTCGTTGCGTGCACGCACGCCGCTTTCGGGTACTTTTTGTCGTGCACTTTGCTAATACATCCCCTATTTGGACTTTTTAGTCATTGGAAAACGGTAGAATAACTTAGCCACTGTTTAAATTGTCCGTAACTTACGCAAAGGCCTGATGATGATAAATACGATTACATCGTCTAAAGTGGGTTATTATATCAAATCTTTCGCAGAATTAGACCAAAGGAGAAAGAACGCGAACAACATTTTCAAAACAATAGGTGTCATCAACATGAAAACAAATTAGGTACATAAATCTTGCCAGCCTTTATAAATCAAGCTAACTAGCAATGGATGTGTGCTGAACTCCAAGATTAAATTCACTTAAGTGCGAAACAATAGAAAACAGAAACAAAAGATTTCTACTGCGAACGTATTGTACAAATTATATCGTGTGAACGAGTCTTTAAAATTCCTGCGAAATTGTTAACCCTTGCCGTATTTAACTATGAGATAATGATAGTTTTTATGCCATATAAATTAAGGCTTGCAGCGTACTTGCGTAGGCAACTGTGATAAGGTTTCTTACAATATATATGGAGTCAAGAAATAACATCAAGTAGCCAATTTTGTGTCTTCTTCCTCTTCGTGCTATATTAGTCCACTACTGGACATAGGAGCGCAAGGTTGTGCCATCATTGGGGGATAATGCCCATAATCCCCACGCTGGGCATGCGGGTTGGGGATCACAGTTTGATGGCATTGTACTGCAGGGGGCGCAAATTCTAATTGTACCCAAATTCTTCCCGCGGGTGTCCTAAAAGGCGACTAAGGGACACAAACCGGGGGGTGGGCAGCAGCGCCCCCTGTAGTACAATTTTGTGTGTCAAAGAAAAATTATATCCTCAAGACATCTCTCATTTGAATAGAGTAGAACCAATGATCAAATTTACAAATATTTTTGTAGTCAGCCGTATTTGTGTCCCAGTGCTGGGCAAAGGCCTCCCCCTCCCCCATGAATTTCCATTCCTCCCTGTCTTGTGCAGTTATCTCCCATCCACGCAAGAAGGTTGCGAGATCGTCCCGCCATCTCTGCTTTCGCCGACCGTGTCGGCGATATACGTGGCGTGGAACCCATTAAAGTTTACAAATTCGTTTGTTATCGTTTTCAACCCCTGGGGCACGGTTGTCTTCCTGCATCGCAGGAAGGTTAGGCCATACTCCACCACGGAAGCCAAGTCCGGGTTGGTGGAGGATTGTAAGACAGTGGCGGGTCTTACTTCTCAGAAGTTATCAAGCTGCCCATAAGGTCTCTGACATGGCTTAACGAGTGCCATTACATGACAGTCGGTACCAACGGCTTACCGTGCCTTGCGAAGCACGGAAGCGCTCGGGAAAATGCCACTAGCGGTAGTCAGGGGACTGTCACCCATCCTGCACCTGACCGCGCCTGTTGTTGCTTAACTCAAGTGATTGATTCCAAGCACTCGGTTCGCCTAGGCTACGAGCGCTTCAATTTACAAATAAATATTTTTAATTATAATTTAGATAACGTAAACTCACGCCTGTTTCCCAGAGAAGTAGGCAGAGACTGCCACTTGCCACGATCCTGACAGGTCCAGGACAGGACCTTCACTTCATTGACGTTTATTAATTATTATTAAATTTTTCTTTAAGCGATTACAGATAAAAGCTACTGGGAATGTCAGTTATGAAACATTATGAAACGACGGAAGTCAGTTCACAGAGTGCTTAGTGCGAGTTTTTTAACTACTCGATCGCGTTAACGTAAACTCATATTTCTATGGCATCGAGAAAGCGCTACCTAGCGACAAGTATGGAAATTAAAATTGCTGAGTGCGAGTTGTAATGGTTTACGTTGAGAAGGAACAAGTTTACCAGCCAAAACACGAATAAACGCGAGTGCGAGTTGTACTGTGACAGCGTTTTGCTAGTTCGAACGGTTAACTTACTCATACTCACTACTCAATGCTCGATTAACGCGGTAGTAAAGTTATTCGATTGGATCTGTCAAACTCGCACTAAGCACTCAGAACGCCGTGTATTTACCAAGAAACGTAATTTCCCATTGAGTTCGAACTGTGCACCGACTACAGGTAAATAAATTGGTAGGCAGAAAAACTGACATGTTAACGCTCAAAGTACAAGTCACAAACACTAACACCCATTGTCTGAAGGCGTACTATTTTGCAATTTCACTTCGCTCTACGCGGATAACAAAAAGCTGGCTGGTTTAGAAATATTCACGCCTCCTAGTTGAGTTCTTAAGTGCGTGAGATTATGTTGAAACGTAGGTATTTGAAATGGCAGACTTACGTTTACAAGTAAAACAAGTAAAGTCAAGTAAAAAGTTCTACAGGCAGATGAAAAAAATGGTTACAGGCAGATGAATAGTTCACTATGGTCACCACGCTAGGTCAAACCTGTGTTGTAGTGGCCTTCTATATGTTAACAGTCATGAGTGGCCCATGCACGGAAAAAAATTTGCTTTAGCAAAGTACCAATTTGGCTTTGTTAAAAATTACTCGACTACATACAACTAAGATACATTTAAAACGCTCATTAAAGCTTTGTTAACTATAGACGAGCAAGTATTGCTAAATGGTCTTGGTTATTTTAAATTAAAGTACTTCTTTATTACCAAATGAGTGTCTCGATAAATGTAACCTTTGCGGAATACAATTACAAATAGACAAGCTTACATTGTTAGCTACGGCTAAGCATGTTATTTAATTTAAAACGAGGAAGCCTCGGTTAAACTTAGACAAGGTTGCTTTGATGCAAGTACCGTGTAACTAATTTAAAAACGTCCCTTGTACTTTTTGTTTCCAAATAAGTGGCTCCATAAATGTAACCTTTGCGGAATACAATTACAAATAGACAATCTTACCTTGTTAGCTACGGCTAAGTGTGTTATTTAATTTAAAACGAGCAAGCCTCGGTTAAACTTAGACAAGGTTGCTTTGATGCAAGTACCGTGTAACTAATTTAAAAACGTCCCTTGTACTTTTTGTTTCCAAATAAGTGGCTCGATAAATGTAAACTTTGCCGAGTTCAATTAAAATAGACAAGTTTACACTTTTAGCTACGGCTAAGCATGTTATTTAATTTTAAACGAATAAGCCTCGGTTAAACTTAGACAAGATTGTTGTAATGCAAATACCCTGTAACTTATTAAAAAACTTTCCTTGTACTTTTTTATTTTCAAATAAGAGGCTGGATGAATGTAAACTTTGTCAAATTCAATTAAAATAGACAAAATTACACTGTTGGCTACGGCAAAGCATGATATTTAATTTTAAACGATTAAATCTTGGCTAAACTCAGATACGTTTATGTGGTGCAAATACCGTGTTACTTATTTTAAAACGTCCCTTGTACTTTTTTATTTCCAAATAAGTGGCTCGATAATTGTAAACTATGTCGAATTCAATTAAAATAGACAAGTTTACACTGTTAGCTACGGCTAAGCATGATATTTAATTTTAAACGATTAACTCTTGGCTAAACTCAGATAACTTTATGTGATACAAATTACCGTTAACTTATTTAAAAACATCCCTTGTACTTGTTTATTTCCAAATAAGTGGCTCGACGAATGTAAACTTGTAAACTTTGCCGAATTAAATTTAAATTAGACAAGTAAACACTGTTAGCTGCGGCTAAGTATGTTATTTAATTTTAAACGAATAACACTCGGTTAAACTTAAATAAGTAGCTATGTTGCAAATTACCGTGTGACTTATTTGAAATTTCTCTTGTACTTCTTTATTTCCAAACAAGTGTCTCGGTAAATGTAAACTTTGCCGAGTCCAATTAAAATAGACAAACTTACACTGTTAGCTACAGCTGAGTATGTCATTAAATTTTAAATAAACCATTTAGCTAAAGTTAGATAAGTTGCAATGCTGAAAATTACCGTGTAATTTCTAAAAACATAAACTTGTTACAAAGCTGTCGTTACAGAAGCGCTCGGTAGTTTATAATTCAGAGCGTTTACAATTTTTAAGATTGGAACTTATCTAAATAACTTAAAATATTCTCGGTGTCACACAGCAGAGACTTTATTCCTATCATAATAAGAATCAAAATTCACTTAAGACTTGTCAAGATTCTTCTTTCTTGGCGGGCACGCACTGATTGGCTGATTAGCGTAGCGAGCTGACAAGTCGAGTGTTGCCACTATATAATTTGTCATGATGATTTTTGTAGCTTTTGGCCCCTCTTCGTAACTTGTCTAAATTATTATTGCAACTAATAGCTGATTGCATAATTTTCATTAAATTCCAGCCTTTGTTGAAGTGAAGTGATAAATAGTCGACAGTCAGCAGACTTAAAAAATGAGGATTCCAATTCGACTCGTGTGAATGTTCTATGTGGGCTTTTTGAACGAGGGAGTAAAGCAAGCGAAGTTCTTAGAGTCTTCTAGAACAATCCAGCGTTTGTATGTGTGACTTTTCTTACTTCTTGATGCGTCATTTTGTTTATCTCTTTCTGACCCACGGGAGAGAAGAAACAGGAACCTTTGAGTGTAAATGATGGGTTTTATAGAAAACCAGCTTTTCCCCGCGACAGTTTTTTCATAGAAAAATCCATTTATATTTTGTAAAAAAACATATTTTTTCCGATCTTTTAATAGTTACTCTGCTATTTGGAGATGGGAGAGAAACACAACAAATAAAAAACCGGCCAAGTGCGAGTCAGACTCGCGCACCGAGGGTTCCGTACAAACCTGTATTATAGACCTGAGTATTTGGTATGAATTTCAATTTAATACCTCTACGCGTTTATGAGGAAATGGGTAGTAAGTTTAAAATTATTAAAAAAATATATATTATGTGATGTAACTAAAAATTTATGGTTTTCGTAATTTTTCCTTTATCTATGCTATAAGACGTTGCTTCGTACCAAATTTCAAGATTCTGAGTTCACGGGAAGCACCCTGTAGGTTTTGATTCCCTTGCAAGTGTCGAAAATTTGCGGCATAAACGGCTGTATCTTTTGATTGCGTTGGCTTAGAAGTTTGATTTTTTCACAGCTTCAAGGGACAGTAGACCTTAGTAATTGATATAAATTTCAGCTTCATACCTCCACGCGTTCCTGAGAAAAAGGGTCTTGACAGACGGACGGACGGACGGACAGACGGACAACAAAGTGATCCTATAAGGGTTCCGTTTTTTCCTTTTGAGGTACGGAACCCTAAAAACCATCAAAATCGGTCCAGTCGTTCTCGAGTTTTTGTGTTCGAACAAATGCGAATTTGTTTTAAGACTAGCTTTTGCTCGCGACTTTATCCGCGTGGTCTACAGAATTTTTTTTCGTGAAATTTTCATATAATTTGATAGTTATTCTGCTATTCGGGACGGAGACAAATGCAACAAAATAAAAACCATGAAACCATAAAATCCAGCCGTTCTCGATTTACAAGTGTTAGAACTAACAAGACTTTGTTTTATATATTAAGGTAAAATTTTAATAGTTTCCTCTTGATATTTGTACCTTTCCTAGTGCTATGTTATGAAAATAGGTCACACCATCTTTATTTCGTATCGTTAAGGTCTTATTTTGGCACTTTACTGTAGCACATTTTGGCCATTTGTCAGCTTTGTTGTCATCAAACGTATAGTGATGAAATTGTGCTTAGACTGGATTTAAGCTCAATTTTGCGGTTACGTTTTTTGAACGCCTATGAGTTGCTTATTTGTATTGTAAGCAATGTAAAGTCATTGAGATTACGAGTATGTACACTTTATGAAGTCTGTAAAAATGTAAACTCTTAAGTCAAAAAATTATTACTTTTTCCTGTTTTTATTATCCGGGTCGAGTTATGAGAAATCTGGAAGTTTCGGGTTAATTTTCCTGTGAGTATAATAATCAAAATTACAATTATATTATTTAAATCCAAATGTAACTTTTACAGATGTAAAAATTTAGCTTTTAAACCTGCCTCGCGTAACTTTTGCCGGACAGGTATTGGCAACACTGCGACACGAGAAACAAACGAAAGACCGGCCGGTCATTTTCTTCACAATTTTCTTTCAAAGTTTTTACCATTACTCAAGTTGTGCTGGTTTTATTTCGAGGATTATTTTAAAGCTAATCTGTCTTCTTTAGATTAAGTGTGTGTGTGAGGCGGCTCATCCATCGATCCAACGACGAGGAATTAAAAAATCTTCTGACGGCATGGGATTTGAAAGATAACATGGAAGTTTTCAAAGGCAAGTAGACAAACCAAAACATATTTTCTTTCACGTTGTTTGTTATAAATTTACTGTTTGTTCACTTAGCGACAGGACGCGCTACCCCATGGTAGCTGGTGTGAGTAAGAGTATCGGACAAAAAGGGGTATCTATATGGGGTAACAGGGACGTCTTGTGTTGGTACATATATAGCGAAAATCAATTACCACATGGCTTTATTGACTGACTTACACTCACTTGCAATAAACTACGAATATTTCTAATTTTCACCACTAAGACCCTCACTGGTAGGGTAAAGTGGAAACCTAAAATCTCAGTGGAATCTGCCTCACTGAAACTCGATTTAGTGGGGCAAATTCCACTAGTCTTAAGTCTCGATGGCTTTCGCCCCACCTGGATGTTATTATTAATAAATCTCCCTTGAGGAGATATTTTTTTCGATATTACGCATTTAGCCCTATAGTAATTTGTGCTCAGTTTCAGTATAGTAACCTTCATGAATATAGCACGATTGCATTAATATGTATGAGCATACATTCTTACTTTGCTACAACTTATAATTTTTTGTTTTAGGACTTGCGGTTGCTGATAACCAGTACTCTAGAAGGGAAAAGCCTATAAAATCAGGATAAAAATATTTCAATAAATAATGCGGCACGTCTGATTTATTAAGAAATATTGCAACGTGTATACTACGACAAAACCCTGAAGACTGCGCCGATTTAAGTAGCACGGGTTATGCCATCGCAATGGTTGGTTACTAGACTATCGATAGTGTGAAAGAAACTATCATTACCGGACTAATATCTATTGAACAACTACGCATTATAGAGACTCACCCACCAGGTAATTTTCTTCGAAAATGTAATTCCACCCATGCCGGGACCCGAACCTGTGACCTCTGGCTGTTCGCTCCAGAGGTTGCGGGTTCGAGTCCCGGCATGGGTAGTGTGTAGCTTCTAAACAGGTTTTTAAAATACAATGATAAGTGAAACATGAGATCGTTGTGTATTTTACATTATTTTATGTCCAGAACGTAGGAAGCGGAAAAATTTAATAAGTTAAACAATACAGAGATTGGAGGGCTGTTATTTTTGTATTAACTTTTTCACGATTTTGTCATCGTACAGACCCAGCTTAAGTTAATTTATGTTTCTCTAGATCTCTTTTTATTAGCAAATACATTTTACTTGTTTCATATACACAGTCTTTTCTTTCATGTCTTTCAAGTTTTGTCTATTCGGTACATAATTGGTTTAGGCGCAGAAAGTTCATTTTATAAAATTACACCTTGTGATGTTTTGAGAAAGATCTATTGTGTAACTTAAATTATTTCTCTCTCTCTCTCTATAACTAGGCGTTTAGAGAAAGGGTATGCCACTTTTTGCGCCTAGCCACGGTTCACGATGAACAATCTTTTTTAGTTTTTTAAATTCTAGGCATATACATTTTTTATTCACTTAGGTTAACCACAATGTTGAAAATTACCAAGTTATTCAGTATTGTCAAACTGTTCATTGGATAGCTACGACCTATCAAATTTGTAATAGTAGCCAATTCAAATTGGTATACTTAACCAATAATTATGCAACATGTATTTTTGCTGTGGTCACCGAAC
Organism: Yponomeuta sedellus; assembly: GCA_934045075.1. Classification (NCBI taxonomy): domain Eukaryota; kingdom Metazoa; phylum Arthropoda; class Insecta; order Lepidoptera; family Yponomeutidae; genus Yponomeuta; species Yponomeuta sedellus. The sequence goes on from OW203726.1 coordinate 24,017,099, forward strand.
TAACCCTCTTAAAAAGTTGCATGGTTATAGGTTAAATATGCCGATTTTAATTGGCTAACATTACAAGGCTGATGTTTTGTAGCTACCCGATTAACATGTTTGACAGCACTGAATAACTTGGTAACTTTCAACAAAGTATTTTAGCTGTGGTCACCCAATCAACCCGCTTAAAGAATAGCATGGATATTGGTTAAATATACTGAATTGAGTTAGCTAATTTTACAAAGTTGATGGGTTGTAGGCACCCGATGAAGACGTTTGACAGCACCGAGTAACTTGGTAACCTTCTACAAAGTATTTTAGCTGTGGTCACCCAATCAACCCGCTTAAAGAGTAGCATGGATATTGGTTAAGAATACCGAATTGAATTTGCTAATACTACAAAGCTAATGGGTTGTAGCTAACAGATGAAGATGTTTGACAGCACCGAATATCTTGGTTACTTTTAACATAGTATTATAGCTATGGTCACCCAATCAACCCATTTAAAGAGTAGCATGGTTATTGGTTAAATATACCGAGTTGAATTAGCTAATATTACAGCGCTGATGGATTGTAGCACCCAATGAACACGATAGATAGTACCGAATAACTTGGTTATTTTCAACAAAGTATTTAAGGTGTGTTCACCCAATTAACCTGCTTAAGCGATGACACCATTGGTTAGGTATACCGATTTTTATTGGCTAATATTACAAAGCATGAGGGTAGTAGCTACCCAATTAATACAAAACAGTACCAACCACTTGGCAAGGTTGACCAAGCAACTAGGTTTTATCTATCGATTTAGTTAGCTAAATACAACAACTCGCCCTATTAATGATCACAATGAGGTTTGCTATGTTTACTGATTTATAAACTTTGCGTGACCTATTTTTCAACATACTTACTGGGTTAATGTTACCAACGTATATCAACAAAGTTCAATGGTTTAATTTTAGCGAAAGTGTTTGCAGGCTCCCTCAGAACCAACTCACTCGGTTGTAAATACACAATACTTATTTACTTTTAGCCATTCATTTTTTTCCGTGTGTTTATGGCATATAATTATGCTTGAAGACAATTTCTGAAAAACTTAAGCAGGAGTTGAAAAATGTATGTCCCCACTGCTGGGGCACAGGTCTCTTCCTGCATCGCAGGAAGGTTAGGCCATACTCCACTACGAGGGACAAGTCCGGGTTGGTGGAGTTTAAGTCTTATAAATAAAAAAATACATTGTCAAACATCATTTCACGATGTTTGACAATGTATTGTAATCGTTTCACGATGTTTGACAATGTAATGTATAGTGCCCGAGCTAGTATTTCAATGTGTCAGTCAGTTTTTTTATGTAGATATTCTTCCAATATATTTCATGTGCACCTAACTATTAGAAGACTACTAGAGAGAGTACTCTCTCCCTTTCTGTTGTGTGCATCTAATTATAATATTATTCGTTATCAACCCTTGTATGTTCCCACTTCTGGGGCATGGGTCTCTTCCTGCATCGCAGGAAGGTTAGGCTATACTCCACTACGGGGGCCAAGTCCGGATTGGTGGAGGATTGTAAGAAAGTGGGGGGCCTTACTGTCAGAGGTTATCAAGCCGCCCATAACACCTCTGACATGGCCTAACGACTGCCATTACACGACAGCCGGCACCAATGGCTAAATGTGCCTTGCGAAGCATGGAGCCGCTCGGAAAAATGCCACTATATAGCGTTAGTCACGGGAGGGTCACCCAGTCTGCACCTCACCGCGCCTGTTGTTATTAAGTTCAAGAGCTTCCGGCATATTTTGTGTAGTTTTGCCATTTTTTAAATGGCCGATACGATCGGTCTCCTAGACACTTTATCTGCAACAATATTGCTCACACAAGTAAATAATAACAATATTGAATCATAAGGAAAACCTAGGCTTCAATTAATGATTATGAGAAACCAATTACAATACAATGTATACCAGCAATAGGTAAGGTAAATAATATTAGTTATATTATAACAGCACTTCGGAAAATCATACCTCACATAATGTGACACGCGGAAGGCAATGGAGCGCTATTATCTTGTCCAATAACATTGTATCCTGTGGTTCACAATAAAATAGTTGGACATACTGGATTATGACAGTAATAACTTAATAAGACACTAAACGAAGTATGCAAGGCCTTAGGGCCTGAACGCACTTGTGCATTGCACTCACGCGCAAACCCTCCTGCAAGAATTTAGGGAAAAAATCATATAGTTTCGATATTTGATAGATTACTAGCTGATTCCGCAAATATTGTTTTGGCGTATTAATTAGCCTACCAAAATAAAAACATGCGCTGGGGTTTGATCTTAAGACCTACTGAATGTGAGGCCAGCGAACCACCCATGCGCTACCACGGCTAAGTTTGTAAAATAATCATGTGAAACAGAAAATAAATAACTTTCACACATCACTATCAGGCCTGTGCTATGGTAACATTGCAAGGTTATAGATTTTTTTATTCGTTAACTAATTAATTATATGGCTGATTTTTTTTTATTTGCATATATTCGAGCGATGCATGAAGAGGCCCGTGCCCCAGCAGTGGGGACATACAAGGGTTGATAACGATATTTTGGAGCCACTGTAGGGCACGGGGCCTTTTCTCTGAGAGAGAGAGAGATTATGGGCGTAATCATTACGCGTGCCCACCGCGGATTGGCAATTTCAGGCGCTGAGGTATGTGAACACCTCAAACACTCAGATGTCATCACGATGTTTTCCATCACATTTAACGAGTGGTATTGCCACTTTAACTTCACAAATGTACGTAACATAGTAAACAAAGTCATTGGTACAAGCCGGGACTCGAAACCACAACCTCCCGAACGAGAAGCCGACGTTCAATCTTATTTCAAAACAAGTGTAGATTTTATTGTTTGTCATTAATACGCCGAGAGAAAGATCGTTTGTAATACTCCTGAAGAGCGAAGAAAAACTTGCTTTAAATGCAGATAGCGTATGGTAAATCCGCGGATGAGTCATGTGAGCCAATAAATCAGAGGCGAGGCAAGGCAAATTGTTTAGTGCTGCGTTGAAATGCAATAATCACATGGTGGACCGCCTAGACACACATACTAACTGCACTCGTAGGGAGGGGACGAGAAAACTTTTTGACTCCCATAGTGTATCGATAGAGATCATTTATTTATTTAAAGCAAAGAAAGAGGCATTAATTAATTAATCAAAACTACCACTCCGGTGTACACCCGACCCAAAAGCTACCATGATGCTAGCAGCGTTACCTTTCTGCACCGCTAGGGAAATCCTTTGTATTAAGTATGCCCCGGAACGAAGATCATAGATAAATCGATAGATAAATATTTTTTTACAAAAGACACAGGCGTATGATTGACTCAGATTGTTATGTTTCCCTACGAAGATATTTAACAAAACACTGACTACCTCGAATATAGTGTATGATAGATAAAGGATTGCAATCGATATGAGAGATTTTCGAACTAAAACTTTCGTAAACCCACTTGATTTTTTGTCGGACGTCCGAGTAAGTTGATCCGGATTCAAATGAATAATAATTAATGATAGATAGTATGACATTAATTTACAGTGCAGTCAGAACACTTTATATCGATACTAAGAGTATTTGTCGAGATAGTAACGACTCTACAGTTATGCACACCTGCACAATCGTCCGCCGTCCACTGACCCGTATTGAGGTCGGTAGGCGCACAATACCTAGGTTACGCAGGTATTATTATATACTAGGTTTAAGTGTCTGTTAAACCTGCAGGGGCCTAATTATGCGCACCAAATCTTGTTAGAATCCTGACGTTTGTTATAGCATTTAGAATAGAATTTACAAAACAACTGGAATAGTTCAGGATTTGGTGCGCGTTATATAGGGGCGCAACAATCCTCGGTTGGCACGCGAATTAATCAAGCCCATACTCTCTCTCTGAGAGAAGGTATATGCCCTGCACTGGGGCATTTATAGGCTTCATACAAAAAACGTAATTACCTTATTTCCCCACGTTAACTATGTATGAGTATCGCGAATAATTAAGAGATCCACCAACATTGAAACAAGTTACAAGCAGAAATGGTTGATTTCGCATTAGACGGTAACTGTAACGACACGATATTTAGTTTGATCTTCTACTTTCGTGTCGAAAGCGTCGACTCCTCCTCAGACATCTCGCCCCCAAAACCGCGCCACTGCGATTGTGCTGGATGATGCCTTCATGAGGTCCTGCAGGCTGCACTGTGGAGCCTCAGGATAGACACAAATTTTGCAATGTTGTCTCTGCAACTCCACATTGGTACGAGATATCAGCATCAATTCAATTCAATTTATTTCAACGTAAAGAATTTACATTGTGTTTACTGAATGTCAAAGTACAATGTAACATGAAAGTGAAAATGAAAGCCATCATAGCCCCTAAGGCCCGACCTTGAAAATAACAATGGTTTTTGTGATCACTTGAGGGCATTGGGCCTTAGAAGAATAGGGCAGGATCCCCCATCTCTTCAGATTATCGCTGGATCGAGCAACACCTCCACGTAGACGGTTCAGCGAACTCCATACTCTCCAGTGCTCATGCGCTTCAGGTGTTGTCCCGAAAGCGAGATGAATCTAGCTTGATACATTTATGTCATAAGATAAACATCGCAGAGATGTGGCAGCGGAGTGGTAGAACGCTGTCTTCTCATTCTGGAGGTCGCGGGTTCGAATCATGGCATGTAGCAATGAATTTGTTTTCTAAGTTACGTATATTTGTGAAGTTATAGTAGCAATACCATAATACTCGCTGAGTGTGAAGAAGAACGTCATGAGGAAACCTGAGTGTCTAAGATATTCACATGTAATACCTCAGCGCTTGAAATCACCAATACATGGTGGATACGCGTGATGATTAAGCCTAGACTCTCTCTCTCTGAGAGAAGGTTAGTGAGCTACAGTGGGTCGTATATAGGCTGCAATATGTACCTAAACCTCATAGTATCTGGGATAAAGCGGTAGGCAAGCACTCTCTGTATGTCCCTAAAAGAAGTTTTTTTGTCCTACAATGGATCATTTATAATAACGCTTATGTTATTTATTTAAGACAGAATTTATCTAGACAAAATATTGCGTAAGTCAATTTTTTTAGCAAATACACATAATAGTATTTTCTAAGGTTAACACGAGTACTAGACATAATTAAAACTGTTTTTACACGGATATCACTCGTTTATTATATTTTTACAATTTTCCGACGACGTTTCGACGTGGTCTTCCGAGACCACGGCACCTGTAAAAGTGCCGAAACGTCGGAAAATTGTAAAAATATAATAAACGAGTGAAATCCGTGTAAAAGCAGTTTTAAATACACATAAATGTGCATAATGTAGAATTTGCCTCGATTTATAATTCAGGTTAGCTAATTGTTGCCAAAGTGCCGAATAGTGATTTGCAGACAGATTTGGCACCTGATTGCCCACTTTTAATATTGACTTCAACTAAACGCAACACAACGATTTTGTAATGTCATCATTAAAATGCTCCATTTACCCCGTCTCTTCAGCTAAGAAATCTACGAAAATACGCACGTTTCTAAGATTATCTTTTTGTCAGGTCTAAACTCGCCGAAGGGACTAAAGGCCAGATTGCAAAACCAGATGTCACTTTGAATGCAAACATTCTAAAGATAGCATCTAATAAATAACTAAATCGAAACAATACATACAAGAGATAAGCCACAACCGATGCTATTGTAATTCTTAGCACGTCAGCCAACGCCATCTGCCTGACAGACACCTGGCATAACAGCCAGACTGTATGTGCCCTCTAAACCTTGTATTAATCCGTACAGAAACCGATAAAAACATACGCAAGAAAGTTGGGTTTCAATGCGTAGCATTAATGGAAAGTCGTGCACAAAGCAAATATCTAGATATAGAAGCGTGTGAAAATAAATGTACTGGTAACATACTGCAGATTTATTCGAAGGATTTGTGTTAATTCTTGATACAGAAATCTTTAAATCCTGAGCACACTTGCTTACCGTCCACGACGATGTTTATGCTATATGTTTAAAATACTGTGTTATTAGATTCACACTGAAAAGTGATGTAGTGAACAAAATTATAGTTATTTTCTAATGTGTTAGAGCCTTGCTTACCTTTTATGGACGTCATTATGCACTTTTCTCGTCTCAATGACAAAAATAATAGCGGAAACCGAAACTATAATTTCATCAATTCTGACTTGCAAACCGGCACAAGCAAAAAGTGGATAATCTCTTCTCCACAATTCAAACACAAGATACGAATCAAATCAAAAATAGGCTTTTAGTGCACCTTAAGTTCACACACCCAGTAATCAATTCAGCAAAAGCACAAATCAAAAGCAGCTATCAGAGACACGGTTCATGCATTATACAGCCGCCGTATTTACATATATTAGAAGGTGCGGGCACAGATCAATAACACACACAAGACAAGTGTCAGTCGACGTATTTGCCAATGCTATACAGCTAGGAGACGGGCGGATGGTGTTCGGCTACATAATTCACAATTAAACTCTCAGCAACCATAACTGAGAGTCAGACAGCAGAAGCAGCGTGGGGATTATGGGCATTACCCCCTATGATAGCACAACGTGGCGCACTTTAGGGGAGGGCAATGGACTAGTATAGCCTGACGACGAAGACGACGAAGACAGCAGAAGCCATAGCCAAATATGGCTGAAAGGATATATACATCTTCTATATAAATAAAATTCAAAGTCCTAACAAAAAGACTGACTCACTCATCAACACGCAACCCAAGCTGTTATACATAAGAAGCTGAAATTTTGCACAAAGGTTCTATATGTAGGCAAGGAATAAGACGGATTTTTTTAAATTCAACCTCTTACGGAGCGAAAAGGTTTGCCAAAATTTGTATGGGAGGTATAAAGAATGTGGTCTAATTTTCTTGAAACTTAAAATAAATACTCTTCAACACAATTGATTAAACATGTGTTTCGCCATTTTTTTTAATATAACCCTTACAGGAGTGAACGGGTTTGCAAAAACTAAAGTCCACGTGGACGGAATCGCGGGCAAAAGCTAGTACATTATATAGGGATAGTGAGGACAGAAAAAAGTGGCATACTTGAGAGAGGTGTATGTCGTACAGTGGACGAATGCGATTGACTGTTTGATTGATACAAGGTACAATATCAAGAACAAGGGAGATTCAAGGACTCTAAAAGCAAACTAGTAAATGACTTAGTAATTTCGTTATTTAAAGAGCATGCTGCTTAAATAGCTGATTAACGACTTCAGCAAGACAACGTAATATTTAGAACTTCTCGAAACGTCAATTGAATGTGTCTAAATAACTATGATATTACAGAACACTAAAATTCACTCAGTAAGAGTCGAGTCATGTAATGGCAGTCGTTAAGCCATGTCAGAGGCCTTATGGGCGGCTTGATAACTTCTGACAGTAAGGCCCGTCACTGTCTTACAATCCCCCACCAACCCGGACTTGGCCCCCGTGGTGGAGTATGGCCTAACCTTCCTTCGATGCAGTAAGAGACCCGTGCCCCAGCAGTGGGCACATACAAGGGTTGATAACGAAGAGTCAAGTTTGGAAGAGAAGATGATTGTAAAAAAAAGCCTAGGCTTAAGTGAATACGTTGGACAGTTGGTTCCCCTATCCTTATTTTCAATTAAATGTTGTAAGTATTAAATACCGAAAATAATGTAAGGCGTGAAACAAAACTGATTTTAAAGTCCCAAAGAATAACGGAGCGTAAAAAGACTACCACTTTACACTTTACTTAGAGCTAGTCTTCACGTAATACATCTGTTACTTCTACTCAGTAACTCGTCCATGTACTTTTGTTTCAAGAACACCGGCTCCTGTCACCGCCTTCCGTGTGCAATGCAACTGCCACCATTGTTTTAAGACCAGTGTTACATGCCTACATGAGTTTAGTGTCATGTTAGGAGATAATTAGATTCGTCTTCTAGACCCGTTTTTGGGTCAAGGAGGACTAATCAACTGGATCTATGAATTCAGGCCCTAATGATGCAAAGTTGATTTTTTCGGAGACATTCAGACCAAATATTTGGCACTTATTTTGGGTAATTATTTACTTTTTTTTAACGTTTCATTTCCTAGCTTTAATTTTGATTTTCCTTCATCCATCCGCCCAGTTTCATTTTTTGAAAATTGTTGATTCATTTAATACAACTGTTGATTAATTCACCAACAGTCTGCTCCGCAGTTTCGGGAATAATTTAATTATTGAAAACTCTGAGGTAGTAATATGTAAGGCATTAGTTAGACTTGACTTTTCCGCACTAAACCTCATAGTTGGGCCATGGTACATAGCAAGCGGTATGTTAACACATCAGAGACTAGGGTTCCCTTACGATGTTTTCCTTCACAACATACATAACTCACAAAACAAAGTCATTGCCGGGATTCGAACCCCCAACCTCCCGATTGAGAAACCAGCCGTAAGGCTTAATCATAAGAAACTTAAACGTAGGGTGTATTACTTTCTCAAGTAGCTATATCTTAGGCTCTACCAAATTTTGGCATTTTGCTCTTTCTGCACGATGACTATTATTATTATTAATAGAAATAATAGTAATTAAAACACATTCCTGACGCCATTTCCTTGGTATCATTGTGTTGTCCGTATGAAAAATCATTAAAAATCTGCTCTGTTTCGACATTTTCCTCGCTGTTTGAAAGGGTTAAAACGTCTCTATTGAGGAACTGTTGCTCATACCAGTCAATTGTAGTGAAACAAGTGGAAGGTTTGTTAGTAAAATAGCCAATTCGTGACAGGCACGCTGAGGTAAAAGGACAAAAGGGCAAGAATGTAGGGTCAGCATACACGAGTCACTTGCAAATCCTACAATTACCGTACAGTGTAATTTACTCAACGCCATTGGACTCCATTCACGTCTATTCGAGAAAAAGTTTTTGGAAATTATAAACAAAGAAATTATAAACTTTGCCGGATTCAAAAGAATTATTCAGCGCGTTGCATAAAAGTTCGGTGAACTTAAGTTCTGCTGAACTAAAAATAACCTTAGTTACATGACAAGACAAACAAAATATCAACTGATTGATACGTTCACTACGAGTACAATTGACAACATTTCAAATTTTACAACGCGCAAAACTAAAAACACCGTTTCTTAATTTTGCTATCTTGATTACGAAAAAATATTTAGAATTTTTATTATTGCTTTATTTTAGAAATAAATAAATAAAAACCAAAAATTTAGTGATGACGTCACACATACGGTGAAATAAGGAGGTACCATTGCCTAATATTAAAAATTATATGACAGATGTCATTTTCAATATATAAGTATATGTAGTAATATATAAGTGTATTTAGTATAGGGCTAACGAGATCTGTGTAATATGTCCATGAATATTTATTTATTATTTATATATTTATAATTTAATGTCATGTCGGAGAAATTACTTTTCCTTTCCTTAATTCCAATGTTTTTAAAAAGGCGGCAAGGGTGTTAGTGTTAGTATTAATAAGTCGTATGTGTGACGTCATTTGGCGGTTACGTCCTTTTAGAATAAGACGAAATTTAAACAGAAAATTATGAATGAAAATCATAGAATTTCCGAAAATAACAAAATGTGGGTCGTTTTCTTTCGTATCTAGTTTCCTTTAAGACAGTAAAATACGTATACTACAAAATTTAAATGTTGTCAATTGCTATCAAAACTAAATGCTGTAGTTAGTGTTAGTGCTCATTCGCTCAATGCAACTCTTAGTCACTGAATCGCTCGTAGCCCCGGTTGCCTGAGTGATCTTAACCTATCCCGAAGGTTAAACAACATAGGGCGCATTAAGTTCATGGATGGGTGACCGACCGTCTATGACTAACGCTAGTGGCATTTTTCCGAGCGGTTCCGTGCTTCGCAAGGCGCGTTAAGCCGTTGGTGCCGGCTGTCATGTATCATGGAAGTCGATAAGTCATGTCAGAGGTGTAATGGGCGGCTTGAAAACTTCTAACAGTATGATCAGCCACTAGTCTTGCAAGCCTCCACCAATCCGGACTTGGCCCTTGTGGTGGAGTATGGCCTATACCGTCCTCATCGAAGAGACTCGTGCCCCTCGGTGGGGACCTAATGGATGGATGATGAACTCTGAGTCAGCTGCCTATTGTGGCCACTTAGACAACATAGGCTACATCTATGTTTTTTCGTTTGTTTTGTCTGTTTAATTTTTTTCTATTGATGTTCATATTATGTCAGTTAACTGATTTTTTTTTATCACTATTCTTACAATTTTTCTGTTGTTTTTGTGATGTGTCTTTGTAAATGTATCTATCAATATTTTTTATACCATAATTAATTACATTATTATTATTATTAAATTCTTTATTGCATAAAAACACAAAGTATTTGATGCGTAGTTAATGCTAAGTATCATTTTCTTCCTTTCCTATCGCACACGAAACATTGAACTTCGAAATATTTTGGAAAATCACAAATTTTTTGTTTCTGGATTACTACAAAACGGACTAGTCTAGCGTGGAATTCGACGTAATTATTTTTCCTTCTTTCGATATCATTATGTGACCCTAGATATAGTTCTGCACCATGTGAACGCAATATTTTTATCTCATATGAAGTTTTTAAGTCAATACTTGTTTCCTTTATAATTTTTGAGGCAAGTTGTTACTGTGAATAGTATAATATACTTTCAAGATTATGGGCATGAGAACATGTTCCATTATATCAAAAATGCCCGAGTTTACGTCACACACTGAGATTGTTTGCTAACGTTATTAGGCCAGTCAGCCATTAGGTCGTGTTGATAAAACACGGTGTGATCATGAAACGCCGCACGGTATCGGCAAATACTTCGACGTGAGGTCACCCTTACGTAGGAGTGTATTTCAAGACGTGACCATTTCTCGTGCTCACGTAAAGATTTCCTTGTCGCACCCAACTGCTGTTTATGAAATAGTGGCCGAGGCATGTTGGAATGCATTTGACGGTTGGAAAAGTTTACGTGGAGGAGACAATACACGGAATGGTGGGTTTACTGGATTACTTGCCCTGCTCCCATACTGGGATACCATGTGATAAGGTAGAGATACAAGGTCACACGTGGATAAACACGTAACGAGAATCGAACTGAGGGCTCCTGTTCTGATAATCGAATTTCCCACCGCTAGTGTAACGGGGCAATCTTGGATCGAGAACGAGGCTCGTCAGTCAGAAGCATATTTTCCAAAAACACGGCACCATTTGCATCCTAAATGCATTAATTGATCACAATGCTAATAAAAATTAATGAGGACAAACTCGTACAAAGTTATATATTAAATGGGTCTAATCGCGATTATATATTATTTCCCTATGTATGAGTATCGCGAATCATTACAAAAGACAATCTTGTATTCAAAATAAATCATGGTTTAATTGGAAACTAGATTTCAAATACAAATACAAATAGTTTATTATTTCTACATAGAAAATACATTTCATCCTTATTATCTAGCTAGACAATACAAGCTAGACAATTCAGCTTTAGTAATTCCGGATTTTCGTCTTGTGCAACAATCTGCCCCGTGTTCAGTCAGTTAGGAATGAGATTCCACAATTGTGTGCACAACTCAGTCACTCGGGCTTCGATATCTATCCTTTGTATGTCCCCACTGCTAAGGCACGCGTCTCTTCCTGCATAGCTGAAAGGTTACTTCATACTCCACCACGGGGGCCAAGTCTAGGCTGATGGAGGATTGTAAGACAGTGGCGGGCCTAACTGTCAGAAGTAACTCGGGCTTCCTCACGATGTTTTCCTTTACAGTAACCAACAGGTATCACTACAAGAAATTAAAATTCCGTACCTTAGAAAACAAAATCAACTGGAAACGCTATCATTGGTACATGCCGGGATTTGAACCCGTGCCATCGATCTCTACCCACTGTTCGTACGGAGCCTAAATGCTAACTGTGCCCACGCCCTAATTAATTTCCTCGCAAAGGCGTGTTTACATGTCACAATAATCCGACACACAAATCACTCCTGGCTGCGGGCTATTCAATATTTGAGTAAGACCTTTGACTTCTATTGTGTTTGCTGGAAATAGACTAAGTCTGTCGTGCAACTCCGCCCCACGTCGGGTTGGTTAGCTCTGGATTGCATCAGTGGTAGAAATAGGCTCTCTGTATAAATAAACATGATCGAATTGACATCGACATTCCTTGAAATTTATCGATTGCGCGTTGCGTAGACGCCTACGCGCGATAGTCCCTTGACAACTAATGTGAAATGTTTCAATATACTTATATATTGCTGAAGTTATTTATTTGATTTTATATTTTTTTATAAAAAATAAACAGTCACAAACAAGAATCAAATGAGAAAATAAGACACACAAACAGGCCTGGAGGTTCCATAGTTAATTTGAAAAGAAACGGCATTACTAATAAATAGATTGTATTTTACGATCCTGGAATGGTGAGGTAAGTATGCAGTCTGATTTGGAATGATGCCTGTATACAACCTAGAAAGTTTTATAAATTATAAATGTATTATATTAAAATGGCGATATATTAAAACAAGTGATTAATGGTTGACTTACCTACCCTAATACTACGATTGTCAAAAGTTTGATTTTGGAACGCAGACTACTTGACAGTTGTCAGATGAGTCTGTGCACTTTGACCTCTTGTTTTTTGGTATCTTCGTATGAAGTGTGAGATAAGTACAGGGAGGGTTCCCGTAGTGACAGTGTTGTTGTTGGGCGACGGATCGCCCAAATATATTGTGATAAAGCGCGGTGTCGTGAAAGTGCACTGCAGTTAGGTAGCTTTCTGGGGAAAGAGCTCTTGGGGATAGACGGGGAAGTCAAGGGATCCTCAAACCTTAGTGCACCTATCCCGGACGGCGCCGGCTGCCAAGTCGAGAGGCGTCGACGCGGACAGAATTTGTAAGTGTATTTTTTATTAGTCTTAAGTATTAGTATTTAAGTGGGTCCTTTACCCAACAAAATTTACATTTTCCGCCATTTGCAAAAGCCGTGGCGTCTGCCAATCAGGAGTTTATTTTTGCCCCACCTTGTAGTAAAAGTGCTTCGTAGGTACTAACCAGCTTTACTAATTTTATTTGTAACGTTCAATAAGTCACAGTTTCGGTATAATATTAAAAGAAAATGCTTTGATTTTATTTGAATCCTCAATTTTGGAACATAATATATAAGAATTTGGTTATCATCTTGTTTATAACCGTTACAATCACAGCAGCTTGACATTAAAGAAACAAAAACAATGATCCGGTTCTTATGCAGTTATAAACAGTAAACGAGCAAAAACACAGCCCAAAACAGCTCTAAATCGCATCAGTACAAACAATAAACAGGTCCTAAAAATTAATATGCAATTTGCATGTCAAACGGTAATAAAAATCGGAAGTCTAAGATTACCTCAGACATGATCGCATGACAAATTGCAGACGTTTCCTGTGCAACCTCGTAATTAGCGACCTTAGAGATAATGACGCTAAAACCGCCTCTGTACCTTACTGGTATGAGTCCGGCCCGAAGCACCAAAGCGTCACGTCATTACTCGTATATGTTAGAATAGCTATACCTACTTGTGCAATTCTCTTTGGATTCATAAAATGGATAATTTTAGTATTTTCTAAGGTTAACACGAGCACTAGACATAATTAAAACTTTTTCTATACATGGATATATTTTCTTTTTTAATGCACTAACCCGTGCTAAGGACAATTTAAAAACCTACTTTAATTTATATTTTGAATTTTCAGCCTCTAAGTAGGTTTTCATAAAATGAATCCAATATTTGGTATCTTTTTTCATTTTATTGACTTTTCTTCCTCATGTCGCTAATTCTGTAATATTCTTGGTGTCACCATCTCATTGCCCATTTTTTCTGATATTTTGCTATTATGCTTCGTTTTACCCGTTTTAAATTAGTTTTCTTATTTATATAGTCCATTCCATTCCACAGTATTACTACATCGTTCGATTGGAATTCGTGCGAAAATTCCATAGTGTAGTGTTTTCACGCAGGTAGTATGAAGAACCTCGGTGGAGGGTAGTCTGTTGATTGAGCAATATACGGTGTAACGTCGCTCTCGTATTTTATTGGAAATAAACCCCTCTAAACACAATATTGGCGACGAGTTCCTTATCCACGCGTATTATAAGGGTGTTAAGAAGATAAATTCTATAAATTTATTTTGGGGAGCAAACGAGATGACGACAAACACAGTGTTTGGTAACAGCCTCGTGTTCGACCACCGCGCGCAGGAGTGGGACATTTTCAAAAGTAGATTTGGCCAGTACTGTTTGGCGAACGACCTGACGGACGACACCGACAAGGCTGGTACAAGGCGAAGAGCGATCCTACTTACTGCACTAGTGGAGGACACATACCGCGTCGCGAGAGATTTGGCGTTTCCTTTGACATTGGAAGAGCTCAGCTATAATGATCTCATCACAAAATTGGACCAACATTTTAAATCGAAGAAGTGTGTATTCGCTGAGCGATACCAGTTCTACAGAGCTGAGCAACGTCCAGGCGAAGAGTTGGCTGAGTGGGCGGCGCGAGTGCGTAGTCTGGCGCAGTTTTGCGATTTTAAAACGGAATTGGAAACTGCGCTAAGGGACCGGTTCGTGCTCGGACTGGAGAACAAAAGCGAAAAAGAAAAACTTTTTTCCGAAAATATCAACACTCTAACATTCAACAAAGCTTTGGAGATAGCACAAGGTGTGCAATGCGCTCGCAAAGCGCTTCAGAGCAATATGAGTGGCAGCGGCAGCGGCAGTGGCAGAAGCGCAGGCGTTTCAGACGTGTTCGCAATGCGCCCGGCGACGGCGCCGGCGGTCGCGCTTAAGAAAAAGTGTAGTGTTTGCGGCTATCACAATCATAGTAAAGAACAGTGTAGATATGCCCAGTTTACGTGTAAGAAATGCAACAAGCAAGGGCATTTGAGTCGAGTGTGCAAATCCAAAATAAAAAGTCAACATTTTTTGGCTCAGGATGCTGACGACATCTGCGAAGGTATTTATGATTTGTACTCTATTTGCTCAGTTCGCGGTGATCCTATGCGGTTGCGAGTATTGATAAATAACAAACCTGTTTTATGTGAGATCGATAGCGGCAGCGCGGTGTCTGTTTTACCTACAGAGGTTTTCCGTCAAATGTTCGGACCAAATCAAACCCTAAGTGCTTGTAGCGTAAAGTTAAACTGTTATAACGGTAGCCAAATAACTCCAATTGGTTGTGTGACACTACCAGTACATTTCGACGATCGCATGGAACAGATAAAGTTTTTTATTATTTCTACGCCCATGACTCAATTGCCATTGTTAGGCAGAGATTTCATTAGTAAGTTTAACTTACATCTTTGCAATTTGAATTGTAACAATTTAAACGAAAGTAATGACTCAGCCATTATAAAAAAGCTTCACGAGAAATATACCGATGTTTTTTCAGATAAACTGGGTACTTTCAAAAACTATAAAATTAGTTTAAAAATAAAAAAAGACGCGGAACTTAAGTTTTTCAAACCTCGCACAGTGCCCTTGGCTTTAAAGCCTAAAGTGGAAGAAGAACTACAACGGCTTCTTGACTTAGGTATATTGGAAAAAGTTGATCGCGCCGAAGTAGCCACGCCCATCGTTCCCGTTTTACGACGTGATGGTAATATCCGAATTTGTGGTGACTATTCTGTTACTCTAAACAAAATTTTGTTTACGGATAATTATCCATTACCAAGAATAGAAGATTTATTTTCTAAATTGCACGGGGGGGAGCAATTTTCTAAATTAGATCTTTCGCGGGCCTACAACCAGTTTTTGTTAGACGAGCCGTCGCGGAATTTAACTTGTATAAATACCCATAAAGGACTATTTAGGTACACACGGTTGGTATTCGGGCTATCGAATGCACCATGTATTTTCCAACAAAGTTTGGAAAATTTGCTAATTGGCATCGAAGGGACCTGTATTTTTCTCGATGATTTATTAATTACGGCGCCCAACAAAGAACTACATTTAAAGAGGTTAGAAGAAGTACTGAGCAGGCTTCAAAAGGCGGGACTGTGCGTTAAACCTGAAAAATGTGAATTGTTCAAACAGTCCGTAGAATATCTAGGTTTTGTTATTGATAAATATGGCTTACACAAGTCTAAAAAAAAGGTGGAAGCCATTTTAAATTCCAGTCAACCAAAAAATGTAACCGAATTAAAATCATTCTTAGGCATGCTTAATTATTATCGAACTTTTATTCCAAATGCTTCCAGTACTTTGGAACCTTTGCACTCTTTGTTAAAGAAAGAATGTCAATGGCAATGGGGTGAAGTCCACAATAAAGCTTTTGAGTGTATAAAGAGAGAATTAGCTTCAGAAAGAGTACTTGCACATTATAACCCGGAGTACCGTACCGTGTTGACAGTGGACGCCGGGCCGGCGGGGCTGGGCGCCGTGCTGGCGCAGCTGCAGCCGGACGGCTCGGAGCGCGCCATAGCCTACGCGTCTCGGTCTCTTTCTACCAGCGAACGTAACTATGCACAGATTCAAAAAGAAGCTGTGGCCATAATTTTTGGGATAAAAAAATTTCACCATTATTTATATGGTAGGGTTCAACCTTTTATACTCAGAACCGACCACAAGCCATTGCTTTCAATATTTGGTAGTAAAAAGGGTGTTCCGGAGTTGGCTGCAAACCGGTTACAACTTTACGCATTGTTTTTATCAGCATACAACTTTAATATCGAATATATTAAAAGTGCAGATAACGTGGCTGATTTTCTTTCGCGTGCAATATCAAACTCACAAACGATGTGTAACGATGCCATTGCTCAGGAGGATGAGACATTGTTCATTAACTTTATGTATGACGAGCTCAATCCTATTACTATAGACAATATAAAAGAAGAGACTCTAAATAACCCAGTGTTGCAAAAAGTAACAGAATATATTTATAGAGGGTGGCCTAAAAAAATATCAGATCCAAATTTGAAACCGTATTTTGACTGTCGATTGCAGTTAACAGTTGAGAAAGGTTGTATTATGAGGGGACACAAAGTTGTTATTCCTTGTAAATACCGTGAACAACTATTAAACGAATTACATATTCCTCATTTTGGGGTGGTTAAAACAAAAAATGAAGCTCGGAAACGAATGTGGTGGCCCAATATTGACCGCCATATAGAAGAAAAGGTAGGGTCTTGCAGCGCATGCATACCGCTGCGCAGTGCGCCCTCCCCCGCCCCGCTCGCGCCGTGGCCGCGGCCGCGCGCCGCCTGGCAGCGCGTGCATCTCGACATGTGTGCCGTGCGCGGCCGCCAGCTGCTCATCGCCGTCGACGCGCATTCCAAGTGGGTGGAGACCTACGTCATGACCACTACCACCTCCGCCAGCATTATAGCTAGATTATGCGACATGTTTGCTAGGTTTGGTTTGGTTCAAACTTTGGTTACCGATAATGCAAGTAATTTTACCTCTTCGCTGTTTCAAGACTTTTGCAAAGCTAATGGTATCGAGCACATAACGTCAGCTCCATACCATCCGGCTTCTAATGGACAGGCGGAAAACACAGTCAAAACGATCAAGCGAGGTATTAAGGCGATTCTATCGGAAAACTTGTCACACATAGAATTTACAAAAAAATTCAATTCATTTTTATTTGCATATAGAAATTCAACACATTGCACGACTGGTTTTTCACCTGCCCAGCTGTTATTGGGCCGGTCTCTGCGTTGCCGCCTTGATCTGCTGCAAGCAGTTAGTGGCAATAATGCCGTCAATGATTCGTCAGTATCATTAGCCAATGATAATGTTTTGCAAAAACAGATCTCACAGCATAGACAACATGGCGGAACGAGACATGTGAATTTCGAAATTAATGACCCAGTGTTAGTAAAAACATATTCTCACAACGGAACAAAGCACACATGGATTAAAGGGATAATTAAAAGAAAAATAGGTTCTAGAATGTATGATGTGTACATCCCAGAATTAAAACTAGAATTAAAAAAACACATTGATCAGTTACTTAGATACAAGGGCGGTCAACCCACAGCAGATGGAGACGATTTAACTCCCACAGACGGAATTTATATGGAGGAGGCAAATTGCCAACCCATTGAGGCAGATAGACAGGAGGAATCTACCGCGGATAGACAGGAAGATGTTTCAGAAAACTCCTTTTCCAGTTTCGTGTCACCACTGAATTCCCCTTCCTCGCGAGTAGAAAAGGAAGCCGCAACAGCGTCGTCGACCGATCTAACGGTGCCAATTGCCTCCACATCGACACCTGAATGCTCGCCTACCAGTTCAGCACTAGCTGGAGAAGCGGATGCTACCGATCCTACGGATCCTAGCGAGGAGACAGCTGCCTGCCCTCCTGAACTAAGTGGTAGGCGTTATCCATTGCGCACGACGCGAAATTGTAATCCTGATTACAAACTTTAGAAAAAAATATATTTCTTAAAACTGTATTAGATTAAGGTTAATTTTAGTGGTTTAATTTTAGTCTATTGGTGGAGGGATTTGTAGTGTTTTCACGCAGGTAGTATGAAGAACCTCGGTGGAGGGTAGTCTGTTGATTGAGCAATATACGGTGTAACGTCGCTCTCGTATTTTATTGGAAATAAACCCCTCTAAACACAATACATAGTACCTACGCTTTGCTTTATAAAATACTAGCTATCTGTGATAACTTTGTATTGCCACAAATAGTAAAGCGCTCGTGGCCTAGTCAGGCCGAGTGATTGGAATCAATCGCTTGAGTTAAGCAACAACAGGCGCGGTCTGGTGCAGGATGGGTGACAGCTCCGTGACTACCGCTAGTGGCATTTTTCCGAGCGCTTCCGTGCTTCGCAAGGCAAGTGAAGCCGTTAGTGCCGGTTGTCATGTAATGACAGTTGTTAAGCCATGTCAGGAGCCTCATGGGCGGCTAGATACTTCTGACAGTAAGGCCCGCCACTGTCTTACAATCCTCCACCAACCCGAACTTGGCAACCGTAATGGAGTACGGCCTAACTTTCCTGCGATGCAGCAAGAGACCCGTGCCCCAGCAGTGGGAACATACAAAGGGTTTATATCATCAAGTACAAAACGTGAACATTAATAGGCATTTGCTGCTTTTGCCGACTGTATGATCGCGTGGGTTGCGAATTTAGGAGGCACTGTAATGTCATAAGGATCATGGTTGAATTGAAGTGGCTGTATTTTGACGGTTGTTACAATGTCATCAGAACATGGACATCCGATCCGTTCATTGTGCTATACAATTTCAGTAGTCTAGGCATAATTTTGTGGTCATGGCTAGGATAGAATATGATGTGGACATTTTGACAGTTCGATTGAATTCTCAAGAGTCAGTGTCAACTTCTTAAGTCAATTGGCTCGCTGGCGGAGTAGTTGCGTCTGTATACTGAGAAGTCATGGGTTTGATTTTTACAAGGGACTGCCGTATTGATTGTTTTAGTACCTACGAGGTTTGGCAGATACAAAGCCCTAGTGTTTTGTGCTTTTTTTATGTAGCCTATATAGCCTTAAGGCAGACCACGCGCTTTCTCCTATAGAGAGAGTATGGGCTTAGTTACTACGCGTGTCAACTACGGATTGGTAATTTTTGCTGTGTGGTGTCGGCCTAGAGAATAGCACCAACCCAAATTCTTCCCGCGGGTGTCGTAAAAGGCGACTAAGGGACACGAACCGGGGGGCAGCAGCGCCCCCTGCAGTACAATTCCACCAAACTGCGATCTCCAACCCGCATGCCCGCGTGGAGATTATGGGCATTACCCCCCAATTATGGCACAATCTTGCGCTATGGCGTTCATTAGGGGAGGGTTATGTCCAGCAGTGGACTAATATAGCCTGTAGAAGTAGAAGAAGAAGCGCTGAGGTATGTGAACACCTTAGACACTGTTTTCTCGATGTTTTCTCTCATAGATAAGATAAGAATATTCTTTATTGTACACCAGAGCACATATTATAAAACATGTAAAGATACAAAGTACAATTGGCGGCCTTATTGCTAAAAGCAATTTCTTCCAGACAACCTTGCAGAAAACTTAGCGATGGTATATCTACAACACGTTCGCGAATCTGAGTATCTTAGACAACAAAGTCACTGTTGCATAAGTTAATTGTTACAGTATCTAATAAACGAAAACCATGCAAATTACAAAATTTAAATTCATTGATTTAAATATTTTAAGGTAATTTAAAGTAAGGTAAATTAAAAAAAAAATAAAAGAAAAAAAAGGGAATGTTTCTGTTCTTGAGAAAAAATATCCTGAAATACATGTAAATCGGGGGTTGGCTGGATTTCCGATGAAATAAGCTCGCCTTCCGACCAGGTGGGGTGACGATCTGCGAAAAACTGCCGGCAGATGCTGGATGCGGCAAGCTGAAGACAGGGCGCTATGGCGCTCATTAGGGGAGGGCTATGTCCAGCAGTGAACTTTATAATATAGACTGAAGAAGAAGAAGAAGCTCGTCATGTTCACTTTTTTATTTCGTAAATTTTAAAGTTTCTGAATGATTCTTATGTGTGCATTAAAGAAGGTCGTACTATATTTTCGATCACACTGTATTATTCAGTTGAAGTCCTATATTTTGTCCCATAGAGGAAGTGTCCCGTCTTTAGTCCTGAGTGATGGTTGACATCTATTAGGCTGTCATAAACGCCCTTGGACAAAGCTTGCGGTAGAGCTCAGCTTTGTCTAGTACATTCACGTGTAGGCTTTTTGTATTGAAGAATAATGACACCAATGTGTCTGGTGTCAGTTTTAATTTGTTTGTGCCGGTGGGATTAGTGGCGTATGACTTCATTTAGGTGGATGGATGGTTTAGGAATGGTAATTAAATATTTGGAGTCTGTTTAGAATAAAAAGATTAAGTTTGCAGATTGTTTTGTTATTAACAAATAATCGCGATTAGAACTATGAACTGTGTGTGTGTGTGAACTATGTATATGAACTGTGTATTATTTATCATTTATTTATTTAGTTATTTCTTTTTGGGAAACTTGCAGCTTACATAGAAATACTTTTCTTTTTCAAGCTCGTGTCCTCGGTGCTGAGTGCTTAGTGCGAGTTTTTTAACTACTCGATCGCGTTAACGTAAACTCATATTTCTATGGCATCGAGAAAGCGCCACCTAGCGACAAGTGTGGAAATTAAAATTGCTGAAACGGTTGTAATGGTTTACGTTGAGAAGTGAACACGTTTACCATCCAAAACACGAATAAACGCGAGTGCGAGTTGTACTGTGACAGCGTTTTGTCAGTTCGAACGGTTAACTTACTCATACTCACTACTCGATGCTCGATTAACGCGGTAGTAAAGTTATTCGATTGGATCTGTCAAACTCGCACTAAGCACTCTGGTGGGTGCCTACTAGCGCTACAAATGGAATAAAAATCATAACTTTTATAATAAGTTTTTTGCAAAAAGTAAACATTAATAATCTTAATATCAGTGATAACAATTTTTAGAATATACAGTCTTAATCTTTAGTCGATTTCCGCTAAAAAATACCGCAACCGTTTTTGTCGGAAATCGATTAACGTCCTAGGTTGTTGATCCTAGGTTCTAGACGTAGTAGTTTGTAAAAATAGTTTCTTTTTAATCTTTATTTAAGGGTTTGGTCACAAAGTGAACATGTCAGCCTAATACAACACATTGTGATTGTAACAAATTGATAAAATTAAAGAACCTTAATATTAAACTAAACTTCTCAAACTAAGTGCGACCTTAACTAATGTAAGTACAGGCTTAGCCTCAGCTGACAGTGGAGAGGCCAAAGCGATGTTGCAGCCACCTAATCCGAATAGATGTCTGCAACATGGCTGGCGTCTCTGAGGCTCGTTCCGCACTTATTCCATCAGTACATGGTATACATCCTCTGTGACGTTGCATTCACTGCGTATTATAAAACCAGTTACGATTGTGGCACTAGTTAGTTAGACCTAAGATTTCCGCACTTAGCCTCATAGTTGGGCATTGTACGTAGCAAGCGGTGAGGTACGCTAACACCTCAGACACTAGGGTTTCCTTACGATGTTTTCCTTCACCGTCAGCGAGTAGTGTTGCTACTATAATTTCACAAATGTATCTACATAACTTAGAAAACAAAGTCATTGGTACATGCCGGGGTTCGAACCCACGACCTCCCGATCGCGAAGCTGGCGTTCTACACCGCTCCGCTACCACCGCTCTGATTGTGGCACTAGTTAGGATGCCCCAGCGCCTTAAGAAATATATGTACTTAATGCAATTCATATTCAATGCTCTAGTTACATGTGATAGATAGATACGATGCCTATAACATATGGACACCATTTATCTCAAGAACAATCTATGTAGGACGACTATGATCATAATCATGACGATCAAGCTCAGGTCATCGAGTGATTGATAGCAGCCGTTTAGTTCGGTTTGTTTAACTTAACATTAGCTATGTATTTGTTACATCCAAGTCACGAATGCGTCGAAGAATAATTAATTACACCAAACGTAAATTAGTCTCAAGGTCGCCTTTATTATTTATTTATTTATACAGGGTTACCTCTTGAATGCGCAGTTTATGAAACAGGTCTGATTGATTATACGAGTACTATACTATTTTTATTTTTAATGCACTAACCCGTGCTAAGGACAAATTTAAAAACCTATTTAGAGGCTAAAAATTTCACCCATGCCGGGATTCGAACCCGCAACCTCTGGCTATCCGTGCCAGCGCTCTACCAATAGAGCCAATGGGCGACTCACCGGCACCAGTGAAACGAACCTCTTTACACTATTCTCTGTATTACGTACAGAGTGCTTAGTGAGAGTTTTTTAACTACTCGATCGCGTTAACGTAAACTCATATTTCAATGGCATCGAGGAAGCGACACCTAGCGACAAGTATGGAAATTAAAATTGCTGAGTGCGAGTTGTAATTGTTTGCGTTGAGAAGTGAACATGTTTACCAGCCAAAACACGTATAAACGCGAGTGCGAGTTGTACTGTGACAGCGTTTTGCCAGTTCGAACGGTTAACTTACTCATACTCACTACTCAATGCTCGATTAACGCGGTAGTAAAGTTATTCGATTGGATCTGTCAAACTCGCACTAAGCACTAAGGCAGCGACATCTGGCTTAAGCAAATTGCATCACTTACAGCCCCGACTACCTGCTTTGCAGTTAGGTTTTACATCGGAACGATATCACTGTACCCACATGATTATACTATTTTTATTTTTAATGCACTAACCCGTGCTAAGGACAATTTTAAAAACCTATTTAGAGGCTAAAAATTCCACCCATGCCGAGATTCGAACCCGCGACCTCACGGATAGCCAGAGGTCGCGGGTTCGAATCCCGGCATGGGTGGAATTTTTAGCCTCTAAATAGGTTTTTAAAAAAGGTCTGATCGAGTTTGTCGTTTGCAGCCACTTTTGTTCTATGAGTTCTGAAATTGTTTTGGTCGGTTTTTGTTCGCGTGTGGCGTTATAGTGTTTCTAATTCAAAGTGGTTTTGTTTAAAAGATAATGCTTGGACATTCAAAATATAATGAAATCAAAGGTTTATTCACTTGGTTAAGCAACAACAGGCACGGTCAGGTACGGGATGGGTGAGCGTCCCGTGACTACCGCTAGTGGCATTTTTCCGAGCGCTTCCGTGCTTCGCAAGGCACGTTAAGCCGTTGGTGCCGGCTGTCATATAATGGCAGTCGTCAAGTCATGTCAGAGGCCTTATGGGCGGCTTGATAATTTATGACAGTAAGGCCCGCCACTGTCTTACAATCCTCCGCCAACCCGGACTTGGCCCTGTGGTGGAGTATGGCCTAACCTCCCTGCGATGCAGGAAGAGACCCGTGCCCCAGCAGTGGGGACATACAAGGGTTGATAACGAAAGGTTTATTCAAAATAATAACGTAACTGTGAGTTATGGAACGTTACAAGTAACACTGGGTCCATTTCAAGATCCAGATGATTTTGGAAAAACATAGAGTTTACATATTATTACTAAACCGATACCATTGAACTTAAATTTAAGACGTGTTTGTCATTTGAATATCTTTAATAATAAATACAAAAATACCAAAATACAAAAATCTTTATTCTTAGTATTCTAAGTATGATATCAACCCTTTTTGTGTCCCCATTGCTGGGGCACGAGTCCCTTCCGGCATCGCAGGAAGGTTAGGCCATACTCCACCACTGGGGATAAGTCCGGCGACCATACTTGGTCCCCGTGTAGTTACTGTTTTTAACCTCAAAAGTAAATACCTTATATATAAAAATCTTGTTTCTAATAAAAAAAAAACAAAAAAAAAATATTTATTCTTTATCTTCCTTATTTTTCGGTACATAGTAATTGGAGTCACCTTTTAAGCACACAATGCCTGTACTAGGTGACTCCGCTCTTCCATAGCATTAATCTAGTCTAGTTTGAGATGATATTGCTACTGAAACAAAGGTCGTGGGTTCGATTCCGTCTAGATCAGTACAAATGGCCTCAGTCTGGGTGTATTTCCATGTTTATGATGTCTTTGAGAGTACAGGGTATTCTCGTTTGGAACTAGGATAAGTAATTGTGTTATTGAAGTTATTATTATTGCACACAAAGTGCGCTTTACACAGTTTTTGAACCGCCAAGAACAATAATTGACTTCTCCTACGTAAAACAACGAATTACTAGAGGCGGCGACTTGTCTTTTCTGTAGACGAGGCCGATAAAGCTGTCAAGAAAGTATAGGTGCTGGACAAGCCTACTTCATCTGAAAAACACTGTACCAGGCACTGCAGCGTCCAAGCCCTTCACCGATCTAGAGTGATTAAAGGTCCAACCGGACGCTATATAAATCAACTTATTACGTAAACAAATCGCTCATAGCCCCAGCTGCCTGAGAGATCTTAAACGACTACGAAGGTTAAGCAACACAGGGCGCGTTCAGTGCATGGATGGGTAGTTTGTCTATGACAAACGCTAGTGGCATTTTCCTGAGCGGTTCCGTGCTTCGCAAGGCACGTTAAGCAAATGGTGCCGGCTGCTGTCGATAGATGACAGTCGTTAACCCAAGTCAGAGGCCTTAGGATGGCCTGGAAACTTCTGACACTAAGACCAGCCACTAGTCTTGCAAGCCTCTACCAATCCAGATTTGGCCTCCGCGGTGGAGTGTGACCTATACCTTTCTTAGGGAAGAGACCGGTGGGGGCATAATGAGTTGATGATGATGATTACGTAAGTGCCAAAATTGTATGTTAAAACATTAAAATTATTAAAATAAAAAACAAGACCCCATATAACAGCTTGTAGGGCATCGATGGACAATATGGACATTCATCAGACAAGTTGACTTCTGTGACAGCATCAATGTCAGAGGCGACCGTATCAACGTTTCAATCAAACCACTGCGACATTGAGACGAATGCGCTGGTAAGCTTCATGTTACAGGCAAGGTGCGAGGTTAGTCTACTGTCGATTGTACTACTTAAGTACATTTTATTGATCTGATTTATTTAGCCAATCAAATTGAAGTTATTGTAGCCACTCGCTGCTTGATCTTTTGGAGTCAATAAATTTGAGTGTTATCAACAATTACGACGGCAATATTTATTGCTATCAAAACACCATAATAAGTACCTAATATATAAAAGAAACTCAGTTGCGTTAATTGCTTATAGAAATGTCACTACAAAAGGTACTGAGCGATACCATACACTGAAACATTTTATTGGAAAATAATATGATCCCTAGTATCTGCCTACCTCTCTGGGATACAAGAGTGAATTTATATAATTTTTTTGTAATATGATGTTAGCGTGATTATTTGGCGGTTGACTGAAAAATGTAGGTACGTATTTATAAAATAGTCCAGATAGTCACAAAATATATAACATTCACGCATGCACTGCAACATCTACGGCAAATGGCACACAGCAGTTTATTCGCATGTTTATTTTAATTCGCATCTTTGTCTCGGTTACTGCTCAAATTTAGATGCAAGGTTAAGTAACTCTAGCTCTGTTCTAAGTAGTTGTTGGCTGTTGGCTTGAATGTGTTATGCGGAGTTAATGTGTTTATATGATAATGAGTAGTGCGTAAGATAAGTAGTGTAATGAAGTAGTGTTTCTGTTACTATAGAGTCTACATTTACCTGGTTTCCCGGTCTACATTTGAAGGTGTTACAGGCGTATTTATGACAAAAAAAATGAGGTTGGTTAGCTAACGGTCGAGACGATTCAAGAAAATTTGATTATTTGCTTTTATGACTTGCTAAACGTCAGTTGGGCAAAACAAGTGTCTTACTTTCTTCTTTAAATGTTTATTTTATTATTACCTCCTTTTATTTTTTGTTTCATTTTACTTTCTTCAAATTTTTATTGAATATTGTTTTAAAACAAAAAAATCATCAGTCCGGGCTTTCTAGATTCTTCATTCTTTCCTCTCAGCTTTAGTCCCACATGGTGTCCACCTCGTTTTCGTTTTACATCATGTTTAAAGATGCTCATCATTCTGTGAAATCTTTCTTTACTACATCCATCCACCTATTTTTTGGTCTTCTTCTAGATCTTCGGAATTGGTAGACGTAGGAAATTGATAGAAGTAGCATTTCGTTACCAATGTAGACAGAAGGCTTTCGTATCACGTGCTTGGACCATCTCAGCCTACTCTCTTACTCTTCTCAATCTTTTCTTCCTCTTCTTAATATCTTGTTACAACATATTGTAAAAATAATAATATATTTAAAAACCTATTTAGAGGCTAAAAATTTCACCCATGCCGTGATTCGAACCCGCAACCTCTGGCTACCGGATAGCCAGAGGTTGCGGGTTCGAATCCCGGCATGGGTGAAATTTTTAGCCTCTAAATAGGTTTTTAAATTTGTCCTTAGCACGGGTTAGTGCATTAAAAATAAAAATTGTATAATAATAATATATTTTAAAAAAATGTATGCGATCCATATTTGCTCTTTTTAGAAAGACACCGTTCGCTCTGATTTTTGAACATTCGTTTCAAAAATATTATACGCTTCCAAAAACGCGGTTCAAACACGGTGTAAAGCATACTTTGTGCTAAAAAGGCGGCTGTAACATTACATTAGATTATCTAATGGCAAAGATGTCTGGGATTAATGCCAGTACAATGCATTAGTGCTAGTTGCATTGTACTCCAAAAGACTGAAAAGACTAAGTTTAAAGTTTTAGGTCCCTTTTTTCCAAAATTATCTATGTTTTGATATGGACACCTGGTTGTGCTTCTAACGTTCACAGTTTCTGTTTAATTTTGAATAGAATACCATGATTTGATTCGTTTGCACTATTATTTCAGCAACTCAACAACTTATAAGGCAATTATGCATGCCGCAGTTTGTTAATGTACGTAGCACCTTTGCATCAGCAATTGTGTTTGCTAAGTTGCATCATACTTCGAAGTTTCATTTTCGCACGCTATAACGAAGCTAGAAGGTTAAGGGTAGGTAGGAGTGGTTTGGACGTAAAATTCTCGTGTGCATGAATGTGTGCGTGTGCAATACACACACATGCAATGTACTTATACGTAAACACTGAAAGTAGAAACTCCATTCAACACAAAGTGATACGACTACGATTATCATCATTATCGGCCAAATATGTAATTGTTTAGGTAAAAAAACAAACCATGTATTATACTATTTTTATTTTTAATGCACTAACCCGTGCTAAGGACAATTTAAAAACCTATTTAGAGGCTGAAAATTCCACCCATGCAGGGATTCGAACCCGCGACCTCTGGCTATCCGTGCCAGCGCTCTTTCCAACTGAGCCAATAGGCGACTCACCGGCATCAGTGAAATTTCGAACCTCTTTACACTATTCTCTGTATTACGTACAGGCAGCGACATCTGGCTTAAGTAAATTGCATCACTTACAGCCCCGACTACCTACTTTGCAGTTAGGTTTTTACATCGGAATGATATCACTGTAACCACATGATTGTACTATAGCCAGATAGCCAGAGGTCGCGGGTTCGAATCCCGGCACGGGTGGAATTTTTAGCCTCTAAATAGGTTTTTACATAGTATTATTTAAGGTTAATTTGAAAAGAATTGGTATCCAACTGACTATTGCCTTTGTCTAACTTGTAACGTTATTATTTAATAACCACTTTATTATCTTTTTCATTATAATTTCCATCTCGCATCACTCCACTACTGATTTCCTTCACCGCCACATACAAACTAGTTGGGTTTCTTCTTCTTCTGCCGAACCGGTGGCGGTGAACTGTATCTTTCCGATGGCTGTGTACTAATGCGAGGGGTTTATCCACAGGGTCCAAGTACCGGACCAGACTTCCCTTGTTACGAAGCCGAAGACTCCCGGGGTGCCTGTTCCCGCCGTTTCGAAAAGGAGATCGCCGTTCCCGTTGGCGAAACTTTCTCCGCACTTGGTCCACGGCCGTTGGGGGAGCGCTTCTACTGTCTCCGGTCGGCTCAGGGGAGTACCTGACCGTGGTTCCGCTAAAGAGAGATCAAAACCAGTGTAGGGCTATTTTCTAATCCACAACCCTAATATTGAAGAAGAGCTAATTAAACTATATCTTGTTTTTTTTTCTTAATAACGCATTTTATTTCTTGATCCTTAATTTATGTCGCAGCCACTTCAAGGCAAGCGTGACAAACTATGAGACTGAATAGCTTTTAACCATCATTCCGTAAAATGTACATAAAATGTAATAAGAAATCCTATCCTATCTTGTAGACGTTTTTTTAAAAATATTATCTGAAACATTATATATTGAGCATGCTCGGCTAACACTTACATACACTCTCTCTCTCTTTCTCACACACACACACACACACACACACACGCTCTTTTCTCCTATTAATTAGTTCTAACTTTATTTAAGGTTTTAATTTAATAAAAAAAATCGTGTAAAAGCACAATATGTTTAGGAAAAGGGCTGCTTATCCTAAACCATAGGTTTTAAACTTTTTTACGGGGCAGGGTACCTGCCTATAAAATTACACTAGGTTACCCGTTGTATCTACATCGGGATACAGGGGTAAGCTTATGTAAACTTTGCTATTTATAGAGATGCTATGTCTCATGGTCCCTCGCCAGTCGCATCCACGGACGTACCGCTAACTCAACTATATCGTCCGACCATCGGGTAGCTAGTCTGTCTATCCTACAAAGTGATCTACATTACATACACCTTCTTTTTCAGGCTATCTTAGTCCACTGCTGAACATAGCCCTCCCCTAATGAGCGCCATAGCGCCCTGTCTTCAGCTTGCCGCATCCAGCATCTGCCTGCAATTTTTCGCAGATCGTTATCCCACCTAGTCAGAGGGCGTCCTACACTATGTTCTACACGACATACACGTATTCTGCGCATTATGTTTTATACAGGGTGTAACTAAATCATCGTTTATAACCGGAAGCGGGTAGTTTTTTTAGTTTTTAGTTACTATATTTTACTATAATTATAACACTTCACACTAATATTATACAGGCTAAAGTTTGTATGTGAGTGTGTATGTTCGTTACTTCTTCACGTCTAAGCGGCTGGAGCGATTTTTGGTATGGAGTTAAATGACACACTGGATTAGCGGGAAAAATCTTATTACCTTGGGAAAGTCAATAAACCGTGGGGCACGATACAGCTAGTTCAATGAATTTTTGAAATCACGAAAAAACAGCTATTACATACCTTTTAATGCTGCATACAATAAGTACAAAAGGTACCTCAGGCTGATATTTATTTTGTTAAATTTAATGTAAAAAAAAAATGAAAATGAAATATATTTATTATTGGTTCAGAAATAAAACTTAAATTACTTAAAACTAAACACACAATATGCTAAGAAAAAAAGCCGTAAGCCTTAAAAAGAAAAAAAAACCTTTGTAATATCACAATCACAATGTATCCATGTGCATATTGACGCGAAGAACCATCCCCCCAATTGACGGCCATAAGGGGTTTGCATTACACCCTGTATATTGTACGTTTCTATATTTCATAATAACTGTCAAAAACTCATAACTGATCAGTAAAACGATCTTACCCGCGCCAAGCCGTACCATAAGAACGAAATTCCACGCAGTAGCAAAGCCTTGCAAGGCACGTTTGACATTTCTCTGCCTCAGTGACTACCGCGCATTTTTCCTTTATTTGGACGACCTTGAGTGATTGAATCCGCTCTGATATTTATCGATATTCTGTTACATTTCGTACGTGCGCCTCGATTCTGGCATTATCTCGGCCGCACTGCGAACGCGAGAGGTCTGCCCTCACGCCCTTTGCTACGGAATATTGCGTCTCTGTCTATTGGTGAAATATGGACTGAATTGTGATTCAGTTAGCCGCATTGTACAGAACATAAGTTTGTCATTTTTCGTTATGAAATCTCATGGTCAATTTAATGAATGCTACCGTTTTTTCGTCATTTAAGTAACTTGGTATTCATTTTCAATAATATTGATACTAAATTTGTTTCGTTGTATATTGAACGGGTGTAATTCCAATTATTTATTAGGTATAACGTAATTACCTTAATTTCTGACGTTTCGGCGGCGTTGTAGTCGCCGGGTAAACTGATGATCCCCACTGCTGGGGTACTGACGGTGGGTAAACTGAAGTGGCGTAATTTGTTTTTTAAGTAGCCAGGACTATGTCCCACTGCTGGGGCAAAGGACTCCCCATTAGATTTCCACTCCTCCTTGTCCCTGGCCCCACCCAGATAAATGTTTGGTCAGGTCGTCACACCATCTCCGCCTCGGTGTACCAATAGTAGGTAACGCTTATACCTACTTGAGTAAATAATTAGAATCTCTAGTCTAGTATACGAAACGGATGAATTCGTATATTAGACTAGCGACTTATCGTCGCTAGTACTGTATAAAAATAAAATTTTAATGTAGAAAAATATATAATTTTTTAAATCACAAATAATCTTTTCTGTGTAAAAAAGGTGTCCACTAATGGTAACTGCTCGTATACTATGTTTACCAGAGCTATGGGTAGTCAACCAGCTTCCTATAAATCATTTTGAGGTTTGCTGGAAGGAATCTCTTTAAGAGATAAACTCGCCTTTGTACATGTTATTTCTTTTGTAATGTCCTGCTAAATATTTCGTGTGCAGTAAATTATAATTTATTTTATTTAATTTCCTATAAACGTCAAATCGGCAAACGCCCTCCGACCAGGTGGGATGACGATCTGCGAAAAAAACTGCCGCCAGATGCTGGATGCGGCAAGCTAAACACAGGGCGCTATGGCGCTCATTAGGGGAGGGCTATGCCAGGCAGTGGACTAATATAGCCTGAAGAAGAAGAAGAAACATCAAATGAATTAATTAAAAGGAATATCACCATCTGCGAATTCATGCACAATCAAACCTTGTTACTTTTCTTAATAGAAATTACAGGCTACTGGAATTTAGGAGCGCGTCCTTTTTTACTAATCTTTCTTTAGTAACAAACCACAAACGTTTAAAATGAGACTGTCACCGAATTTCAATAAATACTTAAGTATAATGTTGTCTTTTGCGCTTCCATTCAATATCGGCGGTGTCTCACAAAACTTACTGATTAGATACATTAAAATCGGTAGTTAATAAGTAATTTTAAGGTTTCGTTATCACTTTCGTTGCATTAATTTCAACTATAGCGAAAGTGAAAGTGAAAAACATTCATTTCTTTTGTAACTCAAATAAACACAACACAAAAATATTTAAACAGAATTGTTATGAATTACAATAAAAACACTAAAATATTGGTAATACAATCGAAACACAAGTGCAACACAAGAAAAAAACTGCAACTCAGCAAAATGCTAGCCACAGGTGACCAGCGCTGGTTTTCTGCTGCACCTGATTTGCTGATGTATGAATATGCCATATTTGAATTCCATATTGTATGTGTGTGTGTGTGTTGCTGTCGGCCTAGAGAATAACACCAACCCAATTTCTTCCTGTCGTTTACTTTCCCGCGGGTGTCGCAAAAGGCGACTAGCCCCCGGTTTCTGGTATGCTAATAAGCCGTTAATCTACTGTTAACAGCTGTCAGTTGGCCAAAGTGCATACAGAAAAAACATTTGACAGCTGTTAACAGTAGATTAACAGATTGTTAGTGTACGAGAAACTGGGGGTAAGGGACACAAACCGGGGGGTGGGCAGCAGCGCCCCCTGCAGTACACTTCCACCATCTGCGATCACCAACCCGCATGCCCAGCGTGGGGATTATGGGCATTACCCCCCAATGATGGCACAACCTCGCGCTATGGCGCTCATTAGGGGAGGCTATGTCCAGCAGTGGACTAATATAGCCTGAAGAAGAATGTGTGTATGTGTGTGTGTGTGTGTTTGTTATAGCAGAGTGAGATCCGTCTACCTCTATCCTCCTTCTCAATTTAGAGCATTTTGGATGTAAAGTTGATGCGCTATCAAGTGTTCTGGGAAAGTAGGCCACATTTGTATTGCATTTAAGTCGATATTGTATCTACACGATACTAACAGACCTTTCAATGTCCTAACAATAAAAGAGTTAATGAAACAATTCAAAAAACAATCAAAGGCCAGTTGTATCTACCTTCAACATCTCACAGCACCATACTGCTACAATGGTCGTGGGAAATGTAGATACTGTTACCTAACAGCTATCATGTTACAGGGTATAATGTCCGGCAAGTAACGTGAACTACAATCCGCGCAGTCAGGATATCGTGTTTGCGAAAGCTATTTAAAAGTTTATTTTATGTAGCCTTATGCGTCCCACTTCAGGTCACGTGCTTTCTCTTAGAGAGAGAGTGCGGGCTTAATTACCACGAGTGCCAACCGCGTATTGCCAATTTCAAGCGCTGAGGTTTTGAATATCCCATACATTCAGGTTTTGCTCACAATTTTCCTTCATGATTATATTCTTTTTAATGCACTTACCCGTGCGAAGGACAATTTTAAAAACCTATTTTCGTAATACAGAGAATATTGAAATGAGGTTCAAAATTTCACTGATGCCGGTGAGTCGCCCATTAGCTCAGTTGGAAAGAGCGCTGGCACGGATAGCCAGAGGTCGCGGGTTCGAATCCCAGCACGGGTGGAATTTTTAGCCTCTAAATAGGATTTTAACATTTTCTTATTACTATTATTCGTTTTTTTTAGAAGTCTTTATACGTATGAATGAAAATCTTTATTGCACTAAAAACAAATTTGTACAAAAGACTCTCTCAGAGAGAGAGAGTGCAGGTTAATTACAGCGCGTGCCCACCGCGGATTAGCAATTTCAAGTGCTGAGGTATTTGAACATCTGAGACACTCGGGCTTCCTCACGTTTTTCCTTCACCTTTTTGTATTATTTTATTTTTTATTGTCATTATTACTGCAAGGCTCAGGCCCTCTCTCAGAAAGAGACTGTGGGTTTAATTACCACGTGTGCCAACCGCGTATTGGCAATTTCAAGCGCTAAGTTATTCTAATTATATTGTATTATCATCAAACATTGCCTCCGTCTATGGTTGCCTGGGAGAAATTGCTTTAAGTAATAAGGCTGCCATTTGTACTATATTTTTTGTATAATTTCTGTTACTGTAATTTCTGTGTACAATAAAGGATATTCTATCTATCTAAAATTATTATATAAACACTATTTTAATATCACACATGCTTCTTAATAATTCTGATATACTCGAAGTTATTCCTTCACCTTTCATCGGAGCCCACTCTCGAGGCCACCTCAGAGGACGTGCAGGCCGCGATCATGTCTTTCAGGCCCGGCTCAGCTGGCGGCCTGGACGGTCTCACACCACAACATTTTAAAGATTTGATTTTAGGTGTGGCCGGGGACGCCAGCACCACCCTACTGGGAAACATGACGCGGCTTGTTAACGTCATGCTCTCGGGAAAGGTTTGCGCTGATATTATTGACACTTTATACGGCGCAAACCTATGTGCGCTCCGTAAAAAAGACGGCGGTATCAGGCCCATTGCTATCGGCAATACAATCCGCCGTGTGGTCTCGAAGATCTGCTGTAGATATATTTTGCCTGATTTAGCAGCAGAATTTCAACCTCTACAGCTGGGTTTCGGGACCAAGGGAGGTTGTGAAGCCGCCGTACATGCAACTCGCACCTTCCTGAAACACGGCGGAGGCGATGTGCTTCTGAAGGTGGATGTAAAGAACGCCTTCAACTCAGTAGACCGAGGAGCTTTGCTGACAGAAATAAAAAAAATTATACCTGCTACATATGCCTATTTGTGGCAGTGCTATAGTAGGCCGACCAATCTTACATTCAACGGCCACCTACTGCACTCTGCAGTTGGCTGTCAGCAAGGCGACCCGCTCGGACCGGCTATCTTTAGTTTGGCTATTCATACACACGTTAAGTCCTTGGCATCAAAATTCAACGTTTGGTATTTAGACGATGGGACCCTAGGAGGCGACGCGAATTGTGTACTTTTAGATCTCAAAAATTTAATCGAGAAATTCAAGTCTATAGGGTTGGATCTAAATTTTTCAAAGTGTGAACTGTACACAAATGTTTCTTCCACCGGGAGTAAACAACATTTGATATCAAAATTCAATAGTTTGGCACCTGACATTAAAATAATTGATAACGAATCGCTTCGCCTCCTAGGTGCCCCAATTCTGGACGATTCCTATGCAAGCTTCGTTTGTGATCAAATAACTAAATTTAAGGAATCGTCTGGTCGTCTCAAGGAGATAAATCCACACATGGCTTACTGGATCATCAAATTCTGCCTTTTTGTCCCTAAATTCACGTATGCTCTAAGGTGTTCAACCCTTTGGAATCATTTAGATCTTTTACTTTGTCTCGACGAACTTATCAAAACTACTATAATAGAAATTCTAAATTGCCCGTTACAGGATAGGAGCTGGACCCAGGCCACACTTCCGATCCGTCACGGTGGCCTGGGTATAAGAACGGCATCAAGTGTGGCCCTCCCGGCGTTCCTGTCCTCGGTTCATAGCACGATCGACCTCATTGGTAAAATTATTTCCCCGTCTCTTGGAGACGTAGAGGTCGCGTGCGTAGCTGAGGCCAGGAGTGCCTGGACCGACGCAGCCGGTCCGAGCCAGGTAATTCCAAAGATTCTGGGATCGCAGAGGCTTTGGGATGAGCCGCTCTGCATGCGGGTTCGTAAAGAACTCCTTGAAACTGCAGGCGACGACGCGGAGCGTGCTCGTCTCTTAGCCAGCTGCGAGCCAGAATCAGGCTACTGGTTGAGGGCCCTCCCATCGGCGAGCATAGGTACTCTCTTAGAGAGAACCACATTTAGTTTGGGAGTTAGTCTGAGGTTGGGAGCCAGGACTAACGAGCCACATCGCTGCCGCTGCGGTGGAGGCGTCGATGCGTTAGGTCACCATGGCCTGGCATGCTGCCGTAGCGCAGGACGTCTGTCTAGACACGCTGCCCTGAATGACATAATCCGTCGGGCTCTTGCCAGCGTAGGCGTGCCTGCAGTCCTGGAGCCCACTGGGATTGCGCGCGACGATGGCAAGAGGCCTGACGGAATGACTCTCATTCCATGGAAGAATGGGCGGTCGCTGGTCTGGGACGCAACTTGTGTTGATACGCTTGCACAGTCCCATATCCATGCGACCGCCTGCCATGCAGGGGCGGCGGCGTCTAACGCAGAGTCGAATAAGAGGCACAAATATGCAGCCATAGAGCAGGGCTATATATTTGTGCCTTTTGGAGTCGAGACTCTGGGGCCATGGGGTCCGGAGGCGAGACTCCTCTTTAAGGAGATCTCGTCGCGCCTAGTCGACGCTTCAGGAGACCCGAGGGCTGGTGCTTACTTTGGCCAAAGAATAAGCCTAGCCATACAGCGAGGCAATGCCGCCAGCCTTCTTGGTACTCTGCCGCCCGACAGCGATCTGGCTCAAATATTTTATTTAAATTAGAATGTTTTAGGTTTAGTTCCATTTTTATCATTAATTATTACTATTATAAATATTTAACATATAACTACATATAACAATAATAATATATTATCTGAAATATTCACCTTTTCTATTTTAATTAATAGTTGTTAATCTATCGTAAGTAAAGTCCGAAGAATTCTAAGTTACATCTTGCGCCTCTCGCCGATCCGACTCAAAATACGTGTATACGAAGTAGAACTCATTTGGTCAATCTATTTGCCGGGCGTTATACTAGGCGAAAAGTATTTGAATCTACGATTGATTGATGTAGGTCTACTGGCATTTAAGGTTAATTTTACATCTGGCATTCCTCTCACTAGCACAGATCTTTAAGAAATGAGTTGTGAAATGTGCTTGAAAAAATATATGTGGATGTGAACTTGAAATAGTCAATCCCCTATGGTCACACATATATACATTGCTATGGTTACACTCTTTGGGAGAAGCTATGTAGCCTGTAATGGTATGTGCTTAGACTGCATTATTATTTTGTTTAACACTCAAAATAAATTAAGTGCATTGACATATTTGCGGGCTCGGTGGCGCAGCGGTTTGGCACGCTGACTGCAAAACCGAAGGTCTCGGGTTTGATCCCCGGCCGGGTCAAACTAGGAAACGAACTTTTCTAGTTTGACTCGGGTCTCGGATGTTAGGTATCTATGTATTTATTGTATTAAATCTATCGTCGATTTAGCACCTATAACACAATTCATTTAGTTGTACTTAGTATAGGGTTAACGAGATGTGTGTAATATGTCCATTAATATTTATTTATTTATTATTAATTATAACTTTATCAAAATTAAGAGAAAACATAAATAGTTATGTATAAAACGTCTTAAAATTTATTTAGAATTTAGTTAGCAGCATAGGTATTTTATGTGTCTAAAAGACAGGACGACTTTTGAGCGTAAACTCTTAATATTGATATACTAAGACGCCATGAAAAATAATTAAAATAACATTCCGAGATTACCCTGTAATGAGCCAAAATTGGCTATGTCAGCCACTTAAGACCATATGCGCACTCTCTCAATAGTCAGATTCCCGTCGCTGTAGCCGAATGTGGCAGGATACAGGACTGAAATGTTTTAGACTCTAATTAGGTTTTTTAAAATTGTCCTTAGCACGGGTTAGTGGATTAAAAATAATATAATCATATGGGTACAGCGATATCATTCTAATGTAAAAACCTAACTGCAAAGTGCTTGGGGTACTTGGGGCTGCAAGTGATGCCAATTACTTCAGCCAGATGTCGCTGCCTGTACAGAGAATATTGTAAAGAGTTTCGAAATTTCACTGATGCCGTTGAGTCACCCATTAGGTCAGTTGGAAAGAGCGCTGGCACGGATAGCCAGAGGTCGCGGGTTCGAACCCCGGCATGGGTGGAATTTTTAGCCTCTAAATAGGTTTTTAAAATATATTTTCACACCTCCTGCTCGACAATGACTTATTACGTACCGTCAAATATCATCGTAAAGCATAGCCTTGTCTCTCGAGGGCAATAATAATGAAGAATTTCCCTAGGGAATAAAGTGATTTGAATTTAGAATGTCAAAATTCGCATGAAAACTATGAAGAAGCCCCGCATTGCAAATCGAAATTCGAATTGTTGTTCGAAACTCACCCCTTTTATCTTTTTTTTCTGAACTACTGTGTCGTGTGACCGCGCGAAACACCAATAAAAAAAAGAAAAATTTTATTGTCTCCCAGATGGTGTGAAAAGTAGAGTATTCACCACTGGAATAAAACATGTCTTAGTCTCGGGCGGTATGAACCCCTGGCTTCACTCAGGACTCTACATAACTCCCTCGCTTCGCCCAGGAGTTAAAATTTAACTCCCTCGCTGCGCTCGGGAGTTGACTCGGAGTCCTTCGCTCCGCTCAGGGTTCAATATACCGCCCATGACGTAATACATGGTTTTATTCCCTTAATGCATAATCTACTATTCTTATTTGCAAAATTTTTTAATACTCATTACCATACCAATTATATTTTATGGATCTGCTCCACAGATTATCTTCGCTAATGTAACGTGTTAGACAGTCAATTTGTACAAATGCCCTCAGTCTGGTTGCATTTTCATGTCTGTGATATCCTTGCATTGACGCACATGGACAATAATCCTGTACATTGTATTTATATTATGTCATTGTACTGTGTTTTTAGGTGAATAAATTATTTCAATTCAATTCACATGGTATCCCAGTTTAGAACCAGTGACTGTGTTGTGTGGAAGTTATTGTAATTAATCACAAGACACGTCTCACACATATCCTGCTAGTACTACCCATATATTAGACTACTTTAAATAGTCTGATATATAGGTAGATAACGCTACGTATATATTAGCTTGAATAAATTCAATAATTACCTATTATGATTAATAAAGGAGATTAATGTAATTTATAGAAATAGACTGCCTGCTTAGATTGCCCTATTGTAATAAGGGATGCAAAGTATTTTTTATGATCGGATTTTATTTTATATTCTGATACTAGACGTAATTTTAAGAAACTAATTTAATTGTTTTCGTGATTAATCGAGTTTATCATTGTTATTTAATCAAAATGAATATTATTCGGCGTGACGTTATATGTTACTTACTATGTGTTTAGGTAAAGTTCGCGATTGGATTTGTCTGTGGTTTAGTGTAAAAAGACAGATGTTTGACAGATGAAGTTGACAGGCCATTGGTAGTTTTTCCATAGAATAACTAGGTACTACCACAGACGATTTAACATGTGACGTCATCATAGAGGTTATATGAAGGGCATTTAAATATAATTATTTACTTAAAATAAGGCTCATCTTTTATGATAAAAATCTCTTCCATTAAAAATACTGTAGTTTGGATGCTGAGCTCGAAATGGTTTTCGATTCAGGCAGTTCACTTTTTTTTTGCATCCCGAATTGTAAATAAATAATGGCTAATCATGTCCTGACGCCCACGATACAGGCTATGCCTAGTGTGGGCTCACCATTACTCTTGTTGTTTACACAAACTTTAACTTTTTAATATCTAAGTACCATTGTTATCTGGCATTGTGTATTATTCCTTATATAAATAAACATTATTTGAGTTTTGAGTTTGAGTTTTGAGCTGACATTGAGCCTCCACCGATCAACTGGCCAATAGGAGCGTAACATCGGGCCGCGTGCGCAGCCGACCGGAGCGCCGGCGCCGGCAGCGGCTACACTTTCTACAATTGATATCGGTGATGGCAGCGCCAGTGCATTTCTTTATAAAAAGCGTGGTTCACTTCGCTAGAACTCGCATCTTAATGATAATAAAATAGAAATCAAACATATTTATTTGTTCTTAAATTATAGTATAGTGTAGTCAGATATCGATTTTTCTAAAATTTGTCCTCTTTTGCCAAACGGCATAAAAAACAGAACGTGATAATTATTGAGGATTAAGCATGTCAAAAATCTTAAAAATTAAAAAGTCACAAATTGTTGAATTGTTGATGAATTTTGCCAAAAATAATAATACTATATTTTTTTGTTTTTCTATTGGTGGGCTTATGGCTACCAAAACAGAGGTAAAGGGTTCCATTCCCACTGGAGGGATTGATTATTTGTGCAAGTGATCTTAATCTAGGTGTATATCCATTGCGACAGTTTGGGACCAGGACAAGTAATTCTGTTGTATTCGCAAAAGTCGTTCTGCCATACTAATTAGCCTACGACCTGTTCTCAGGCCAACCCCATGTACAAAAAAAATCATAAAAATCGATAAAAACATTTTGGAGGAGTTCGATTCGGTTAAAGAGCTTAATTTACGAGACGAGAAGTAAAATAATATATACACATACATATGTATTCAAACACGCACATAAATACACCCTCACACTCACACACACATAGTTGGCTAAGTTAATTTTCTATTTATTTTTTCTTTCGTAATATCATCTGTATAACTAAACTACACTAATGCTATGGAAGAGCGGACTCACCTAGTACAGGCATAAAATGAAAAATAATGAAGATAAAGAATAAATATTTTTGTTTTGTTTTTTTTTTTTATTAGAAACAAGATTTATATATATAAGGTATTCACTTATGAAGTTAAAAACAGTTACTACACGGGGGGCAATTACGGTCGCCGGACTTGGCCCCCGTGGTGGAGTATGGCCTAACCTTCCTGCGATGCCGGAAGAGACTCGTGCCCCAGCAGTGGGGATACAAAAAGGGTTGATATCATACTAATTTTTTGACGGACACTATTTTCTAAGTTCTGATCTTCATAAAGCATTTTTCTCTATCAAAACCAATGGCCAGTTTCTAAAATGAGAAATTCGCTGAGTAAATACTTAACTGTAGTTCTGTCTCTACGAATTACTCAGCAAAGAGTGCGACAGAACTTTACTTAAGGATTTACTTAGTGGCATTATCAATTCAGAAACCGGCCCTAAGGCAAATAAAAATAAAATATGTCTAAAACGGTTTACAAAAATATTCTATTACGAAACTCAAAAAAATATAGAATATGCGGGCGAGAGAGAATGCCAACATTGCACAAGCCCCTAATTACGCCTAGATAAGTTTGACACAAACTGGATAAACTGTCTGTGCGACTGAATACCGCGAATTCCAGGCGTAATTGAAATAACACCACCATCTAAGAACCGTTTATTTCTGCGTATTGAAAATAATTAAAGAACTTCCAAGAAAATAACTTTAAAGTTTTCAATTGATTTAT
This sequence comes from Yponomeuta sedellus, assembly GCA_934045075.1. Lineage (NCBI taxonomy): Eukaryota > Metazoa > Arthropoda > Insecta > Lepidoptera > Yponomeutidae > Yponomeuta > Yponomeuta sedellus. The sequence goes on from OW203726.1 coordinate 24,057,713, forward strand.
CCACATTATATGTGGGTTTTGAGAAGCCAACTTTACTTAGAGTAAAAAACCCCGGGCCGAAGCCGGGTTCCAACCCGGATCATTACCATACCGTGCCAATGCTCTAACCGACTTAGCCATCAGAATATTTTTTTATTCAAAGAAATAATGTTTACTTACTTACATTCTAAAGCTTAACTGAAGAAAAAAATGCAATCATGGAAATATTAATAATACGCCGTTGTCATCGTCAAGAGATTAAATAGCTAACAATTGCAAAAACCATCCATAAAAACACAAAGATTCTTCCCGCGGGTGTCGTAAAAGGCGACTAAGGGACACAAACCGGGGGGTGGGCAGCAGCGCCCCCTGCAGTACAATTCCACTGAACTGCGATCCCTAACCCGCATGCCCAGCGTGGAGATTACCCCCTAATGATGGCACAATGTTGCGCTATGTCGCTCATTATGGGAGGGCTTTGTCCAGCAGTGGACTAATATAGCCTGAAGAAGAAGAAAAAAACAAATATCGCTAAGCAAAATATTTAGTCACTCCGGGCCATATTATCTTATCTAACGCAAGTGTCTGCATGACACCGGCTGCATTACCTTATAGGCCTGCGCAGACCAGGGACTGTCCCCCGGGTACTTTTTTGTCCGTCGTCATAGATCTCTCATAAATCGTATCGAAGAACGCACACGAAGGACTAAAAGCACCCCGTACAAAAGTCCCTCAAGTTACCGAGGACATCAAGAGACCGGACTGGACAAAACTTCGGTGGTATCTTTTAAAACGCCTTTTCTTTTTTAACTTCATGTAAATTACAACAAAATGTAATCTCAGAATATTTGCTTCCATAGCGTATGCTTCACTCAATTTCCAGTGAACATAATGACCGCACACCGTAGGCGTTAAGTCCGCGACAAGTACACCCTCGGGGACAAAAGTTCCCTCGTCTGCGCAGGCCTTATCGACCAACCAGTGAGATATGTTTCAGGAGATATGCCCCAGAGCGACAAAACAAGCTGCGATCCCTCAAGCGCCGTCCTAACTCTAAAATAAAGGATATGCCCTGGGCCTAGATACTGCTAATCTCAATGTATTAGCAGTAATTAGCCCTAGGGTATACAATGTGATACAATGACAACTACTGTATAAACATGGCTTTTTAATTTCGTTGCTGCTTCAAGTCTACGCGCGCACATACGTCGAACCTTCAAGGCGTCAATGGTTTGAAATAATGCCCCACGTGATAACACCATATCTCTGTCATGGTACCACGAGTATAACGCACTAACAGAATTGAGATCCTGAACACCCCAAACTACAATACCGTCATTGTATCCATCAGGACCAAAGTTTCAGCTATATCAATTTCTTCAGTTCAATTAATTCTTCTGATGACCTCTGTGCCGTAGCGGTAGGGCGTCTGCCTACCGTGCAAGAGGTCCCGGGTTCGAATCCCGGCTGGGAACAAAAAAAAAACCCAGGTCATCCATCCATGGAAACATCCAATTCCATGTTTGTGATGTCGTTGTTTCTGGTTCCCACGACACAGGGCATCCTAGTGTGGGGCCAGAAGCAATGTATGTGCTTGTATGTAAATGTTATGTTAATTGCTTAAAGGTTTTAGAGCTTTTGTTTGCTATTCATTTGTTCTCGGTACCTATTGAAAGTCTTCAACAAAAACGAATAATTGCATGATCAAGGTCTCTAATTGCATCTACTTTCTTGTCTTCGTCGAATAGGCAACATTCTAGCCGCAGCGCAATTAAAAGTTTAGTTAGTTAGCGACTTACAATTTAACTGACTTTCTCCGATTAGAGCCCGCAATAGGGTCTTACAACTCACCTTCCATTATTGTCTTCAATAAGTTTTCCGGTCGTTTTGTAACGAGTCTTCTTCTTAACTCGTAAAGTCGTAACCGCTTTCGCTTTCATTGTGAGAGGATTGTGTTTCTTTTATTTCAATGTCACTTCATGTCTTTTTGAACTAAAACTTTCGTAAGCACAATACATTGTGGATTTTAGTCTGGATCTACTTACGGGTGTTGTTATATCGGAAGAGTCCGACCAGGTTTCACTTCATGTCTTTGCGAGTTTGTAACAAAAGGATCGAGTTTGGAAAGTGGATTTTGTTTTAACTTTAACGAAGACTCGACTATTGTGGCAGTGGATCGGATGGACGCTGTCTCACATCTGAGAAGGAACTTAAGAACTAGTGTTGCATCTGAGAAGACACTTTGTAATGCTGTATATCCTTTACAAATAATAAGAACTGGAACGACTTCAGGTGTTGTTTTATTTATAGATAGATATTTTATAATAAAACAGAAAAAACTGGATAAAAACGGATAAGCAGGTAAAATAGTCAGATCTGGTCGAAGGGTAAAGTTGTAATGATGAAAAGTGAGGGAAACAGAAAAATGTGTGACGTAGGTCCCGGGTTCGAGTCCCAGCTGGGAACAAAAAAAAACCCAGGTCTTGGATGTTTACATGTTTGTGATGTCGCTGTCTCTGGTTCCCACGACACAGGGTATCCTAGTGTGGGGGCAGAAGCAATGTGTGTGCTTGTATGTAAATGTTGTTGTTGTATTTAACATATTTGAAAATGATAGATAGAAAAATAAATAAAAATTGTGTAAAGAGGTTTGCACCGTTACAACTTAATTGTCTAGAGTTATTTTATTCGCCAGTTTACGGTGAACACGGGTAGTGATAGTCATAGTCCAAACCAATTAAGTGCATTGTATTCCATATCCTAGCTTGCTTTAGGTATTTATACGCCTCATATTCAAATTACTTATTGTCATTGTTAGCAGCTGCTATAATTATATTCTTTTTAATTGAAATTGAAATTGAAAAATGTTTATTTATCACCCACAGATTAGAGAACACATGAATACTGTGCAAGAGGTCCCGGGTTCGAATCCCGGCTGGGAACAAAAAAAAACCCAGGTCATCCATCCATGGAAACATCCAATTCCATGTTTGTGATGTCGTTGTTTCTGGTTCCCACGACACAGGGCATCCTAGTGTGGGGCCAGAAGCAATGTATGTGCTTGTATGTAAAGGTTATGTTAATTGCTTAAAGGTTTTAGAGCTTTTGTTTGCTATTCATTTGTTCTCGGTACCTATTGAAAGTCTTCAACAAAAACGAATAATTGCATGATCAAGGTCTCTTATTGCATCTACTTTCTTGTCTTCGTCGAATAGGCAACATTCTAGCCGCAGCGCAATTAAAAGTTTAGTTAGTTAGCGACTTACAATTTAACTGACTTTCTCCGATTAGAGCCCGCAATAGGGTCTTACAACTCACCTTCCATTATTGTCTTCAATAAGTTTTCCGGCCGTTTTGTAACGAGTCTTCTTCTTAACTCGTAAAGTCGTAACCGCTTTCGCTTTCATTGTAAGAGGATTGTGTTTCTTTCATTTCAATGTCACTTCATGTCTTTTTGAACTAAAACTTTCGTAAGCACAACACATTGTGGACTTTTAGTCTGGATCTACTTACGGGTGTTGTTATATCGGAAGAGTCCGACCAGGTTTCACTTCATGTCTTTGCGAGTTTGTAACAAAAGGATCGAGTTTGGAAAGTGGGTTTTGTTTTAAGTTTAACGAAGACTCGACTATTGTGGCAGTGGATCGGATGGACGCTGTCTCACATCTGAGAAGGAACTTAAGAACTAGTGTTGCATCTGAGAAGACACTTTGTAATGCTGTATATCCTTTACAAATAATAAGAACTGGAACGACTTCAGGTGTTGTTTTATTTATAGATAGATATTTTATAGTAAAACAGAAAAAACTGGATAAAAACGGATAAGCAGGTAAAGTAGTCAGATCTGGTCGAAGGGTAAAGTTGTAATGATGAAAAGTGAGGGAAACAGAAAAATGTGTGACGTAGGTCCCGGGTTCGAGTCCCAGCTGGGAACAAAAAAAAACCCAGGTCTTGGATGTTTACATGTTTGTGACGTCGTTGTCTCTGGTTCCCACGACACAGGGTATCCTAGTGTGGGGCCAGAAGCAATGTATGTGCTTGTATGTAAATGTTGTTGTTGTTGTAATTAACATATTTGAAAATTATAGATAGAAAAAGAAATAAAAATTGTGTAAAGAGGTTTGCACCGTTACAACTTAATTGTCTAGAGTTATTTTATTCGCCAGTTTACGGTGAACACGGGTAGTGATAGTCATAGTCCAAACCAATTAAGTGCATTGTATTCCATATCCTAGCTTGCTTTAGGTATTTATACGCCTCATATTTAAATTACTTATTGTCATTGTTAGCAGCTGCTATAATTATATTCTTTTTAATTGAAATTGAAATTGAAAAATGTTTATTTATCACACACAGATTAGAGAACACATGAATACTGTGAAAAAATAGAGACAATATGTGATAAAAAGGATAAGGCTCAGCTAAGTGCTGTGAGTGCATGCATCATCACAGCGCTGATTTTCAGCCTGTCCTTGTTCTCACTGAATTATATGTAATAAAAGTTAGCGGATTTTAAAAAGAGAACACCGCAGTTGTTAATGCACTAACCCGTGCTAAGGACAATTTTAAAAACTTATTTAGAGGTTAAAAATTCCACCCATGCCGGGACTCGAACCCGCGACCTCTTGCTAACCGTGCTGCCTGTACGTAATACAGAGAGTATTGTAAAGAGGTTCGAAATTTTAGTGATGACGGTAAGTCGCCCATTATCTCAGCTGGCATGGTTAGTCAGAGGTCGCGAGTTCAAGTTCCGGTATGGGTGGAATTTTTAGCCTCTAAATAGGTTTTTAAAGCTGCTATAATTTTCATTTTTTTAAGCAGACGTCCCACTGCTAGGCAAAGGCTTTAGACTTCCATTCCATTTTATCTTCGGCCATCTCTCGTTACCCAGATATTTGAAAAGATGTCACACCATCTCCATCCCGTCCGGTGACGATTTTTCCCCACATTTCGGGGCCCATACGTCTGACATGACCAGCCCAGCTTGACTCCACATCAAAACACTATTCAAGAGAAAGTGTTCAATGTGTAACCACACCATTGATGGCAAAATTGCGTATTTTAAAACGAATAAGTGGCAATAGAAATACGTAGAATTAAATAAATTGCTATAAAAACTGCCCTGTCACTGCTCTTAAGACTTTCACGCGGCACGCCGTCGCTGTGGTTATAATATACATACATAGAATGTCATATTGCCGCGTGATTACGCATCTTTTGAATATTTACATACCTCACAGACAGACAGTTCGCAGAGTTGTGTGGTCGGCTACGTACCTGGAATGAATAATGAACAATATAAGTATTCGTAGCGCACGCATAAAGCATAGCCTGCAATCGAAAATATGGGCAGGTGATGAAATCAAAAGGACAGCGATTAAAATATTCGGACATTAATAAAGTTAACTGTAAGCTTCTCGCATCGGTAATAGTGAAAGAAAATATCGTGAGGAAACTCAAGTGTAAAGGTTGCCTGGAAGAGATCACTGTTAGTGCTGCCGCCTTTACTCTTAGCTTAAGATATATCTGTGTAATTCATGTTTATTTTTTGTTTCTTTTTTTTTCACGTCTCAGCAAGTGTATTAAGTAAAACAGTCGAGGAAAATTATTATTGGCTACTTATACTGATATAAAAAATATTGTATAATAATGTTGCAAGAAGCTGTTGTTTTCCCTACATATATAACCTCACGCCTGTATCCCGGAGGGGTAGGCAGAGACCAGGGACTGCCACTAGCCACGATCCTGACAGATCACCTTCGCTTCGTTTTCCCTAATATACCTACATAAAATAAAATAAAATGATACCTTTTTTATTTACAATAAAGTATTAATCTGTGACGGTGCAAACCTCTTCACACCATTTTTATTTCTTTTTCTATCTATAATTTTCAAATATTTAAATTACGTCACACATTATTCGATTTCCCTCATTTTTCATCCACTACTACTTTACCCTTTGACCAGATCTGACTATTTTACCTGTTTCTCCGTTTTTTTATCCAGTTTTCTGTTTTGACATTACTACAAATATCCTACAAATAAAACGACGCCTGAAGTCGTTCCAGAGTTTATTATTATTTAAAAGTTATACAACGTTACAAATCTATCTATCCTATTACGATTAATATAGTTAAAAATGTTGTGAAAAGTAAAACGTATAATTTTTACAGTCCCATCGCGAGGCAACACATGATTTTTCATTTGTTCTCTGCGGATCATACAAAACGCGCCTTTCAAACGTACAATTCAACAACAGTGTTTCTTAATGATTCGCTATACTCATACGTAGTTATGTATTAAACGGGTCTAATTGTGATTTTTATTATTATTATTATTAACGTCGGGAAATAAGGTGATTACGTTTTACGTAATAAATAATCGCGATTTGAGAAGCGGTGGCAGCTCAGTGGGTAGAACCATGGACTGGCAAGCAAGAGCCCCAGGTTCGATCCCGAGTGCGGGCATGTACCAAAGACTTTGTTTAATTTCAAAGTTACATACATTTGCGAATTTGTAGTCGCAATACCACACGCTCACGGTGAAGGAAAACATCGTGAGGAAACCCGCGGCTTGGTTGGCTCCGCACGTATTGGCTAGTCTTTCCTGTGGGCTAGGCCGACTAAGCTGTCAGGATGGTATAGGTGCTGGGCAAGCCTACACCATCTACAAAAACCATGTCCCAGGCACTACAGCGTCGGAGTGGTGCCTTCACCCATCTAGTGAGAGTGAAGATACCACTTGACGCTGTATAAATCATCTCATTAAGTAGATGCAAAAAAAGGGCCAATATATGTATGAGTATCGCGAATTGATGTGTTGTTGAAGTTGGCTAGTTTTGATTCTGCCCGGCACACTGACCTCTTGTTCGTGGCAATACTGACCGAACCCAAGCTTAGGCGTAGGGCGAGCAAGAACCTACTATATAAGAAAACGTTAATTTGTAGAACCAAGAGCATCTGCCAACAAACTGTTATGCAGTTTGGCATACCAACTTCTGTATATTTTTGTTTGAATAAACGTCTTCAATCAATATATAACTACAATCCAACAAGTCCACTCATTCAACATTGAGTGATGTTTCATTACATTACAGAGTAATAGAGTCATCTAACCTGCATACTCGCACGCGCCAAACCACAGACCATTCTCTTCGGTCGAAGCGTCAGTATGATCGAAACTAAACGGAAGGTCACTGAACACTGGTGCTGAGTCTCGCAATGCGCCCACGCACGTCTCTTTGCGTAGACCCAAGATGGCGTCACTTAACTATTGTCTTGTCAAACATCACCATGCAATTAGTTACGCGGGATTCCAAGTTTTTGGTCTTAAAAGTGTTGTGTACATAATGCAAATAGTTGCATAGCCGTATGTTTTGGTAGGTAGTCCGGCATAGGTAGTCAGGTAGTCCTTTTGCCATCCCCAGCGACAATGTATCCATGAGGATTTCCCCATAAAAAAGGTACTATTTGAAGAGCGTATCTTACCCGTCACCCACGACACAGGCTAGCCTAGTATGGGAGTCGCGAACGACCAAATTATAAACTTTTCTCGTAGCCGGAACTGAGTGATTGGAATCAATTAGTAAGATTAAGCAACAACAGGCGCGGTCAGGTGCTGGATGGGTGACCATGCATTGACTACCGCTAGTGACATTTTATCCGAGCGCTTCCGTGCTTCGCTATACACATAGAATATTTTCGGGGCTTAATCGCATAGTAATGATTGATTGAGGGTAGTCTGAAAGCTCATCAGCCGAAGATGCGAACGGGTACCAGCCATCAGTCTTCTCGTGACCACGATGACTGTAACGTCGTCGAAACGTCGATGTAAAATAGCAATAAATTACTACGCGATTAAGCCCCGAAAATATTCTAACTATGTGTACAAGTCGCGAAAGTTTAAATATGTTCGCTATACACGTTAAGCCGTTGGTGCTGGCTATCTTATAATGGCAGTAGTTAAGCCATGTCAGAGGCCTTATGGGCGGCTTGAGGACTTTTCAGGACAGTAAGGTTCTCCACGTGGACACACGCTCAATGAAGCCCATACTCTCTCTTTCTGAGAGAAGGCCTGGGTACTGCAGTGGGATGTTTATAGGCTACATAAAAAAACAAACAGAAAGATTGATGAAACAAATATATATTGCTAATGTAAGTGGAAGGGCTGGTAAGGGACGTTTCAGGCGGACATACATCTACCAAATAGGGGATGTATTAGCAAAGGGGAAGATAAAAAGTACCCGGAACCGGCGTGAGTGCATGCAACGACTTATGAACGTTGATGAAGCGAAGGCGATCTGTCAGGATCGTGGCAGGTGGCAGTCCCTGGTCTCTGCCTACCCCTCTGGGATACAGGCGTGAGGCTATGTATGTAAGGCCCTTGCTGAAAATCAGTGTTGTGGGTGCAAACCCTCAGCTTATACTGAGCATGAGGCCTTTTTTCCGCTGCATCGACATACTGTGTATCGTTGGAATTTATGTTCATTTCTTTCATCTGTAGTTCGTCTTTTCCTTTGCTTGTGTTTTACTCCTGCTCTTCTGTATTTTCCTTTTCTGTCAAATTTTGTATGTGGCGTTAAATAAATGTTTTTCTTTCTTTCTTCTTTCTTTCTATCTATAAAAACAAATGCAAATTACGTGTGTGGATTTATCCAAAGCGTATGTTTATTTTGTATTGCGTCATAATCCTTAATTAGAGCCGCACGTGACCGTTACTCAACAGCGCTTTGCATATTTAACTTTCATCTAAGACTGACCAGTTAATGAAACATGTACGATTAGCTTTATTGGTGTTGATTAGTTGGCGTAACACTATTGAAAAGAACTAAATAATTAGTAATTGATTGATTTAGCCAGTCAGTCACAATAAAAGCTAGTTACAATGTGAGAACATAACAAGACCTCACGCCTGAATGCCAGAGGGGTAGGCGGAGACCAGGGACTGCCACCTGCCACGCTCCTGACAGATACTCTTCGCTTCATCAATCAATTCATCATCAATTCATAAGTCGTTGCATGCACGCACGCCAGTTCCGGACGCTTTAAATCTTCCCCTTTTTTAAAAACCTATTCAGAGGCTAAAAATTCCACCCATGCCGGGACTCGAACCCGCGACCTCTGGCTAACCGTGCAATGACCTCTGGCTGGGTTTTTAAAATTGTCCTTAGCACAGGTTAGTGCTTTAAAAAGAATATAATCTTCCCCTTTGCTAATATATCCCCTATTTGGCCGACGACGTATGTCGGCGTATTTTTTTGTGTAGCCTATAAATGTCCCAATTGCCGAACTGTGGCAGATCGTGAAACAAAAACCCATAGCCCAAAACCTCTAGGAATGCAAATGGCGTTGGCTGGCATACCCTACGAAGACCCGATCACCACATTCTGAAGGTGGCTCTCGACTCGTAACTCGCCGTAGGCTCACGACGACCCGGAAGACCGTCCCAGACGTGGAAGAGATCCGTTCTCTCTGAGAAGAAAGAGAAGGCAGTAACGTGGCAAGAGCTGCCATCCCTAGCCATCCCTTGTATGTCCCCACTGCTGGGGCACGGGGCTCTTAAGGTTAAGCCGTACTCTGGAGCATTGTAAGACGGTAGCGGGCCTTACTGCCAGAAGTTATTAAGCTATGCTAAATGTTTCGTGACCAATAAAGTATAATTTAAGCCAAGACCGTGGGATTTTCAAATTTGAGAGAGTTCACTTGAAAAATGGCTTCCAGACAATGACAGAGACAGTCTACACGACAATAATGAGCTCAAATAGGCCACCATATTGTTCTAAACTTTCGACTAATCATAACGAGGCTGGCTGTTACCCAACATAAACATAAACAATAGCCAGATCGCTTATACCGTGACATTACCCGCAAATTGAAATGTCGAAAGTGATGATATAATTTGAATGTCATTACTTTGGGACAGTGGTACAACTTTTTGTAATCTTTTCACTTCTAAGATTCATTTAAGTCTAAGTATTATAAAGGCACAGGCCTTCTCTCAGAGAGAGAATAGGCATAATCACCAAGCGTGCCCAGCCCGCATTTCAAGCGCTAAGTTATGTGAATACTTCAGGCACTCAGGATTCGTCGATGTTTCCTGCACCGGTATTTAGTGGTATTGTTACAACAAATTTACAAATGTACGTAACTTAGAAACAGTGGAGTAACTATAAGGTGGCAGGCCTGGCTTAATGCCACGCCCCCCCAGCCTCGATGGGGGCCCTAAGTCCGCGAGAGCCCGAGCTCAGATATAACCTAATATTATTAACGAAATTTTGTAAAACTGGTGCATTTTTATACAAATACGTACAGGAAGACCATATATAAATTCATTATCTCGGTACCCTTTCGGATGCATGAACGCATTATCTGGTACTATGGCAGTGGTTTAGTTTTCTTTATTAATTTACGAGCCGTCAAGGACGCGTCCTCGGTGCTGTAGTGTAGTTTAAACTCATTTTATATAACTTGCACATATTTTATACTCGTCCTTAGTTACCATATGCGGAAACTTATTTTTAGCTCATAGTTAGTCATTAAAAACTGTCCATGTTTATGTAAGCTGCAAGTTTCCCAAAAACAAATAAATTATTAAATAAATAAATAAATGAGGAAAGGCACCACTCAATTTTAGAATACATCCATTGGTTACTTTAAATAACAATGTTGCAACGCAATGATTTTTACTGGAAAGAATTTGCCACGGGCATCAGATGGTGTAGTTATGCTACTGCTTAGAAAACAAAGTCATTGATATATACACGGGGTTCGAACCACGCTACCACTGACACTTAGCCAAATGAACTCGCAAAGCTTCAACCAAAGTCGATTTCAACATAAAGCGCATAGTTTACTATAATCAAAGCAAAATTAAACGAAGGGCCCGCCTTTCTCATGTCGTGGGGTCATTGTGACATCTCGACAATTGACATGAGTACCTACCTAGTAATGATACTGACTCCCGGTTTTTCGTACGCCAATTATCTGTGAACCTACTGTCAATAGCGCTCAGTTGCTATGGACATGGAACAATCTGGCAGCTGTAGATAAGAGAATGCTCGCGAAAGGGAAAGCAAGAGTTAGATACTTAAATTTATCTCCAGATGACCCACCCTGGGCCTGGGTATTTTCCATAATTAACGTCCTCACAACGCAATAAGTTGATCCCAAACTAGGATACCCCGTTACATGATATACAGACAAGGATGTCATAGACGTAAAAAAACACCCAGAGGGACCCATTGTACAAAATACGCCAGCCCCCAGTGGGAATCGAACCCACGGCCACCGTGTTGGTAGCCAAGCAACCACCCAACGATACATCTATAAAAATAAATCTAAGTAACTCAAATTTGGTACAGAGTATAGCTTTGTTGCAAGAATCTTAACAAAAGCGCAGCTTGGCAAATTTAGACAAAAGCTAAAAGCGATTACTAAAGACCAAAGACCTGGGTTACGTAAGACGGTAATTAGTGTATTGCTAATGCGCTGGTCAACGCGGTTTATGATAGCTAGCTCTATAATGCATGTGCAAGACTTCCTTTCACATGGCAATTTCGTAAAAAGCTTAGATAATGATGCCATCAAACAACGAGTATATGCTGTAAAAATATTTCAGCTTAAGCACACTTCCGTTGTTACACACACAATTTCACACACACGCTAATACACACCCGCCATACTAATTATTGTGTGTGTGTTAGTGAAAACCTAATCAGAGGCTAAAAATTGTCCTTAGCACGGGTTAGTGCATTAAAAAGAATACAACATTTATTGGTATTTTACAAGCTTTACAATCTCATCAAGGTGGTCTGGAAGAGATCACTTTTAGAGATAAGGCCGCTGTCTGTACTTTTAGGTTAAGAAATATCAAATAAATATTAACTTTTGTAATTTTTGCCGAGGGTAGTAAACTAACCGTTAATGCTTTCTAAACGACGCCTGTCACCTCAGTCATCCGAGACCACGGCACCTGAAAAAGTGCCGAAACGTTGGAAAATTGTAATAATTACACTATTTTTATTTTTTAATGCACTAACCCGTGCTGAGGAACAAATTTAAAAACCTATTTAGAGGCTAAAAATTTCACCCATGCCGGGATTCGAACCCGCAACCTCTGGCTATCCGTACCAGCGCTCTACCAATTGAGCCAATGGGCGACTCACGACATCAGTGAAATTTCGAACCTCTTTACAATATTCTCTGTATTACGTACAGGCAGCGACATCTGACTTAAGCAAATTGCATTACTTACAGCCCCGACTACCTACTTTGCAGTTAGGTTTAACATCGGAATGATATCACTGTACCCACATGATTATACTATTTTTATTTTTAATGCAATAACCCGTGCTAAGGACAATTTTAAAAACCTATTTAGAGGCTTAAAATTCCACCCATGCCGGGATTCCAATCCGCAACCTCTGGCTATCCGTGCCAGCGCTCTTCCAATTGAGCTAATGGGCGACTCAATTACCTAGGTTTATAGGTTTTCAAAACACTTCTTCAAATCACAATATCACTCGGAAAATTGTGCAAGCTAATACCGGCGAGCACTAATAATTAATCAACACTCAACTCTAAAGCGCTTAGCTTTAGGGATCAAATTGCCAGCTTAGATTGTTAAACGGTTACAGCTGGAATCGTACGCACGCAGTTGGTTACGAAAACGGAGGAGTGTTCGTACAATACGCACGTCCTGTGCGTTGCTACATAACTTGCAAATATCGAACCGAGCGCGGCCTCGACCAGTTGGACTTTTGCGTGGAAACCTCGGGTGAGAAATCTATGGGGGCTTGCACAATCCAGGGCTTTGCGGAGCGATGCATGGATTTCTTAAATAAACATCTATCTTCGTCGTCGTCGTCAGGCTATACTAGTCCATTGCTGGACATAGCCCTCCTCTAATGGGCGCCATAGCGCCGCATCTGCCTGCAGTTTTTCGCAGATAGTCATCCCACCTAGTTGGAAGGCGTCCTACACTACGTTTGCCGAGTCGCGGTCTCCACTGACTGTCTATACAGCCCGTGAAAGAAGCCCGCTGTTGGGCACTATGCCTCTTCACTGACACGTCAACCCTATTTGAACGTAGTCGGTGTAAGGCATTGTGGTACAAAATGGTCTTATAAGAGGCAACTTATGTACTTCATTTATGAACATAAAGAAAAGAAGAGATTCTCATTTTCTCAGATATTTTTTTTTGTATCAAATAAATAAATTTTCATTTTCATTTAGTTGCATTTTTATTTTTTCCATCCACTCTCTTAGTTTTGTGTCGTGGTGTAAAGACGTCGTGTTTTTTAAAATAAAAACATTCAATAATACGCCAGTCAAATACACCAATGATTACGCCCGCTGTGTTTATCGATTATAAGAACTCGATTATAAGAAGACTGCAGTGGCCACCGGGTGCTTAAAGCGTAAGGCGTGGGTCACACATAGAGGGCGTGGGTCACACAGAGAGGACGTGGGGCGAGGGTCGGAAGAGTCGCGTCACGACGCATAAAGTCACAGACCACAGCCCTGTAGTAGCTCTGTGGTCTGTGACTCGTACAATGCGTCGCGACTTTCACGGTCTATGCTTAAGACATTTATTCTGTGTTATTGTTTCTTGCGTGTAATAAAGAATATTCTAATCTTATTGTAGGTTTAGCAGTTGCCGAAGGTGTGATAGCGTCCTCGATAGCTATTTCTCGCAGGCTACTACGAAAAGGGGATAAATTTAATAATAATTTTTCGCGCGAGAATCGATCGCGCGACTTAATCATGAATCTGTGGTCACTCATTCATTTTTCTGTCGTTCCGGTGCCGTCGCTCGTGCCCTTCGCTCACTACTAATTGTATCCATCCATCTGCATACACATTCGCACGGTGACATACGCGCGTGATAAGTGCTCAAATTCTCGTGAAGTGATAGACATTTGGTGACTAATTAACTTTATCAGCTCAAAGAACAATATTGGACTATAAGTGAAGAGTGCAGGAGTGTTCTCCGTGCGCTGGAGGCATCAGCTCATCCATCACCGCTCATCATCTGCCCAACAGCTAAAGCGAGCCATCATCAACCATCACCAAGTAAGTCCATTCACATCACCTCCCATTCCGCTCTCTCAACCAGCCCATCGTGAGGTAGACCTAGACGACACTGGCTAACTACCAATAATATTTAGCTGATACTGATCAGCGAAGGTGATCTGTCAGGATCGTGGTCCTGGTCTCTGCCTACCCCTCTGGGACACAGGCGTGAGTTTATTTTATGTTATGAATATCAGTCCATAATATGAATATGAAGCGTAACATTACAATATCTTAACCAACAATGAATATCGGTGATATCCATACATTAACTGTGTTCATGACTATTCACTCTATTATATAACGCATATTGAATGACCAGTGTGTAGATCAAGTGAATAAATTTGTACATAAACATTCTTAAATTCTTAGCTATATGCCGGTAGGATTGGCTTAGAAATGTGTTTGGTTTTACCATTGTATAACGAATGACAGTTCAATGATACATTCATATTATTGGTCCACTACTGTGTTTTAACATAACATAACATTTACATACAGTTGAATACTTTGCTTCTGGCCTCACACTAGGATACCCTGTGTCGTGGGAACCAGAAACAACTACATCACAATCATTTAAAGAACTAAGGTTTTTTTTTGTCCCCAGCCGGGATTCGAACCCGTGACCTCTTGCATGGGAGTCAGACGCGCTACCGCTACGCCACAGTGGTCGTCTAAGGTTTTTTGTTGACTGTTTTATTGTGAAAACCTATTTAGAGGCTAAAAATTTCACCATGCCGGGTCTCGAACCCGCGACCTCTGGCTAACCGTGCCAGCGCTCTCCTGTTTTATTTTGTGTGTGATTGCTGTGTGGTTTTATGTTTTTTGGTATTGTGTCGTCAAATAAATATATCTTCCTTATTTTTTCTGATACATTCAATATTACTGATATTAAAGGAATATGAATATATTGGTTTTGTTTTTACTGCTTTGTGCTAGTTAAATGCGCCTGCGACTGTGTCATAACTACAGCACTGTACATTGATACACTAATACGGCGAAGAATTAATGACGCCGCTTCCAGTTTCTACATCTGATTAATTAGCAAGCTGCACGAACGCGCCACTCTCTCACGGGTATTTAGTGCACTTGTTAGTAGTTAATCTGTGGCACCTGTGCCACTTTTTTGATGTAGCCTCTAAACGTCATGCTGCAGGGTACAGGCCTTCTCTCAGAGAGAGAGAGAGAGAGATCTCTCAGAGAGAGAGAGAGAGATTGAATGAATGATTTATTTTGCCACAAACAAATATGCTTACATAACAATAAGCATATTTTACTGTGTGGTGTCGCTCTAGAGAATAGCACCAACCCAAATTCTTCCCGCGGGTGTCGTAAAAGGCGACTAAGGGACACAAACCAGGAGGTGGGCAGCAGCACCCCCCTGCAGTACAATCCCACCAAACTGCGATTATGGGATTATGGGCATTACCCCCCAATGATGGCACAACCTTGCGCTATGGCGCTCATTAGGGGAGGGCTATGTCCAGCAGTGGACTACATAATATAGCCTGAACAAAAAGAAGAAGAATAATAATTATAAAATAAAGTGTTCGTATGACAATGATACTATTTCAGCGTTTGCTGTTTCTATTTGAAACAGCGCTGATTTTCAAATAGCACCTTCACACCAAATGAGAAATAACGTGGCATACAGGTAGGGCTTAACATGAAAAGTAACTTAAACAATTGATTAAAAATAAATAAATACCTATATTTGTTCCAATTTGGGAATATTACAGAAAATGGAATTAAATGAAATGAAATGAAAAGGTTTTATTCAAAGTAGCACAGAAACTGCGGCTTAATGAACGTTACAATTCAAACTAGGTGTCCATTTCAAAATCTAGATCATTTAGGAGAAAAAATGGACAAAAAAACTCCTAACTTAGTCTTTTCAAAAGTCCTTAATTAACATAGTTTACATAATTATTTTGAACATAGAACTCATAAATTGTACTGGCTTTCATTCCAGACCTCATTGTCATTTAAATAATCCTTTATGTTATAGTAGCCCTTTTGGCACAAAGTGTGCTTAACATATTTTTTGAACCGCGATTCAGGCAAGCTTAATATATCTGCAGGGATTTTATTATAGAAGCGTATAGCCTAAATAAAGTTAATGTCAATTTAAGAAAATTGTTATGTTTATTATTGCTGTAGTAGATAACAACATTTATACAACACGATTAGAATAAAATTGATTTAGCAATTGATTACTCATCCAATAACAGTTCGTAACGATAATTTAAAAAAAAAATGTATATACTAAAATCTTAAAATGTATTTTTTTTATTATTTGAGATAGTCAATAATGTCGCTCCTGTCGAATAACAATGGGGTCTATTATTATTCTGTTGTTCATCAATAAGAGTTCCGCGAAATTTATGTTAAAAAAAGAGATTGACGTCAGATTGATGTGAGAGAGACTATGGGCTTACTCACCACGCGTGCCCACCGCGGATTGGCAGTTTAAAGTGCTGAGGTATTTGAATACCTCAGACACACAGATTTTCTCATGATGAGTTTGTTCACCGTTAGCGAGTGGCATGGCTACTATATCTTCACCAATGTAGAAAACAAATAGATGGATAACAGTTTATTTGCCGAACTATAAATGCACAATAAATATCAGAGAAAAACTCACACAACTTTATGCAGACGCAAGACGAGAAGAATTCAACAAATATAAGTAGAACAACGTAGAGTCAGTGAAACAGAGATTTGTTTAAATATTCGCGTTTATTGAGAAAATATTGCGCGATCTTGGTAGTGACCATTAACATTAGAATTAATCTATGCATGTAGAAGATTTTGTGAAAACAGCCCTGTGTAGCGAACACACAGAATTTTTCGTATCTACGCTAGATAATTAACACATACTTAAAATGCTGTGAAACACTGACACGTATAAAATAGTGACCATTTCAAGATGTGATAAGCTAAGCTTAATTTTGTACGCCGAAATGGCAAAACACGAAGGAACTCATTATAACGTAACATCTGCATGTATATACTCGTGTTAACGCAAATAAATTTGATTTGAATTTGAACAGTGTTCTTGTGAACTTACCGTGATACAAAAATGTACATCCAAGAAAATATGTCACTGGCACTCCACTTTGTCTCACTAGCCACTCGATATCACTCGATACCAACCCTTGTATGTCCCCACTTCTGGGGCACGGGTCTCTCCCTGCATCGCAGGAAGGTTAGGCCATACTCCACCACGGGGGCCAAGTCCGGGTTGGTGGAGGAGTGTAAGACAGTGGCGGGCCTTACTGCCAGAAGTTCTCAAGCCATCCATTATTATTAATTCTAGAAGCTGTATACCTAAAACCAACTAGAGTAAATAGTAGCTTAATTTTACTGACAGAAGCAAAGTCGCAAGCGAATGCAAGTCAAGACGAACCGTTTCATCATTGCGAACTAAACTGACTGACTGATTGATGGGTATTGTTGTGTTATAATTTGATCAGCGAGCGATTGGTTGTTTTGGAGGTTGGAGTGTTGAGTTACTGTGTTTAGTTATTGATGTAGAACGTTTGATCTAATTTATTGATGTAAGACGATTACGTCCATGTGTAGTTTTTGTTTTTATTGCACTTCATGCCCACAACGGCCCAGTTATGAAATGGCCTTTGTGCTTCTACTCCATTTAAAAACAAAACAATGTCTCAAACACTGCAGTGCAGCGCTTCCGTGCTTCTCAAGGCACGTTGAGCCGTTGGTGCTGGCGGTCATGTAGTGGCAGTCGTTAAGATATGTCAGAGGCCTTATGGGCGGCTTGATAACTTCTGACAGTAGGTAGGGCCCGCCACTGTCTTACAATCCTCCACCAATCCGGACTTGGCCCCCGTGGTGGAGTATGGACTAACCTTCCTGTGACGCAGGAAGAGACCCATGCCCCAGCAGTAGGGACATGCAAGGGTTGATATCAAAGGTCAGCTGAACGTCTTCTGGACTCAAGGTTTTGGGGAATTGAAGTGCTCCAGCCACTACGTGTATTCTAGGAGCACACGCCGTTTGCCGTCAGGCAGTCAGATGCCTGATGAAACTATATAAGCTTATTGTGTACCAAGACGTCATGAGAATTATTGAGTTGGAACTGGTAAACGGTTTGAAACACCTGCCGTAGTAGAGTACTCAGCATCTTTTCTTGTGCGTCGCCAATTAAAGCTACATTAGTCTAAGTGTGGGAGGCAATGACGTTTATATGTATATGTAATACTACAAGAACCTTTTGTAAAAAGATAATTACTCTGCGGCTTTCTAAATGCTTGTGTTTTGTTGGATCTTTGCTGTCACTTCTTTTAACAATGTTATACCTTAGTGACAGGGTCCAATTAGCGAGTGTATCCATTACACATTCATTCAATGGAGTTTTTAGAAAGACCCTGGTTCGATTCCCAGCGGGGGCTCTGCTTATGACTTTGTTTATTTTCAACGTTACGTACACCTGCGTATTCGTAGTGGCAATACCACACGTTAGCAGTGGTAGCAGAGCGGTGTAGAACGCCGGCTTCACAATCGGGAGATCGTGGGTTCGAACCCCGGCATGTACCAATGACTTTGTTTTCTAAGTTATGTACATTTGTGAAATTATAATAGCAATACCATACGCTGATGGTGAAGGAAAACATCGTAAGGAAACCCTAGTATCTGAAGTTTTAACGCACTTCAGCGCTTGCTACGTACAATGGCCAAACTATGAGGCTAAGTGCGAAAATCTCAGGTCTAACTAACTACTACACGTTAAAGTAAAACTATTCGTTAGGTAAATTTAATTGAACTTTTACTAAGTGAAATTTAACACACAGATATGAGTATACGACATCGTGAATTTATGTGTGGGAGTATCTTAGATTGACGTTACAGCATTATTTTACAAAAAGGAAACGATAACTTTTTAGTTTTTACATCAAAAGACTCTAAGTCGGAATGCGGTATCGTCTCTAAAGCAAAATATTATGCTAAGCCAACACGTGTGACTGCATTAGTGCCTTGTTACTTATTCACTGGAAAATCCGCAAAGCAGTTGTCCAATAGGGTTAAGAAGGAAAATACGAAATGTAAATACGCCAGCGGCACGTCACATGTTCTATTGCGTGCGTAATAGGAGCGATTATTGAACATAATGTGCCATGTCTGGTTACAACGTTTAATGTTTAAGTAAAATGAGTGTGGTACATGCGAAAAGTGCACTCTACGTTCACCTGATCAGTATGTATATTTTTAAAGTAAAAAAATACTAATATTTTTTGCCATCAACAATAAAGAATTAGGACAGAATTAGGAGGTTGGAATGGCAATAAGCTGGTCACATCTCCCGAAAAACCGATAGTCTATGGTGTACATAGAACGGACTTAGAGTTACTTTAAGCCATGTTATGCACCCATTTTTTAGAAAATAAATTATTTATGCTTTACCTTACCTTACGCGAAGCGCTTGTGGCCTAGTGGAACTGAGTGATTAGAATCAATAACTAAGGGTAAGCAACACCAGGCGCGGTCAGGTGCTGGATGGGTGACTGTCCCGTGACTACCGCTAGCAGCATTTTTTCTGAGCGCTTCCGGACTTTGCAACATCCGTCAATCATATGGTGCCGGCAGTCATGTAATTGTAGCCGTTAAGCCATTTCAAAGGCTTTATGGGCGGCTTGATAACTTCTGACAGTAAAGACCGCCACTGTCTTACAATCCTCCACCAACCCGGACTTGGCCCTCGTGGTGGAGTATGGCCTAACCGTCCTGCGATGCAGGAAGTGACCCGTGCCCCAGCTGTGGGGACATACAAGGGTTGATATCGAAGGCGCCACTGGATGCTGTAGAAATCATCTCATTATCTACGTAGATGACCAGTTTTTTAAAAAGGAGTAGAAGTTTCTCTAAACCAGATAACACAAACACATACACGCGCACACATACACAAACCCACACACAAAACTCACGCCTGTATCCCGGAGGGGTACACAGGGGTACATAGACATCACGGTCTGCCAGACCTAAATACAAAACAGTTTTTTCCCGTTCTTCGAAAACTTAAATTGTAAACAACGAGGTGCGAATTTCACGAAAAGCTGACATAATATTGAGCTAACAGCTGCTCGAGGGCATCGCGAGGTCGCATCACTAAACTCTGCCAATGTCAACGGTTTGGCTGTTTAGGCAGATACTTTAACGTTATGTGTGGAAATGACGCTCAATTACCGTGACGGAAAATATACAGGGGGGTGGTAGCACATCGGTGAAAAGCAGGCCTCGCTTTTAAGTGGGTTCGAGTCCCAACGTGTAACAAGGACTTTGTTTTCTAAGCTGATACATTTGTTGATGATGATTAGCCTTTTTGCATCTACGTAATGAGATGATTTATACAGCGTCCAGTAGTATCCTCACTCACACTAGATGGGTGAAGGGACCACTCCGACGCTGTAGTGCCTGGGACATGGTTTTATAGATGGTGTAGGCTTGCCCAGCACCTATACCATCCTGTCAGCTTAATCGGCCTAGCCCACAGGAAAGACTAGTCAATACGTGCAGAGCAAACCAAGCCGCGGGTTTCCTCACGATGTTTTCCTTTACCGTTAGCGTGTGGTATTGCGACTGCAAATTCGCAAATGTACGTAACTTTGAAATTAAACAAAGTCATTGGTACATGCCCGCACTCGGGATCGAACCTGGGGCTCTCGCTTGCCAGTCCATGGTTCTACCTACTGAGCTACAGACATTTGTTATGTGGTTGCTATTCTACTGGTTAAAAGTAAAGAAAAGACGAGTCAAATCGAATCAAATCAAATCAACCAGTAACATAACATAACATTTACATACAAGCACATACATTGCTTCTGGCCCCACACTAGGATACCCTGTGTCGTGGGAACCAGAAACAACGACATCACAAACATGTAAACATCCAAGACCAGGGCTTTTTTTTTTGTTCCCAGCCGGGATTCGAACCCGGGACCTCTTACATGGTAGGCAGACGCGCTACCGCTACGCCACGGAGGTCGTCAACCAGTGTCTGAGATGTTCAAATATCTCGGTGCATAAAGTTGCCAACGGTGGGCGCGCGTCATAATTAAGCCCACACTCTCTCTCTCTGAGAGAAGGCCTGTGCCCTGCAGTGGGTCGTATATAGGCTACATAAATAAAATAAAAATCTTTACAAAACTTTGAAAACCTGCTAAAATTTTATTGTTCGCCTCTTCTGCTTTCCGACTTATTAAATCCATTCTCTCTATCACATCTTAAATACCAATATTACAACATTTGTTGTAGCCCACGGACGTCCCACTGCAAGGCACAGGCCATCTCTCAGAGAGAGAGTTTGGGCTTAGTTATCAAACAAACCCACCATGTAATGACAATTTGAAGCGCTGAGGTATTTTAAAACCTCAGACACTTTTTTGTAATCAGCCACGGCTGTGTCCCAGTGCTGCTTAGGTTAGTGATATAATTCGATATGTCCCTACCGCTGAGGCACGGGTCTCTTCCTGCATCGCAGGAAGATAAGGCCATACTCCTCGGGGGCCAAGTTCGGGTTGGTGGAGGATTGTAAGACAGTAAATATTATATTATATTAGTAATATCAGTAGTAATATAATATTAACAGATATAATAGGAACATCCGTTATTATAAGTGACTCTTGAATTTGTCACCTTAATAGGTGTGGCCACATTAGGAAATCGAACCCAAAGCCTCATCAGCTAGGAGACAAACACGCAACTGAGCTACACAATGGAACACATTAACGACATAATATTATAATAAATATAACGACCTTGTGGTTTCGGCATGCCAATTTAATAGTGTGT
Source organism: Yponomeuta sedellus (assembly GCA_934045075.1). Taxonomy (NCBI): domain Eukaryota; kingdom Metazoa; phylum Arthropoda; class Insecta; order Lepidoptera; family Yponomeutidae; genus Yponomeuta; species Yponomeuta sedellus. Next base: position 24,079,576 of record OW203726.1, read on the forward strand.
TATAGTCCATATGCTTATGTTAATGAGGATTATCTTCAAAAGGAGGCTTTTGATGCAGGAAGTTAACTCAAATTTGTGCGTATTATTCACACATTAGCACATTTCAAACTAAAGGATTTCGCGGGTGTCGTAAATGGCGACTGAGGGACACAAACCGGGGGGTGGGCAGCAGCTCCCCCTGCAGTACAATTCCACCGAACTGCGATCCCCAACCCGCATGCCCAGCGTGGGGATTATGGGCATTACATTAGGAATAGTTAAATGAATTTACAATACTATATAAATGGTACAAAATATTATCACTCTACATTCACCACACTACATTTTTCCTTCACACACTCACTACACTTCACAGATACACAATTTTCACACTCACACTTTTCACATGCATGCTAGAATAAATATATTTAATACTAATTTCATTAAATTTAAGTACTTAACTGCAGAATGATTCAAATCTTATAGTGTAATAATAATTAAAATTAAAGTTTTACCTATGTCACATCATAAGTCAAATAGATAAAATTTACCTTTTGGTACTTCGTAATAACTAGTGAATAACAATATGTTGCTCTATTGTAATTTTTTATAATATAAATATGGAAGGAACACTGATGCTCTATACAACAGGCCCTGCCTAGTTTAGACATCAGGCATTCATTATTAAGTGTAAGCCCTAGAACCTTATGTGAAAAATGTACTCTACATATGTTATTGTACCATAGCTGTGTAACTCAGATTTTGATGAAATAAATTATCTTATCTTATCTTATTACCCCCTATGATAGCACAACGTGGCGCTCTTTAGGGGAGGGCTATGTCCAGCAGAGGACTAGTATAGCCTGACGACGACGACGAAACTAAAGTATTTCTCAGTATAGGGTGGCCAGTCACATACTATTTTTTTATTATATACCCGCAGCTTTTTTAATAGTATTAAGTACCTGCTTATACCTAAATGTATTATGAAAAGTACATTCTCTCTCCGATCACTTCTTGTTACCCGACTACGGCGGCGCCAAAAAGGATGATAATGTTTGTATTGGGTCCTATGTATTTATGTAGGTACGTCCGATTCTATAATATCTTCTCAATCATACTCATCTTTCTCAAAACTTCTCAACCAATAGTTAGAATCTTCGGGGCTTAATCGCGTAGTAATTTATAGCTATTTTACCACGACGACGTTACAGTCATCGTGGTCACGAGAAGACTGATGGCTGGCACCCGTTCGCATCTTCGGCTGATGAGGTTTCAGACTACCCTCAATCAGCCATCACAGAGCACTATTAGGGTTGCGACACACTACGGACGATAAGCCATGCGACTTTTTTCCACTCGAACACATACACATACTACTATCGAACTACGCGATTAAGCCCCGAAGATATTATTTTAACTGTACAAGTCGCGAAAGTTTAAAATATGTTCTCAACCAATGGTTTTACTCATGTTTTGGCAGTGACCGACTACCCGTCTCTAATTTCTTTCATGTCTCCGTCTATTGTTGCCTGGAAGAAATTGCTTTTAGTAATAAGGCCGCCATTTGTACTATATTTTTATATAAGTTCTGTTACTGTAATTTCTGTGTACAATAAAGAATATTCTATGTATCTATCTATCTATCTATATCAATCGTTGTGTTATGTTTGCGCGAGTGTCAGCATAAAACCCCCAAAAATATTAAAACTTACTAAATATAAAAACCCAATGTCACTAATTCAACTCAATTCGAAGTACCTAGGTTGCTCCAAAATTATTCCTCAGCAGCCGTATTCTTTTATTAATGAAAATAAGATTCCTATAAATGCAAAACAAGTAGTTTCCTGGTACACAAACATATACACAAACCTTTTGGCGACTGTACAAGAAAAATGTAAAGGTCAATCAGCTGTCAACCGTCATCAAAGTAAGTATCAATATAGACATGCACCAATTGAATCTTGAGTATGATCGATTCACTCATCTATCATTTCGTTCGCCGATACGTATCCTATCTCTGTATCACTTAGATCATCTAGCTTAGTACAGTTCTAAAGTAAAGTAGCCCTTATTTTCATGTCTCGCTTTCACTCAAAAACAATCACTGCAAAGTCGAAAGAGTCTGAAAAAGATACTAGTAATACTAGATATTAAGTAAATATATCTGTAAATTACGATATCAACCCTTGACGTACGTAGGCCTCTGACACGGCTTAACGACTGCCATTACATGGCAGCAGACACCAACGGCTTAACGTGCCTTGCAAAGTGCTCAGAAAAAATGCCACTAGCGGTAGTGACGGGACGGTCGCCCATCCAGCACCTGACCGCGCATACTCATACTCTTATGTCCCCACTGCTGGGGCACAAGTCTCTTCCTGCATCGCAGGAAGGTTAGGCCTTATACTCCACCACGGGGGCCAAGTCCGGGTTGGTGGAGGATCGCAAGGCAGTGGCGGGCCTTACTGTCAGAAGTTATCAAGTAAGGCCTCTGACATGGCTTAACGTCTGCCATTAAATGACAGCCGGCACCAATTGCTTAACGTGCCTTGCGCAGCGCGGAAACGCTCGGAAAAAAAGCCACTAGCGGCAGTCGCAGGACGGTCACCCATCCTGTACCTGACCGCGCCAGTTGTTGCTTAACACAAGTCATTGATTCCAATCACTCGATTGCACTAGGCCACGAGCGCTTCTGTAAATTACTATATATGTAAATTACTATATCTGTAAATTACTATATCTGTAAATTACTATATCTGTAAATTACTATATCTGTAAATTACTGGTGTGCAATAAAAAATTCTCTTTTAATCTAGATTGATAGATATCTACAATCGTTTCACTCGTGAGTTGAAGATAGATGTCTTGTGTCCAGAGGTGCTTTGTATCAACCAGATTTCACCGATCAAATTCATGCATCCATAATCAGCGAGTGACAATTTATCAAACAGTACACGGTTGTTCCATAATCAATTTATACGATAATACAATGCGTATGTTACGAAACCATTTCCTGGTGTTATTTTTTGCGCTGACCTAAATCCTTAAAGAATGCCTTAACTCACTTTCTTAATGTATTTGAATATTAATGTAATTATTAAAGTCTGAATAACCGGTCCAATCTGTTCTGTTGACACAAGCAAGGAGCGTAGATGAATAAAATATTTGTTTCTTATGTAAATTCTAATGAATTGCATATTACGCTTTGGCAGCTGGCCACTGGGGATGCCTCAGATTAATCTGGCAATCGTTGGCTTTTGCATGATTTGAAAATGCCAGATATTCAAGTTCCGAACACAAATATTAGATTTCTAAGACAAAAATTCCTAACAACATAGGTTTTATTGGGTGGAGTGGAGACGGAAACTCGGCAAACGTAGTGTAGGACGCACAGGGAGGCGAGTCTCCAAAATGCATAGTTGTTGTTCTTCTTCAGGCTATATAAGTCCATTGCTGGACATAGCCCTCCCCTAAAAAGCGCCATAGCGCAAGGTAGTTGTTCAGTAATATCATATTAGTCCGGAAATGGTCGTTTTATTTACACTATCGGTGCAGTACAGTAAATAACCCGTGATACTTAATTCAGTACCTCGCTCCATTCAATCTTCTTCGCGAGAGATAGGCATCTCTCTATATCACCTATTTAATATGCGCGGGTTATGCCCCTGGAATGACATTGTACTGCTATTTATTTGTAGACTACCAAATTCAGGCAAATAACAACCTTTGTCGTGCTTATATAATTCTATTGAACAACTATGTAATACGGCACGGATAGCCAGAGGTTGCGGGTTCGAATCCCGGCATGGGTGAAATTTTTAGCATCTAAATAGGTTTTTAAACTAGTATTAAACTCTAGGACCAGTGGGATGACGCTCTGCAAAAAACTGCATACGGCAAGGTAAAAACAGGGCGCTATGGCGCTCATTAGGGGAGGGCTATGTCCAGCAGTGGACTAGTATAGCCTGACGATGACGATTATGATGAGAATAGGTATTATTAAGGCCACAGATTACGCGAAATCATATTACTATTGATTGCAAATTTATATTCCGATCTTAGGAATGAGTAGACTTCTCGATGTTTTTGTTTTTAAAAGTATTTCTTTGCTTAAACGTCGTAGTAAGTCCTTGATACAATAAACAACGTCAATATAAATCTTATTGGATTAATTATTATCATCTAATGTTAATTAAATTCATATAACTAACATTACTTACCAAATATAGAGCAGGTGTATAATAAAATCAGCAAACGTTTGCTTAACGAGTAGCTAAGTGCCAGGGTAATGTAGCTGGCGCCGACACGCCTTGAAAACCACAGCCTAATTAAAATGGAGATAGAATTCCTTGGATTTTTGATGCAGGGACGGCTAAGAAGGGCGCTCGAGAAAACTGACACTGTACGACGTGACACTTTTTTTTCGATAAGAACTCTTGTATGTCCCCACTTCTGGGGCATGGGTGACTTCCTGCATTACAGGAAGGTTAGGCCATACTCCACCATGCGGGCCAAGTCCGGGTTGGTAGAGGATTGTAAGACAGTGGCGGGCCTTACTGTCAGAAGTTATCAAGCCGCACATAAGGCCTCTGCCATGGCTTAACGACTGCCATTACACGACAGCCGGCACTCACGCCTTAACGTGCCTTGCGAAGCACGGAAAAATACCACTAGCGGTAGTAACGGGACGGTCACCCGTCCCGCACCTGACCGCGCCTGTTGTTGCTTAACTCGAGTGATTGATTCCAATCACTCGGTTCGCCTAGGCCACGAGCACTTCTTTATTTACGTAGCCTATAAACGTCCCACTGCAGGGCACACGCTTTCTCTCAGAGAGAGAGTACGGGTTTATGTACTTCTATGCGTGCCCACTGCGGATTGGCAATTTCAATAGGTTGTCTGGAAGAGATCGCTCTTAGCGATAAGACCGCAACTGTGTGGTGTCGGTCTAGAGAACAGCACCAACCCAATTCTTCCCGCGGGTGTTGTAAAAGGCGACTAAGGGACACAAACCGGGGGGTGGGCAGCAGCGCCCCCTGCAGTACAATTCCACCGAACTGCGATCCCCAACCCGCATGCCCAGCGTGGAGATTATGGGCATTACCCCCCAATTATGGCACAACCTTGCGCTATGCCGCTCTTTAGGGGAGGGCCATATCCAGCAGTGGCCTAGTATAGCCTGACGACGACGAGTATAAGACCGCTAATTGTATAACAATACTCAGATTTAAGAAATCATGGTTGTATTCTTTTTCTGGTTGCGCAAAAAAATGATTGCTATCTATCTGTCTAATAGCAATACTACACCTATAGCGAGTGCTCTGGCTACTACGAGTGATACGTAATTACCATATCCCTTTTGGCGCAATAACGCTAATCTATGCAGGTGTAGCCGTGCGAGTAATATGTCCCTTCCTCGTCCACACACGAGGGCGCAGGGCGTGGCTAGGGCAGTAAACCTTGCACCGACTACGTTCACTTTGCCGGCGTACTTTTAATTCGCTCTTAATTATAAAACCAAGCGTGGTAGAACATGACAGGGAACTCTACTGACCGATTTCTAGTCATATGCAATGATCGGAATAGGCAGTATAATAAAACATAAGATACCATAACGTCACGCCTGTATGCCACTTACACGATCCTGACTGATCGCCTTCGCTTCATCAACGTTCGTAAGTCGTTGCGTGCACGCACTCCGGTTCCGGGTACTTTTTATCTCCCCCTTTGCAAATACATCCCTTATTTGGTCGACGTATGTCCACCGTGGACATCCCAGGCGGACAATATACAGGGCGTCCCACGGCCATGCTACATGGTAGGAAAGTATCTTTAATATTGTAGATGGAACATTTTACTGAAAGAAGACATTATTTTAATTTCAAAAACAATCTAAACTGCATGCATGGATTTTTCAATAATTACACGGTTGAACCGGGAATCGAACCCGCTACACGAGAAAAAAAATTACCCGGTAGCTTTATCACACCGATCGGAAGGCTTCATCATAAGAATATTTATTTGCTAAATAACATACTATCAGGAATAAAAGGAAGACCATAAATTTTAACCAAAGTTATCGACATAGCTCAGAGAATCAGCAAGCTGAAGTGGCATTGGGTTAGCCATATTCCGCGAAGAACCGACAACCGTTGGAGTGAACGTGTTCTTGAGTGGAGACCGCGACTCGGCAAACGTAGTGTAGGACGCCCTCCGACCAGGTGGGATGACGATCTGCGAAAAACTGCCGGCTGCTGCTAGATGCGGCAAGCTGAAGACAGGGCGCTATGGCGCTCATTAGGGGAGGGCTATGTCCAGCAGTGGACTACAAAATATAGCCTTAAGAAGGAGAAGAAGTCACAGTGTATTGTGCTTGGTACGACGGCGTGGACCCGTAAGGGTAGTCTGTCCAAGGCACCACACCGCTGCATTCCGCGGAAGCTTTCGTTACAGTGCCACAAAGTGTTGGAACAATATCCCTCCTCCAATTAGGAATAGCCGAACTGTACAAGCTTTTAAATTTAAGTACAAAAAGTATCTTCTACATTTACAACATTCCTATATGTATTGGTATATGTATATGTGGTATATGTAGTGTATATTTTATTTTATGGAAGTATGTATCGTTTGTTATGTTTCTGTAGCTATCCCCACAGCACTCACTCATTCCAAATACGCGCACACACGCTCACGCATTTAAATGTTTTTATGATGGGCAAAAAAAAAGAATTAATTAAAAAAAAAAAGTATTGCGGCCTCGCGGTAGATGCCGTTCTGTGTCTAAGTTTTGTTTTGTTTGTTCTGTGTTGTTTTGTTTTGGTATCCGCTGAAAACCAGCGTCGTGGTCGCTATCGGCCACGGCATAAAGCTGAGCGGGGGCCATTTGGTGCGAATTCCTAGAATATCTAGATTATATGTTTTATTTTTTATAATGGTACCAAATAGACGTGTCTATTTCTATTTCTACGGTTAATACTCTTAGAATCATCATCATAATAAGCCTGGGTCAGTCCTTTATTAGTGAGGTGCGCCCACACGTTGGGCGCCAATGTGAGGTTGTACAGCATCATATCTCTATAATATAAAAATGAATCGCTGAACGGGTTGGTAAGCGCAAATCTCGAGAGCAGCTGAACCGATTTCGCCGATTCTTTTTTTATAATATTCCGTGAAGTGCGAGGATTGTTTTTACGGAGAGAAGAATTTAAAAAAACTAAAGAAACGACTGTGAGGTGGTACGAAGTTGGCTGGGTCAGCTAGCAAATAATGAAAATGGAACGATTTCAAAATTGTGCTTTATTTATAACTAGCTGACCCAGCGAACTTCGTACTGCGAACCACCTTACAGTCCAATCTTTATTTTTTTCCATCCTCGTACTTCAAGGAATATTCTACAAGAATTAGCGAAATCGATTCAGCTGCTCTCGAGATTTGCGCTTACCAACACTTTCAGCGATTCATTTTTATATTATAGATGTGATGTAATTATAATATAAACAGAAAACTTGATAAATAACAGAATAAACAGGTAGAGGGCAATTTATGTAGTCGGACCCGACTTGAAATGTAAAGTAGTGATGCCAAAAAAATGCCTAAATGCCTGCTGTGTGGTGTCGGCCTAGAAATAGCACCAACCCAAGTTCTTCCCGCGGGTGTCGTAAAAGGCGACTAAGGTTTCATACCGAGGGGTAGGCAGCAGCGCCCCCTGCAGTACGCTCCCACCAAACTGCGATCCCAACCCGCATGCCCAGCGTTGGGATTATGGGCATTACCCCCCAATGATGTCACAACCTTGCGCTATGGCGCTCATTAGTGGAGAGCTATGTCGAGCAGTGGACTAATACAGCCTGAAGAAGAATACCAAAAAAATCAAGGAAATCTCGTAAAATATTATAACTAAGAACAACCTTAGGTGTGTTCTTTACAAAAGTACTCGCAGATGACAAATGAGACCATTCAGTCGTTTGACAAAACAATTGAAGCCTACAAGCAGCAGCCGAAACACATAAATAATCTGTCGATAATATCTACTATCGCGCAGCTCCAATCGGATAGAATTGTGACCAATGGCCGTTTGTGGCCATGTGTGACCTCGTTAGCAGCAACACTCACCTACGTAGTTGTCAACCTTATAACTCAACCATAAAAACACAGTAGATCGACTCAGTTCAGTCGCCAAGTTAGTACATAATATTGATGATGGTTGGCCTGTTTGCATCTACGTAATGAGATGATTTATACAGCGTCCAGTGGTATCCTCACTCATACTAGATGGGCGAAGGGACCACTCCGACGCTGTAGTGCCTGGGACATGGTTTTTTAGATGGTGTAGGCTTGCCCAGCACCTATACCATCCTGACAGCTTAGTCGGCCTAGCCCACAGGAAAGACTAGTCAATACGTGCGGAGCCAACCAAGCCGCGGGTTTCCTCACGATGTTTTCCTTCACTGTTAGCGTGTCTTCGTATGTCCCTACTGCCGGGGTACGGCTCTCTTCCTGCATCGCAGGAAGGTTAGGCCATACTCCACCACGGGGGCCAAGTTAGAACATACGGGGTAGAACGTAGTATTGACATACTAGACTGCAGGTTCTAAAAAATGTTGTCATCGTGGTTAAGGATTATGATTGGACGTAAGATTTTCACCGCCCCTGCCAATACATAAGAACAGAGTGCATAACCACTATTTTTCCTTAATGTAAGTTTGTTATTTGTATTTGTGCAATCCCTTTCTAGTATTATGTAGGTATATTTTTCGTTCATGTCCTGTTTTATTTTGTGTATGTTTATTTATTTCATAATTATGTACCGTTTATATATTTGTAACAACTATAAAATAATATGTTATCTAATATTGTTTAGATGCGCCGACTACCCGTATTTCAGTTTTAGTTTCTTCTTTTTCGTCAATGGTTGTCTGGAAGAAATTACTTTTAGTAATAAGGCCGCCACTTGTACTGTACCGTTATTTCATAAGTCTCTTATGTAATCCTTGGTGTACGTATAATAAAGAATATTCTATCTATCTACTCGTATCTATGATATTTTGTGTTTGAAAAAAAAACTTATTATAATAGTACATTACACAACTAGGGTGGTAATACAAAGAAAGGCCGAGATCGCAGAAGTTTGCGGCCCGAGCTGCAAGCGAGGGACGTAAATATGCGATCGAGAGATTACCTCCCGTGTTGTGTACATCTTTTTGTATCTACACTTGGCCAGAAAGCGGTTTTTTCCAATTTATAGTTTTTATTCCATTGGTGGCGCTAGTTAACGTTAAGAAACCCAAAGCGCCTTAGGCTCCTTAGACGGCCCTTAGAAACACATCAAGCCACTTTTAGGCCTTATTTTATGCGAGAGTAAAAGCGGGAAATTGTGTAAACGGTGCCTTGCACTCCATTGTGTGCAGCCGAAATATCTCCAAAAGAGCTAGATTGGCTATTCATAGTCGCGTGCTGGTCCCAACACTTATGTATGGTAGCGAGACTTGGGTGTGGCAAAAGAAGCAAGAAAGTAGAACTAATGCAATTGAAATGAGGTCCTTGAGAAGTATGTGTAGTCTTACTTTGAATGACAGGATACGCAATAGAGATCAGAGAACGTTGTGGACTGAGGACGGATGTAGTGACTAAAATTGAAAAAGGAATGTTGCGTTGGTTTGGACATGTGGAGAGGATGAAGGAAGAAATATTAAATAAACAAATATATATTGCGAATGTGAGTGGAAGGATTGGTAAGGGTCGTCTCAGGTGGACATACATCGACCAGATAGGGGATTTATTAGCAAAGGGAAAGATAAAAATTACCCGGAACCGGCGTGCGTGCATGCAACGACTTATGAACGTTGATGAAGCGAAGGTGATCTGTCAGGATCGTGGCAAGTGGCAGTAACTGGTCTCTGCCTACCCCTCTGGGATACAGGCGTGAGGTTATGTATGTATGTTTGTTTGTTTATGCGAGAAAAGATTGTGGGACAGGTTTTCCCTTTCAATGACTTGATATGTACTTATCTGTTATGATTACATTGACTAATTGGAGCGGGGGCCGTTTATGGCAAGAACCGGAAAGGCATGTACCAGAGCGGCATACTTGGGGAGATATGTCGAGCTTTAATTGACATACCTACTTACCAAAATAGTAAGTACGACTGCGGATGCTTGCTAACTAGTAGTTTCTTTAATTAAAGATAAAAGATAAAAAAGTTAAATAAAAAAAAAATCTATAAGAGGTACATGAAACTTTTACAAACAATCGTTTCCGCCAAACTAAATGATAGTTTGTTGGCAGACTTATTCTTACTTTAAAACTAAGTTACGTAAAATACCTAACAAATTACTTAAATTAAGTTTAAATACAAAACTAAAAAAAAATATAATTTTAATATATACGTTTAGTGTATTATATGTGTCAGTATATAATAATGTGGAAGGTTGTCTTTTTCCTTTTTTTTTTTTTTGCACGCCTGCCAAGTTTTCGTTCTACCTCCTGCGGTTGACTGGTAGAAAATGCTTATGGCATTAAGTTCGCCGCATTGTACAATTTTATGGTGCAATAAAGTATTAATAATAATAAAACAATATACTTCACATAGGATCAATTCGTGGTTACGCGAATCGTAACCACGAATTGACGAAGACGGAAGCGGTGGTAGCTCAGTGGGTAGAACCATAGACTGGCAAGCGAGAGCCCCAGGTTCGATCCCGAGTGCGGGCATGTACCAATGACTTTGTTTAATTTCAAAGTTACGTACATTTGCGAATTTGTAGTCGCAATACCACACGCTAACTGTGAAGGAAAACATCATGAGGAAACCCGCGGCTTGGTTGGCTAGTCTTTCCTGTGGGCTAGGCCGACTAAGCTGTCAGTATGGTATAGGTGCTGGGCTAGCCTACACCGTCTATAAAACCATGTCCCAGGCACTACAGCGTCGGAGTGGTCCCTTCACCCATGTAGTGTGAGTGAAGATACCACTGGACGCTGTATAAATCATCTCATTAAGTAGATGCAAAAAGGCCAATACATATAAGTTGGCGACTAATACAGATTCATATTTTTAGTTAGACACTAAAAAAACTGACACTGATATAAAAATGTTGAGCAAATTACAAATGCTTCGCAATGCAGCTTGAATGGTTATAACAATGTACTTATTGCAGTGTTATGAAACTCGGCCCTGAAAACTCCGAGATCATCGAGTATTAGTCTTTTCACAGTGGCGGTACATGAAACCAGTTTATGAAGACATAGTATTTTTCACGCCCTTTGTAGACAATAGTAAGAATAATAAGTAACATAATAGTGTTTTCACACCTCCTGCTCGACAATGCCTTGTTACATACCGTCAAATATCATCGTAAAGCATAGCCTTGTCTCTCGAGGGCAATAATAATGAAGAATTTCCCTAGGGAATAAAGTGATTTGAATTTAGAATGTCAAAATTCGCATGAAAACTATGAAGAAGCCCCGCATTGCAATTCGAAATTCGAATTGTTGTTCGAAACTCACCCCTTTTTTCTTTTTTTTCTGAACTAATGTGTCGTGTGACCGCGCGAAACACCAATAAAAAAAAGAAAAATTTTATTGTCTCCCAGATGGTGTGAAAAGTAGAGTATTCACCTCTGGAATAAAACATGTCTTAGTCACGGGCGGTATGAACCCCTGGCTTCACTCAGGACTCTACATAACTCCCTCGCTTCGCTCAGGAGTTAAAATTTAACTCCCTCGCTGCGCTCGGGAGTTAACTCGGAGTCCTTCGCTCCGCTCAGGGTTCAATATACCGCCCATGACGTAATACATGGTTTTATTCCCTTAATGCATAATCTACTATTATAATATCATGCTGAATGATATTATAAATACTAACACTAAACATAACATAACATTTACATACAGGCAAATACATTGCTTCTGACCCCACACTGGGATACCCTGTGTCGTGGGAACCAGAAACAACGACATCACAAACATGTAAACATCCAAGACCTGGAGTTTTTTATTTTTTTTGGTCCCCAGCCGGGATTTGAACCCGGGACCTCGATTATGGTACACGGGAATCTAAATTGTAATCATAGTAAGACTTGTTCCATTCCCTTCTCAGTGGTTTTGCGTGATGCGTGGACAAATACTTAGAGCGAGACATACATACCCGTATAAGACAGACGGAGATAAAATTTACAAGTTTATTAAAATTGTATTGGTTGTACACAAAACCAAAAATTATTCAGAAAATGTCAGTCCAATCTACCAACTCACACTAGTCTATAGTCTCTCTATTTTACCTCAGTACATTTGAATCGTAAGCAGAAATGATTGCCTGGAAACTCGCTCATCGTTACAAAGTTAGCATCGCATTCATAAGTCATGCATGACAAGCCTACTACTTCCATTGGCAAAACTAGCCGGTCCATTCTCAATCACTCGCTGTCAGCTATTACGCGGGTTTACCTACTCAGCGAGTAGGCAGTGGCTTGAAGCTATTTAGCACAAACTTGCTAAGAATTCGCAGTCGGTGCAACAGGGGACCGACAACCGGTAACAGTTACTGTGTAGTTATTACGTCAGTTAATAACGCCTGATAGTTACCCTCTTCTTTCTATAGTTTCTTACCCAAATTCTTCCCGCAGGTGTTGTAAAACACGACTAAGGGACACAAACCGGGGGGTGGGCAGCAGCGCCCCCTGCAGTGCAATTCCACCAAACTGCGATTCCCAACCCGCATGCCCAGCGTGGGGATTATGGGCATTACCCCCCAATGATGGCACAACCTTGCGCTATGGCGCTCATTAGGGGAGGGCTATGTCCAGCAGTGAATTAATATAGCCTGAAGAAGAAGAAGTTATTGTTTTTTGTAATAATCGTTTTTACGACAGCCTACGAAGCGATCGTGGCCTAGTCAAACCGAGTAATTGGAATCAATCACTTGAGGTAAGCAACTACTGGCGCTGTCAGGTACAGGATGGGTGACCGTCCTGTGACTGCCGCTAGTGGCTTTTTTCCTAGCGTTTCCGCGCTGCGCAAGGCACGTTAAGCCGTTGGTGCCGGCTGTCATTTAATGGCAGACGTTAAGCCATGTCAGAGGCCTTACAGGCGGCTTGATAACTTCTGACAGTAAGGCCCGCCACTGCCTTGCGATCCTCCACCAACCCGGACTTGGCCCCCGTGGTGGAGTATAAGGCCTAACCTTCCCGCGATGCAGGAAGAGACTTGTGCCCCAGCAGTGGGGACATAAGAGTTTGATATCGATATCGATCGACGATAGCCAATATAATATATTGCCTATCGTCGATCGATATCGATATCAAACTACCAATCTACATATTATGTCATATTATGTCCTACTGCAGGGCACAGGCCTTCTCTCAGAGAGAGAGTATGGGCTTAATTTCCATGCGTGCCCACTGCGGATTGGTAATTTTTAGTTACCTCAGTTACTAAGGATTCGCAGCAATGTTTTCCTTCACATCTACTAATATTATAAATGTGAAAGATTGCGAAGATGTGCGCTCGTACGGTTAGCCAGAGGTTGCGGGTTCGAGCATGGGCGGAATTTTTTGCCTCTAAATAGGTTTTTAATATTATCCTTAGCACGCGTTAGTGCATTAAAAATAATATACATACAATAATTGATATGCTAGGTTTGAGATTATGGAACTAACATTTAAGAAGTTGAATGTTAGTTACTCAATCACACAATAACGTCCAAACACAGTTACATGAAACTTGGCATACTTAGACTAACATCTGAAATAGAATAGTTTTATAGTTATCTAACCGTAACCTTTTTTCAAACCAAACGCTGTCTCAAATTTTACAACATAACAAGAATCGTATAGGCCGATTATGTGGCAGTACGCCATTTGCCGGGACAGCTCGCTGCATTTAAAAAGTTTTGGTACACCACTAGCCATAGGATAACACGAAGAAACCCGCTGGCGATCAATCAATAAATCAATACGAAATTGATTCCAAAACACAAGTCAACGACATGATTAATATTGTTCAAATAAATGGAGTGACCTTTAAACCAATTGACCGTAAGGTAACAATGGAGTGTTAACGTATCACATCGACTTAATAGTCAATGACCAAACTTAATATGCGTTTCGTGTAGTTCTTATTGCTCAAAGAATAATGCCTATTCTAGACAACACAACAGTGGGCAATATTGTAAAGCCAAGTAGACATAGAGCAGATAATATCGCAAAGGTTATACAAATATTGTGGTCACAAGTAAATTAAATAACGATATGGGTTGTTCTGAAATAGCCACAAGGCTTGCATCAATTGCTATGTCTAACACGATTATGTTTGAACTAGTTTTAAGTACGTAAAAACGCAAGTCTACTTAAGTAAACCTGGGTGGAATTTTTAGCCTATAAATAGGTTTTTAAAATTGTCCTTAGCACGGGTTAGTGCATTAAAAATAAAAATAGTGTAATCATGTGGGTACAGTGATATCATTCCGATGTAAAAACCTAACTGCAAAGTAGGTAGTCGGGGCTATAAGTGATGCAATTTACTTAAGCCAGATGTCGCTGCCTGTACGTAATACAGAGAATAGTGTAAAGAGGTTCGAAATTTCACTGATGTCGGTGAGTCGCCCATTAGCTCAGTTAGATAGAGCGCTGGCACGGATAGCCGAGCCAGAGGTCGTGGGTTCGAATCCCGGCATGGGTGGAATTTTTAGCCTCTAAATAGGTTTTTAAGTAAACCTGAAGCCTTTTTTAATGTAGCCTATAAACGTCCTACTGCAGGGCACAGGGCTTCGCTTAGAGAGAAAGTATGGGCTTAAATACCATGCATGCCCACAATGGATTGGCAATTTTAAGAGCTGTAAAATTATTTAGATTTGTTTTATTACAGTACAGACTCTAAGCGCAATAATTTTACAAATTGCGCCTACTTTTGTACTAAATCTTTCGTGGGCACAACACATTGTAGACTTTTAGTCCGGATCTACCTACGGGTGTTGTTATATCGGAAGAGTCCGACCAGGTTTCGCTCCGATTCGTAAGTACAACACCCGTAAGTAGACCCGGACTAAAAGTCTACAAATTGCGCCATATTGAAAAGCTACAAAAGTAATAAGAAGTAATATTACACCTATTGAAGCTTCAGAAATTGTAAAGCAATTTAGGCGATTAACCATCGAGCTTAACTTATATTGAACTTATAGCAATCTATGTCACTATTATACGGAGTGTTTTGATTTATTTGATCAAATAAATATAAATGTATTTTACTGAAAAGATGATTGAAATAAAACTTACACTCTACTCACTTTTTAAAAAACCAATTTAGAGGCTAAAATTTCCACCCATGCCGGGATTCGAACCCGCGACCTCTGGCTATCCGTGCCAGAGGTCGCGGGTTCGAATCCCGACATGGGTGGAATTTTCAGCCTCTAAATTGGTTTTATAAAATTCTCCTTAGCACGGGTTAGTGCATTAAAAATAAAAATAGTATACTCAACTCACTCTTAAATTATACCAGTTCACCTACCTACAAAATTATCATCATCTTCACCACAAGCACAATAAGCATTATTTTTTTGCTTATAGTTATTCTCTAAGAACTGTCCATTTCTATATAAGCTGCAAGTTTCACAAAAAGAAATACACACGTTGGAACATTTTCAGCATTCGTCCCTACCTATCTCACCAATAGGTACTTACTGTACCGCTCAAATGGTTGAGTTATGTTTGTATCATTATTCTGTATGTTAACGTTTTGTCTACGTCTACTCTGGGAGCGGTGGTAGCTCAGTGGGTAGAACCATGGACTGGCAAGCGAGAGCCCTAGGTTCGATCCCCAGTGCGGGCATGTACCAATGACTTTGTTTAATTTCAAAGTTACGTACATTTGCGAATTTGTAGTCTCAATACCACACGCTAACTGTGAAGGAAAACATCGTGAGGAAACCCGCGGCTTGGTTGGCTCCGCACGTATTGACTAGTCTTTCCTGTGGGCTAGGCCGGCTAAGCTGTCAGGATGGTATAGGTGCTGGGCAAGCCTACACCATCTATAAAACCATGTCCCAGGCACTACAGCGTCGGAGTGGTCCCTTCACCCATCTAGTGTGAGTGAGCAAAAGTAGATTCAAAAAGGCCAATCATCACGTCTACTCTGTACTGTTAATTTGTGATGTAATATGTGATGATATATTTATACATGTGTGTGTCTTATGGAAAAAAATGGTAATAATAATAAAAGTCGTAGTTGGTGCAGTTATTTAAGAACGAAGTTTTAAAGAAGAAAAGTTCTTTTCATTATCATAATTGGTGATCGAAAAGCATTATTGGTCGAATCCGTCGACCATCAATGAAAAATTTACTTTGAATATTTTACTAAACGACCTTTGCACTTTGTACACTATTTATCGTAATTTGAAGACACCGTAACATGAAGAAGATATTGTTAAACAAAAAAAAATGTACGTCATCAACTAATAACTTCTCATCATGAGTAGTAATAATTAAAGGCCATGCACTCCGACTCGAATGCGCAATTTACAAGCAGCGTTCGCAATAAACAAAATACTTGCTGTGTTAAGTTTGCGAGCGACGCCGTATTTGGCTCTTGTTCGAAAGCTACAATTTAGTACAGTCGCAGATATGGCGTAGAAAAATAAGGTAGTATCTTGCGACTAATATGAACTATCGTGACACTTGAATGCTGTCTTTGACTAACTTGTGCTTTTTTACAAAACCTATTTAGAGGCTAAAAATTCCACCCATGCCGGGACTCGAACCCGAATTATTTCAGCCATATGTTGCTGCCTGTACGTAATACAGAGAGTACGAGTATTGTAAAGAGGTTCGAAATTTCACTGATGCTGGTGAGTCGCCCATTAGCTCAGTTGGGAGAGCGCTGGCACGGTTAGCCAAAGGTCGCGGGTCCCGGCATGGGTAAAATTTTTAACCTCTAAATAGGTTCTTAAATTGTCCTTAGCACGGGTTAGTGCATTAAAAAGAATATAATAACGTGTGCTGCCCAAGTATTCACACATACGGTGGAAAAACTGAATCTTTATAATTTGCCTTCATGAGTCTATTACAGGCTGTTTTCTCTAAATATGTACTGGGCGTAAAAGTTGAAATTTGTGGCATAAATATAGAGCTACATGACACTATCGCGTTTCGACTGCCAGTTAAGGGCATTCAAAGTTATCTGTACAATAGTTGTACTGAACAACGATAATCCTAATTTTGACATTGTTCAAAATGAAGAAAACGGAGAAGGTAAGTAAGTTATAGCCCTTGGCCGGCCTTCGCAAATACTGGCATAAGAAAATTAGACAGTTTTTCTCTCTCTCTCTCTCTCTTTTTGTCAAATAGAATGCATATAAATATGTACTCGTAAAGCGACTGCTGCTTTGAAAATCTCATCGTGAAGGATACACACTGTTATCAGCTACAATATGGGTCTGATTTACTAGTACATTT
Source organism: Yponomeuta sedellus (assembly GCA_934045075.1). Lineage (NCBI taxonomy): Eukaryota > Metazoa > Arthropoda > Insecta > Lepidoptera > Yponomeutidae > Yponomeuta > Yponomeuta sedellus. The sequence continues at coordinate 24,097,000 of OW203726.1, forward strand.
ACGGAGACTCCTCAGTCGGTACCTTTCAACCAACGCTAAATATTCATTGAATGCAATATTTTATACGCTAAGACTTAAATATTTATCCCGAGTGAAGTTTACGACCCGGGAAGACAGCGAAAACTTCGTGTTGTCAGGAAGCGCGTCGATGTCTTTTCTTTGGACAAAATTATGGTAATGATCTTACGCGGTGGTAATTTGAAAGGGTAGTCGTGTTTTTGTTATTTATGTCTGAAATGGAAGCTTATAACACTTACTCAGTTGTTAGTATAAATTTTCTTGTTTATAGTGACTACGGCGGCGGCAGAAAGCAGTGATAGCCCAGTGGACAGAACAATCGACTCGGAAGCGAGAGATCCTTCGATTTCCAGAGCGTGCATGTACCAATGACTTGGTTTTCTGAGTTATGTAAATTTTTGAAGTTATAGTAGTCATCCCACTCGCTAAATGTAAAGGAAAACATCGTGAGGAAACCTGGGTGCCTGTGGTGTTCAAATACCTCAGCGATTGAAATCACTAACCCACGATGGGCACGCGTGGCAATTAAGCCCATACTCTTGCACTGAGAGAAGGCCTGTGCCCTTAGGACGAATCTTGGCTACATAATAAAAAGTCATTTTATTGAAGTCCAATTTTTTTATTAATTAGAAACATATATTTGTTCTTCTGAGCTGGTCAACTGATTTCATTTCGATTTTCCATTTCTCTTCATCTTAAGCCAACCTTTGAAAACCGATTGAAACGGCTAAGAGCTCATCGCACCATTGCTATCAGGTATGATGATGTCAATCTTTTGTATGTCCCCACTGCTGGGCACGGGTCTCTTCCTGCATCGCAGAAAGGTGAGGCCATGCTCCACCTCGGGGGCCAAGTCCGGGTTGGTGGAAGATTGTAAGACATTGGCGGGCCTTACTGCCAGAAGTTGTCAAGCCGCCCATAAGGTCGTAGACATGGTTTGACGACAGCCGTCACCAACGGCTTAGCGTGCCTTGCAAAGCACGGAAGTCCTCAGAAAATATGCCGCTAGCGGTGGTCGAGGGACGGTCTCTCATCCTGCACCTGACCGCGCTGTTGTTGCTTAACTCAAGAGATTGACTCCAATCACATGCATCGACTTGGCCACGAGCGCTTGTATCGCGTATCAAGTTACAATTGTTGTCCTATCTGTACCTAACAAATACAATGTTTTGTTTACACTAATTATTATACTTGCTGCCTAACTGTCAAATCATACTAAAATTTAACGCCTCCTTAACCATGACTGATTAGTCTATAAACGACAGACATAAAAGCCTCGACGTCATAATCGTTCACACAAGGTCTTTGACCAGTCACAGCTGATTCGTCACGGATTATTAATATAACTTAGTGCAATTTTTTCTCCTCTAATTGCCTTGCAATTACTCGGCGCTGTGGCATTAGGCCTGGCTTAGTGTAAAACGTGTACTTAGTGAACTGTTAATCAATTTAGTACCTATGCTGACAGTTTTACAAGGAAGCAAATATATTTTTTATCAGTAAAATAGTACATTTTACGGTCTAGATACGGTCTAGATCTGGTATATGGTCAGATGATACTTCTTGTTTTTCTTCAGGCTATATTAGTCCACTGCTGGACATAGCCCTCCCCTAATGAGCGCCATAGCGCAAGGTTGTACCATCATTGATACTTCATAGCACATAAACTTAGAACTATAGGTAAATTAAATGTGAAAAAAGTACTATTTAGTATTAAGCTCGCCTTTGTACAAACTTGTTTTTAGTGCAATAAAGAATTTTCATTCATTCATTCATTTATCACATAAAAAACATATAGTCGTCACACTCAGCTATTAATTGTTAAAGAATCATGTTGATAGATAAATAGATTATTCGATTCAATTCTTAATTAATAGCTACCCTATGATTATTATATAAGACACACACATCTGCAAACCATTACATATTAAGTCGCAAAGTAACAAAGAGTACACAGTCGCACAGAGTAAACACATAATAGACCAATCAGACGCATACATAAAGTATACAATTAATATAGAATGAAAATGAAACAATGTGGGTGTGCCAAATGTCAATTGGTTTCAACTAAGCATGTGCTGAGAGCTTAAAAAGTAGAAAGTCGATGAAACTTATATTGTACACAGAAAATATAGATAACCAGATGAATTTACAATTGTATAATTTGAATTTTGTATATTTTGAATTTGGCGATGTATCTAGCAAAAGGAAAGATAAAAAGTACCCGGAACCGGCGTGCGTGCATGCAACGACTTTTGAAGTTGATGAAGCGAAGATGAGATGATGTCAGGATCGTGGCAGTCCCTGGTCTTTGCCTACCCCTCTGACATACATGCGTGAGGCTATGTATGTATAGTTTGAAATTCACCGCATTTTTTCAGAAATTGTTACTTTTTGTCCATATCCATATATCAAATAGAAGCTCTAAGCTATATAGGACAGGCTATATAGGAGAATAATGCTCTAAGCTATGTAGGAGAATAATGCACCCATTTCGTGTAATAGCCAAAACAATGCGGCACAAGGCGGGCGCATGGTATATTGCCATATGGTACGAAGTGACGATACCTTTCGTCATTAACGTAAGTCTGGTAGTATTTTTAGAGTGAAACCTGATCAGATTCTACCGATAAACAATTAATTGAATCCGGATTTAAGTAAATAATTTTAGTGCTGTAGAAAAAGCATTATCCGTTGCTAACTGAATAACCATGTTTGCACAAAGTAATTGTTTTCTTCAAGAAAATTGCAAACTAGACTAAGCTTCATTCATATTTTTTACGTGACATTATTATTAGTTATTTCAATTGAATCACATTACAGTAAAAACTATGGGTTAAACAATTTATCCATAGGATATACTACCTATGGATGAATTGTTTATGTAAACAATTTAAACATTCGTTAATTAAGCAATATTTAACATAACTATGAAACATCCAATTATTATTTATAATATTATGTTTGTATCCATCGTTATCAACCCTTGTATGCCCCCACTGTTGGGGCACGGGTCTCTTCCTGCATCGCAGGAAGGTAAGGCCATAATCCACCACGGGGGCCAAGTCCGGGTTGGTGGAGGATTGTAAGACAGTGGCGGGCCTTACTGTCAGAAGTTATCAAGCCGCCCATAAGGCCTCTGACATGGCTTAACGACTGCCATTATATGTCGACCGGCACCAACGGCTTAACGTGCCTTGCGAAGCACGGAAGCGCTCGGAAAAATGCCACAAGCGGTAGTCACGGGACGCTCACCCATCCTGTACCTGACCGCGCCTGTTGTTGCTTAACCAAGTAATTGATTCCGATCACTCGGTTCACCTAGGCCACAAGCGCTTCGTTTGTATCCATACAAACGAGAAATTTAAATTCTTTGACATCTTATTTAAATACGCTACAAACCTTGTATACTTTCTACGATCCCAAAGCGACTGAACGAACGCAACGCTAGGCTGAACGCATAACCCGCTCGACGCTCGTGACCGTAACAATCGGTTATACCCATGACCATAACCATAACAATAAACTTTAATTGAAACAATAGATATAAATAAAATGCAACAAAAAGTAATTGCTCGTGATAAACGACGGAAGCGGTTCCGTAGGAAAAATTGAGTCATAACAATATTCCCGGTGTACAATAAAGAATGTTCCGTGTATCTATAAATTTAACATATAACGTAACATTAAATCACGCCTGCATTCAGGCAGGGACCAGGTTTTGCCAGTTGCCACCATTCTAACAGACGCGACGGCAGATGGGGCGGTGGTAGCGGAGCGGTGTAGAACGCCGGCCTCTCAATCGGGAGGTCGTGGGTTCAAACCCCGGCATGTACTAATGACTTTGTTTTCTAAGTTATGTACATTTGTGAAATTGTAGTACCAATACCACTCGCCGACGTGAAGGAAAACATCGTAAGAAAATTTAAAAACCTATTTAGAGGCTAAAAATTTCACCCATGCCGGGATTCGAACCCGCAACCTCTGGCTATCCGTACCAGCGCTCTACCAATTGAGCCAATGGGCGACTCACGGCATCAGTGAAATTTCGAACCTCTTTACAATATTCTCTGTATTACGTACAGGCAGCGACATCTGACTTAAGCAAATTGCATTACTTACAGCCCCGACTACCTACTTTGCAGTTAGGTTTAACATCGAAACGATATCACTGTACCCACATGATTACACTATTTTTATTTTTAATGCACTAACCCGTGCTAAGGAACAAATTTAAAAACCTATTTAGAGGCTAAAAAATTCACCCATGCCGTGTAATCATGTGGGTACAGTGATATCGTTCCGATGTTAAACCTAACTGCAAAGTAGGTAGTCGGGGCTGTAAGTAATGCAATTTGCTTAAGTCAGATGTCGCTGCCTGTACGTAATACAGAGAATATTGTAAAGAGGTTCGAAATTTCACTGATGCCGTGAGTCGCCCATTGGCTCAATTGGTAGAGCGCTGGTACGGATAGCCAGAGGTTGCGGGTTCGAATCCCGGCATGGGTGAAATTTTTAGCCTCTAAATAGGTTTTTAAATTTGTTCCTTAGCACGGGTTAGTGCATTAAAAATAAAAATAGTGTAATCATGTGGGTACAGTGATATCGTTCCGATGTTAAAACCTAACTGCAAAGTAGGTAGTCGGGGCTGTAAGTAATGCAATTTGCTTAAGTCAGATGTCGCTGCCTGTACGTAATACAGAGAATATTGTAAAGAGGTTCGAAATTTCACTGATGCCGTGAGTCGCCCATTGGCTCAATTGGTAGAGCGCTGGTACGGATAGCCAGAGGTTGCGGGTTCGAATCCCGGCATGGGTGAAATTTTTAGCCTCTAAATAGGTTTTTAAATTTGTTCCTTAGCACGGGTTAGTGCATTAAAAATAAAAATAGTGTAATCGTAAGGAAACCCTAGTGTCTGAGGTGTTAGCGTACCTCAGCGCTTGCTACGTACAATGGCCCAACTATGAGGCTAAGTGCGGAAATCTCAGGTCTAACTACTACATTCTAACAGACCTCATTCGTTTCATCGTGTGCGTGTGAAGACCAAATCAACTTCAAGTTGCAGAGCTAGCGAGAAGGAATTATATAGCACACCTTGTACACGTACTACTTTAGATCACAGCCCATCTTTCAGAGAAAGAGAATGGGCTGAATAACTATTAGTTATTTGTTTAATTACCACACGCGCCCGCCACCGATTGGCACCTTCAAGCACTGAGGTTTGTGAACACATTAGATAGGTACTTAGTTACCCACACAATGAACCAAAATCCTTCCACTTTGTAAAGAGGTTCGAAATTTCACTGATGCCGGTGAGTCGCCCATTATCTCAGTTGGAAAGAGCGCTGGCACGGATAGCCAGAGGTCGCGGGTTCGAATCCCGGCATGGGTAGAATTTTTAGCCTCTAAATAGGTTTTCAAAATCCTTCCGTCATTTCTTGGCATGATACACAATAGCGGCTATAAGAGTTTTGAGAGAAGCTCAGTAAGAGTTTACAATGTAATGGCCGTCGTTAGGCCATGTCAGAGGCCTTATGGGCGGCTTGATAACTTCTGGCAGTAAGGCCTGACTGTCTTACAATCCTCCACCAACCCGGACTTGGCCCCTATGGTGGAGTATGGCCTAACGTTCCCGCGATGCAGGAAGAAACCCGAGCCCCAGCAATGGGCACATACAAAGGGTTATTAAGAATTCACGAGTGTGAATTACCTTATGAATAATTAATTATGAAAATCAGCGGATCTCCAAAATCTATAATCGTTACAAGACAAGAGAAAGTAAACTGTGGTCGGACATAATATCCACTGTCGTGATCTACCGCTGTTCCGTTTTTACTTTCATTACGTCTTGTGGTCGCCATTTTATCATTTCGCTAAAGATTTACATACTCGTACGTACTCGTACAAACTATTTCTTTTCCGCTCCGCTAGGACGGATGGCATTATTATTATTTTTTTTGTTTTTATTATTTTTATTGTTATTATTATTTCATCATCGTCAACCATAATGGGTTGATGATGATCCCCACCGAAGGGCACGGGTCTCTTCATTGTGGAAGGTATAGACCATACTCCTACAGGATCCAAGTCCGGATTGGTGAAAGCTTGTAAGACTAGTGGCTGGTCTAAGTATCAGAAGTTTTCAAGCCGCCCTAAGGCCCCTGACTGGGCTGAACGACTGCCATGTATCGACGGCAGCCGGCACCAACTGCTTAACGTGCCTTGCGGAGCACGGAACCGCTCAGAAAAAGGCCACTGGATGGGTCACCTCTATGACTAACGCTAGTCATAGAGGTGACCCATCCATGCACTGAACGCGCCCTATGTCGCTTAATCTTCGTGATCGTTTAATCACTCAGGCAGCCGACGTCGAGCAATTATTATTATTTTATTCGTTGACAAAGTGTTACAACTGCAGATAAATAATAAATAAATAAAAATTTTAAAAACCTATTTAGAGGCTAAAAATTCCACCCATGCCGGGATTCGAACCCGCGACCTCTGGCTATCCGTGCCAGCGCTCTTTCCAACTGAGCTAATGGGCGACTCACCGGCATCAGTGAAATTTCGAACCTCTACACTATTCTCTGTATTACAGTACAGGTAGCGACATCTGGCTGAAGTAAATTGCATCACTTACAGCCCCGAGTAAGTTATGTTTGCAGTTAGGTTTTAGCACGGGTTAGTGCACTAAAAATAAAAATAGTATAAATAAAAATTGTTTATTTAAAATTCAGGAATACAGTTATGAATCCATTGCAACTCCCACACTAGGCACAGCCTGTGTCATGGAAGTCGGGTACGGAAAATCATAATAGGCACCGGTTGACAGTGCGAAACAACATCGAGTATAGAGTCATAGGTGTACACAAAAACCGTGCCACTATGGACTCGCGGGCCGCCGCACTAGGCCGAGCCTGTGACGCGGACAACCATATTGTAATTCGTACGTTACATGGTTAGTCATATGCCTAAGCTCCGCAACCGGTGTGCCCGAGCCTTAATCCCGGTGGACAATGGCGTCCGCAGACGGAGCGGCGGCTGCTGGCGGGCGAGCAGCGGTTAGAAAGCGGTCGTCCTTCGCAGCGAAAGTGCTCCCAGGAGAAAGTGCGCGGGCGACAAGGAATGCGCTGGCGGGGTTCCGGATTAGTTCGAGATTGTAAAGGCCCATTTTCAAAATATCACGAGGGACGACAACACATTTAGGGCCGGTTTCTGGATTGAGCATTTCACTAAGTAGATACTTAAGTAACGCTCTGTGACGCTCTTTTTCGAAAAAAATTAAGAGACAGCTCTACAGTTAAGCATTTACTTAGCAAAATTCTCAATTCGGAAACTGGCTCTTAGTGTTTATAGTCTGATCTGAACCGATGGGGTTATGAAAATGTATTAAGTGAAACAAACTGTTACAACAATATAGATTATTTGGAAGGCAAAGTTGTCTGGTATTTAAATAATGGTAACGGGAAGATTTTGACTTGTAGTTTTAACTGTAAGTTGTAAACTCTGTTAGTTAAAACCTGGTTTGAAAAGAATATCGTCTTTCTTTATAAAAACACTATCGCTCTAAAACAGTCCCTGAGGTATTTTTTTTATCTGTGGTAACGTCGTTTCCTTATAAACACCATAGATTATTTATGAAGCGTGTTTGGAGTATTTTATGGAGTTGTGTTTTAATAAAAAAGGCGGTAAATATGGAGTTTCTTTGTTCCTCTCCACAAAATCTATTAATTGGGAAATAAAGGAACGATAACTTTAACTTTGAGTTATCTAACGTTATATTCTATTTTTTTAATGCACTAACCCGTGCTAAGGACAATTTTAAAAACCTATTTAGAGGCTAACAATTCCACCTATGCCGGGACTCGAACATTGCTTTTTTCACGATAGTGAGTGATATTGTCTTCACAAATGTAAGTAGCTTAGAAAATAAAGTCATTGGTACATACCAGGATTGGATTCCACGACCGAATATTGAGAAGCCGGTGTTATACTGCTCCGCTAAGTTAATATTTAACAACATACTTTTGACGCTCGTGTCCCATTTATACCAGGCGCGAACATAGTGGCATTTTTCCGAGCGCTTGCGTGCTTCGCAAGGCACGTTGAGCCGTTGGTGTCGGCTGTCATGTAAAAGCAGGCGTTAAGCCATGTCAGAGGCCCTATAGGCGGCTTGATAACTTCTGACAGTAAGGCCCGCCTCTGTCATAGAATCTTCCACCAACCCGCACTTGGCCCCCTTGGTGGAGTATTGCCTAACCTACCTGCGAAGCAGGACGAGACCCGTGCCCCAGCAGTGGGGACGTACAAGCGTTGATGTCGTATACTTTCTACGGAAGAACTGTTGAATTTCAATTGCAAGAAGGCTTATTTACACATTGAATCGTTTCTAGCAAACGTGCATTAATTGCAATAAGGCCTACACGTAAAAAAGGTCCAAATGTATGCTAAAGTTCCAGCCAACGAACGCCAGACAATGGATAATACAACGACATAATTTTAAGCGCCGTCATCCTTTTAAGGCCAAGTGGAGGTTTTCAAAAACCCACTGCGGTTTCACTCAAGGCACACACTTAAAAAAGCGCCGGCAAAAAACATAAACAATATCAATTATTTACCTTAATGTATGGCGAAGCTATGAGGAAGATGCCTCCTTCCGGGTAAATACAATCGTTATTTCCGGGCTTTTTTCGTTTACCATTATGGAAGTGGTAATTATGCGTTAAATTTGCGTACAGTCCGCACTAGTTACACCTCACGATTTAGCTCTTAGACGACTCGGTATAAGTGCGATTATCGTACAAAAGTTCGTCTTTATGTTTTGTTGACTGTACGTTGCTGCTTGCCCTTTGTTTATTGTTTACTCGGTAGCTAACAAAGGTGGAAGTGAAAAGGTATGAGTGCCTTTCCCATCTTTTCCTCCATCTTTCCACAGGTGTTATTAGCCGAGCGCATTGTTCTAAGGTTGTTATTAAACCCGGACATGAAACGCGTTAATACGAGTAGTTTTGTTCACGCCACAAACTTCGATTTCTGTGTTAAAGAACCATTTGCCACTCGATGTTACTCGTCTTGGGAATTTGCTGTAAAACACTGTAAATTAAAGAATGGAACTGGACTATTATTTGTATCTCACTCACACAATCCAGAAATCGAACCAGTTCCAACCGTATCCTAAAAATCCTAAAAGAGGATGGACAGCCCAATAATTGGACACTTAGACTCATACTTATGTAAATTGAAGTTTATGTTTGGATTTGAATTTGAAATGTTAAGTTCAAATTTAAAATTTATGTTTAGATTATTATTTTATGATGTCACAAAATTATTAATTAGTTTCAATATTAAATGTAAACTTACTAATAAATGAGGTCTTTGAGAAGTATGTGTAGTGTTACTTTGAATGACGGGATACGCAATAGTCTGATTAAAGATCGTTGTGTACTGAAAGAGGATGTAGTGACTAGAATTGAGAAAATAGTGTGGCGTTGGTTTGGACATGTGGAGAGGATGAAGGAAGAAAGATTGACGAAACAAAATATGTATTTTGCGAATGTGAGTGGAAGGGCTGGTAAAGAACGTCACAGGTGGACACAATAATATATCGACCAAAGAGGGGATGTATTAGCAAGTAGGATGATAAAAAGTACCCGGAAGCGGCGTGCGTGCATACAACGACTTATGAACGTTGATAAAGCGAAGGTGATCTGTCAGGATTGTGGCAAGTGGCAGTCTCTGGTCTCTGCCTACCCCTCTGGAATACAGGCGTGAGGTTAGGTATCATTATCATTAATTTCATAAATTATTGTTACTTATCCAAGATTGCTATAATCAAACTCAAGCCGCTTGTGGATATCTACGTAATGAGATGATTTATACAGCGCCCAGTGGCATCTTTACTCACACGAGATGGGTGAAGGGACCACTCCGACGCTGTATTGCCTGGGACATGGTTTTATAGATGGTGTAGGCTTGCCCAGCACATATACCATCCTGACAGCTTAGTCGGCCTAGCCCACAGGAAAGACTAGTCAATATGTGCGGAGACCACCTAGTCGCGGGTTTCCTCACGATGTTTTCCTACACCGTTAGCGTGTGGTATTGCGACTACAAATTCGCAAATGTACGTAACTTGGAAATTAAAGAAAGTCATTGGTACATTCATTGGTGCAAGCCCGCACTGGGGAGCGAACCTGGGTCTCTCGCTTGGGAGTCCTGCTTCTACCCCTGAGCTACCACCGCCGACATCACAAACATGGAAATAAACTGAGGCCGATTTTACAGATGCACGGCGTCTCCCTGTGGGAATTGAACCGTCGACCTTCGGCATGGTAATCAAACGTGATACCGATAAGCTAACGAGGCAGTCTTCGAGAATATACGTCTAGTTACTGTAACTAAATATAGTAAGTTGGTTAACCGTAACGTTTTTACAATAATGTTTGCACAAAAAAAAACTCAACCGGACTCCGAGCTAAACTAACTTGTCGTACTGTGAGCAGGCATGGACCCCACAAATATGTTAAAAACATATTAAGACGGCTTGTATGCCGTCTTAATTGTAAACCAAAAGTTAGGGCAAATGTGCATGTATGTATGTATGTAACATAAGAATATCTTTATTGTATACCGGAAAAATAGTTACATAAACGGCAGATACAAAAGATCAAATACAATTGGCAGCCTTATTGCTGAGTGTGTACAATAAAGAGTTCTAATCTAATAGCAATTTCTTCCAGGCAACCTCAAATTGGAGAATTTGCCCAGGAGAAATAGATACGGGTAGCTGGGTATACGGGGTATGTATGTATGTAGGTATAAATGTCTGTTTGTACGTATGACCCACAGTGGTTGTACATCAAGCTTTTTTCCTTCTATTAATCACTAGAATTATGTGAACATGGTATTATGCCGCCAATTTGGAATAGGCTCGCAAGTACAGTTATACACATCATAAAAGTCCCTTCGGGAATCTACGTTCGCGCCGACCAGGAAGAATTGTAACGAAAGTAGCCGAAGCTAGAAGTACATTCAGCATGATCTTTAACCGATACGGTTAAGGTGCAGAATTGATTGCCTCAGTAGCGCTACCTATTTCGCTCACGCTAATATTGCCAAAGTTATAGTCACCTGCATCGATGACGTTGCATCAACCAATAGCAACAAAGGCGCGCGGCCTGCCATAAAATGAAACTATCTGATTGGTCGATTAACTTGCCGCACATCCAAAATTTGGTCATCTGCGCAGGTACATCCGCGAGACTTATTTCTTGTGTAGCACTGTACTTCGATGCGATCGATTCTTTCGGCTCGGATGAGTGCGTGCATATCACCTACTTTTGTGCACTACAGAAACGTACCAAACCCACAACGTTTTGCTGTAGTATCACGCGTTATGTGATTACATTGCGAAACCGGTTGAGCGTGTGCGGCAGACTTGCGGTCTTGGTGTCAACACAGAACATAATTTGGAGTTTAAGAGGCTTTGAAGAAACCGTACTTTAAAGACAAGTATTTTTTTATCAGATCTGATGTTTTTATTTTATGCTACTTTTCAAGTTAATATAGCGTTTAAATTCATAGTATCAGTAGCATATACTTGGGTTGTCATGTGGTGTCCGCACTTAGCCACATAATTGGGCCATTGTACGTAGCAGGGCTGTGAGGTCACTCTAATCAGCCAATCTCTTTTCAGAAAGTCAGTAGGGAACCTGTCACTGCTGGCCTCCCGGCAGGGATCCCAGCTATACCATGGTGCAGTATATATACGCGCATGGGCTTAAGATAGCGTATGTAACCAAATGCCTATTCTCGCCATGGAATTGCCTTATTCTTCTTCTTTTTCAGGCTATATTATGTAGTCCAGTGCTGGACATAGCCCTCCCCTAATGATGGCCATAGCGCCCTGTCTTATACCATCATTGGGGGTTAGTGCCCATAATCCCCACGCTGGGCGTGCGGGTTGGGGATCGCAGATTGGTGGCATTGTACTGCAGGGGGCGTTGCTGCCCACCCCCCGGTTTGTGTCCCTTAGTCGCCTTTTACGACACCCGCGAGAAGAATTTGAGTTGGTGCTATTCTTTAAGCCGACACCACACAGCCTTTTAACCCTATGGATTACAAATTTTCACCGTGCGACTTTTCCCGACAAGAAACTGAACAAATCAGTACGATCGGCGGCGTTACCAAACCAAATCACACACCTAACCAAATCAGCGGCGATATTATTCGCAATACGTGCCAAACCTAAAAGTTGAAAGACTCAAAGAAGCCTATTTTAGAATCCAAAAAACTATCGTAAAATAATCCCAATCCTCTGATTTACGCACATTTCTGAAGATATAACTTTACTATATTTTCACAATCGATCGTAAATCGTTGCAATCGCCTCGGTTTCCCACACTAAAACCGAAGCCAAATGATAGTTACCTCCGCCATCAAATTACCATACATTATGGCATCTTACGAGTATATCTGCAAAATATTTAAGTCCCACCTTCAACGGAAGTGAGATTATTTAAACAGCGCGTGTTTAATTTGAGTATGGTATGTTTTGTGACTGTAACACCCGCTGATAGAGTTAACATAACATAACATTTTACATACTGGCACATACATTGCTTCTGGCCCCACACTAGGATGACCTGTGTCGTGGGAACCAGAAATAACGACATCACAAACATGTAAACATCCAAGACCTGGACTTTTTTTTTTTGTTTCCAGCCGGGATTCGAACCCGGAACCCCTGCATGGTAGGCAGACGCGCTACCGGTACGCCACAGAGGTCGTCGAGAGTTGTGGAGTGTAATCATATATGAGTAACTCTGAGATTGGAGATTAATTAAAAATGGGCGGTGAGTCGCCCATTAGCTCAGCTGGAAGAGCGCTGGCACGAATCCCGGCATGGGTGGAATTTTTAGCCTCTAAATAGGTTTTTAAAATTGTCCTTAGCACGGGTTAGTGCATTACATAACATAACATTTACATTCCGACGGCCTCGGTGGCGCAGCGGTTTGGCACGCTGACTGTAAAACCTAAGGTCTCGGGTTCGATCCCCGGCCGGGTCAAACTAGGAATCGAACTTTTCTAGTTTGTCTCGGGTCTTGGATATTATCTATGTATTTATTGTATTAAATCTATCGTCGAGTTAGCACCTATAACACTAGTTATTTAGTTGTACTTAGTATAGGGCTAACGAGATCTGTGTAATATGTCCATGAATATTATTTATTATTTATTTATTTATATTATATTTACGTACAAGCAAATACATTGCTTCTGGCCCCACACTAGGATACCCTGTGTCGTGGGCACCAGAAACAACGACAACACAAACATGTAAACATCCAAGATTTGGGCTTTTTTTTGTTTCCAGCCGGGATTCATTAAAAAGAGTATAATTAAATATATCCAAAGTTTTATTTGGTCTCTCAGATAGAAAGTATATCTTGTTTTGGTGTTAAACTAAAGATGTACAACAAAATGGAGTTGAACCTTATACGCTGCTTGGTAACTTACGAGTATTTCTGTGGAAACCTAACAGTCACTGGAACGTCTGTACTGACAGTTTCCAATTCTGACACACTGTCTTCTGCTAAATAGCTTGTTAGAAATTGCACTGACAAGTACCTCTGACACCTATCGTATCAAGTTTATTAATAAGAAGGGGAGTCGACAGTTACTCAGGCTGGTTTTCGCTATTCCAATACGTTGTATAACTATGCAATGCCTGCTAGCTCCCGTCGTTCGAGGACACAGGGTACTTACAAAAGCGGGAGTTATCGCGGCGATATCATTACGGTTGCCGACATTGGCACGGGTGCGCTCACGATCTCCCGGTAACCTTTACAGAGAAGGTCCTAAAGCAGGGGTTCTCTACCTTTTCCAGTTAGCGGGGCACTAGCAAGTTTACTATTAAAAACACAGATTTATTTATAAAAATATCCTTAAAATACTTGTTACATGTTATTTATATCAAAAAATGTAACCTATATACGTCCCACTGCAGAGCACAGGCTTTCTCTCAAAAAGAGGGAGTATGGGCTTAATTACCTCCTGTGCCCACCGCGGATTGGCAATTTAAGCGCTGAAGTTTTTCATCAGACGCTCAGATTTTTAAAATCCTATTTAGAGGCTAAAAATTGTCCTCAGCACGGATTAGTGCAACAAAAAGAATACACTCAGATTTTCTAACTATGTTTTTTTTCACAGTTAGCTAGTGGTATTGTTACTATAATGTCAAAAATGTATTTTATGGCCTATGATATTAAGCCAGACGTACATAGATCGACAGAAAACCACGCATATTATTGGAATGGGTACATCAGCTTAGAACTTGCATTGCACCCAGTCGCGACTTGGGATAGAGCCAGCGCTTAAGTACGCCTTGGTTCCAAATCTTACTGTTTTGAGCAATAAAGAACTTTTATTGATAATAACACTGACGAATAGCAAACAATTTTTTTTGAGACTAAAGTTTTTTTCCGGAGGAGCGAAAATAGGAGCGCGCGGCGCACTCGCTTCCTCTCTACTGAAGAGTGCCACGGAGCACTCTTTGGGAACCCCTGGCCAAGCACTTGACTACTTATGCCCGGATCAGTAGGATTAAGAACGTATTCCTATAGTACTAGAGAAGCTATTCCCATGGCAGGATGCGTTGCAAAGTAGCGGAAAAGCTGATGAAAAATTCGACAGCAGAGCTGTTGAACAGAGCCGGAGGTCCGCTCGTTTGCAAAAGGCAATGAGGCTTGAATAGAACTACTATTGCATTAAGCATTTTATAAGATTTTTATAAGAGTTTCCTCAACATTTTTTTTATGTAGCTTATATCGTCCGTCCAAGGACACAGGTCTTGTCTCAGAGAGAGTATGGGCTTAATTACCACGCGTGCCCACCGAGGATTGGCAATTTCAAGCGCTAAGGAGTTTGAAAACTTAAGACAGGTTTCCTCTTCTTCTTCTTCAGGCTATATTTGTCCACTGCTGGACAGCCCTCCCCTAATGAGCGCCATAGCGCAAGGTTGTGCCATCATTGAGGGGTAATGCCCATAATCCCCACGCTGAGCAATGAGCATGCGGGTTGGGGATCGCAGTATGGTGGAATTGTACTGCAGTGGGCGCTGCTGCCCACCCCCCGGTTTGTGTCCCTTTGCGACACCCGCGGGAAGAATTTGGGTTGGTGCTATTCTCTAGGCCGACACCACGCAGCACATACTCAGGTTTCCTCACAATTGCCAGAAAACTACAAATATCAGAAGCTTATTTTGCACTTTAAAAGGCCTGCCTGTACGTAGTAGTGGGTGTCATATCAACTGGTTGCTAAATTATGTTGAACAGTAAAACACTTAATGGACAAATTTGGTATAAAATTTAGCTAGGAGTATATCCATTTAAATGTATTTTTTCCATTTTTTTTCCTGACTACGGCGGAGCCCAGAAGGAGGATAATGTGTTTGGTGCGTATGGGTATAAGTAAGTATGTATGTGAGTATGACCTATTGTATGTTCACTCATAACCATTCAAACACTGGTCAGATTTTGACAAAAAGTATCGCAATCGATTCGTCGTGTTTACGCGAGTGTCATAGGCTGCATGAAATTACCATATAACCAACAAAAAAATCAAAATCCCTGAAAAGACAAAAATAAAAAATTGTTCAAAAATATAACCAACCATCCGACGGCTGCGCATAAACTACTAAGCAAGCGGAACCTAAATCGATAAAATAACTGACTAGCTATGCCCCGCGGTGTTACGTTTGCGGTTTATCTATTCTCTCATAGGAATAACATATTTTACCGCAGTAAAACGAAAATATGGGTGGGACCCAGGGTGTCAGCTAACTCCATATCAAATTTTATTAAAATCACTAGAGCTGTTTAGACGTGAAGAACTAACAAACATACAATCTCACGAAAAAAAAAATTAATTTAAAATGTTAACTGTTTATTTCATAGTAAAAAAGTACACAAAAGTTTTCTTGTTCTGGAGGCTAAAAATCTTTCATATAAGATTAAATTATAAAATAAATTTTACAAAGTAAAAGTGCTAAAAATGCCAAGGAACATTATACATACAAGTGATTATATTAAATTATATTATATTCTTTATATGTAGTGAGGTATTCATATTTTAAAAACCTATTTAGAGGCTAACAATTCCACCCACAAACTTTCGCCTTTATTATATTAGTGTGATAGTGTGATGTGATTAAAATAAAAATAAATATGAGCGTGAAGTGTGATGTTATTCTATTTTTATTTTTAATGCACTAACCCGTGCTAAGGAACAAATTTAAATTTTTAGCCTCTAAATAGGTTTTTTTGTGATGTTATTGCAAAGTACCTAGGTTGGTCACACCTGTGTAATATTTAACGCTCAGCATCCAAATGCTTGATTAAATCTGTTTTTATACGGATGACCGGATGACATCCGGGACCACGGCACCTGAAAACGTGCCGAAACGTTGGAAAATTGTAAAAATGTAATAAACGAGCATAAATCCGAATAATAACAGTTTTAATTATGTCTACTGCTCGTGTTAACCTTAGAAAATACTATCTTAATGCTTACATAACCCTATAATTTTATTCTTATTAACAACTGAAAATTGCATGAGGTGACGTTTGTGTTTGCACCTTTAAGACCACAACTGAGTATATATTATATATCATTAGAGCACGCACTAAGTACATAATTATGTCATAGTATTACTTATAGTCATATCGTGTAATGGTTGTGTTCTGTTTTGTACAGCAAATAGATAAAATAAAGTTAAATCGATTTGTTACTTATTTTTTACAATAGTTTTTTACTGAAGAGTTAGCACCCATACAAATTGAGCAAAACCACAGTCCAAAGACTAGTAGGTAGTTAAACAAATGCCGCTATCAACTACAGTACAGGTGCTAAATTAGATACTTATTGTAAGTACAACTATTACATTAAACGACACAGGTGCGGTACCGTGGGAGACTGGTTGTGTCTGATGTGGGGTGTCGGCTCACCAGCTTTAGATAATATAGATAGATAGTTATACTACTTCTACATTGTGGGCCTTGCGCGGGAACCAAGCAATGAACATCAATATCAGTTCACACTTTATTTCATCAAGTAAATAATTAATTAGCCACTTCATGCCACTCAGCACTTGTGCGGAACGAGAGACAGTTTCAAGATGTTCAATCGGCGAATCTTAATAGACATTCCGTTGAATGAATCGCCGCGCCGGCTGGCACCGAGACTCTGTCGAAGCGCGTTACTCCGCTAGGGGGTGCTTGACAAACACGATACGCTTGACGTTCCGAAGAACCGCCCTCTTGAGCCGCATACGACAGATAGAATATTCTTCATTCTATTTTATGCATTAGATAAAAATATAGTACAACTGGCGGCCTCATTACAGCAAGCAATATTATAGATCTCTGATCGCCACGCTGATTAGTTATTTCGAGACCCCTGTAAACCGGTGCGTTTTACGGACTTTAAAGATTTGGTGAAGTTTTGAGTGAAAAGTTCAAGAGCCATTTCGCATGATTCGCTAGAATTTTTAGAAGAATTTTTACTTTTAGAGAAGTTTTAGTGCGGCAAAGTTTAAAAATAAATATTCGATATAATATTATCATACATAAAAAGTCAATTACACCGAGATACTTTTCAAATGGCATTAAGACCGCTTTAAAACAGGATTTAACTTTACCTTGGGGTAAGGCATACACACGCACACACACACAAACACTCACACACACATACACGCATACACATACACTTACACACACGCCTGTACTCCGAAAAGGTAGGCAGAGACTGCCACTTGCCACTTGGAAGGTAAAACACTTCTGTTTATATAGCGAAAACTCCATTCAATTTCTGCTATGACCCCTCAAGTGACTGACAAGTGACTTTTAAACCTCCGATAAGTTACACCACAACAAACAAACAAACAAACAAACAAACAAACAAACAAACAAACAAACAAACAAACAAACAAACAAACAAACAAACAAACAAACAAACAAACAAACAAACAAACAAACAAACAAACAAACAAACAAACAAACAAACAAAAGTGTATATATTGATGAGTATAAAAACCCTGGGCCCGAAACACCTATTAAGTCTCAATTATTATTATTAATTATACTCAATAATAATACGTGATATATTGGAGAACCCTTCCCCCAACCCTATTCGTACTTATTCATCACAAATACGCTCACAAAAACATACACACACACACATACACACACATTAACACATACTTTTCAAGTTGGCAAATCTTGGTTTTAATTGTAATGTGCTTGGTTTTAATTGTAATGTATTTTTATCTTTATTACAAAGCGTAGTCGTGGTATATTTTTAGTAACTAAGAACTGTCTGTTTGTGGATATCTGTTATTGGCCCTGTGAACTGTATTTTTATTATTGTAATCAAATAATTTGTTTTCGCTGTTGATGTCCTTAATAAAATAAATTATTAACTTAGGTATCAAAATCGCACTCCTACATGCCCACTGCTTGTGTATTTTACCACGCACGACTATGTCTTTCCCTTCTCTGCCTTCTGTACACGCAGAGTCGTTTTTTTTTTTCTTTATCAACTAACGAAAGGTATCTTACATACGTGAACTGGATTTTTAGAAAGATACGTCTCAAAGAGGCCATCTTTCGACACCCATGTCGTAACAGTAGGCTCCTTAACTCCGCAACGATACGTGTACATTATCGGGGTTCCGTAGCCGAAGGTGACAATCGAGACTGGGCTTTTTATTTTGATACGCGAGCTAACTGTGATAGCACATTTTCAGTGAAAATAACAGTGACCTACCTTATTTCTAATTTCACTGATACCCGATGGACAAGTTGACCACAAAAAATAAAAAATAGGATTTGCTATTTTTTTGCAAGAAACGTTTTAAGTACTGAATTCGTGGCAATTGGCAGTTCCTGGTCTGTGCCTACTCTTCTCGGATTCAGGCATATGTTATGTTACGTTTAAGAAACGCAATAAAATTTTTTTTTTCATTATATCGCAAACGGTAACTATTTTAGATGTGAATGATCTAAACTGATACCATAAAGAGAAAAAATCGTAAATTTCTATGTTCGCGTGTAGGGGGTATCTCTGAAAGTACTTAACCAGTTCTTACATCGGTCGGTATTCCCTTCACCTCGCCAACGTAGTCGCCTTATATAGTATAAAAACAATAAAATATAAACTAATCAAATGTCAGACTCCCGCTTAGAGTCTCGCTGGACCTACTTTTTTTTCTAAATACATATTCATTACACAGTGCTACGGGACCCTCGACCGCAAACCCAACTCGCACTTGGCCGGTTTCTTAGCTCTACTCACCCATTGAGATTATAGTTTTTATAATATCAATGGGTTATAGTTATTAAACGCATAGTTTTTAAGCCCTTCGAGACATCCTAATGGCTTCTTTGTAAGCAGAAATAAAAGAAATTTGCTCATTTATTTTCGTCTAGTGTAGACGTAGGCAGTAAGTTAGGAAGATGAGTGTTGGGTTTTTAATTTGTACGATCACCATTTTTGGAATTGAATGGAATGGAATAAATTCTTACATAAATTCACGTACATTCTGTAAATCTTACTAGCATTATACATGTGAAAGTTTGTATGTATGCTTAAATGTTTGTTACTCAATCACGCCAGAACGGCTGAAGGGATTGGTAAGAAATTCAGCACAGAAATCGATTAAAGTCTGCAATAGTATACAGCTACTTTTTATCCCTGAAAATTACAAATCCAAATTTCTTCGCGAACAAAGTCGAGTCTACAAGCTAGTATTACATAAATATTGGAAATAACAAAGAGGCCTTTTTTCAATGGTGTGACACGGATAGGGCTACAAAAAGAACTTTTAAATCTTTTCAATAAGCTACATACCTAACGTCAAGTGACAGAAGCCTTTTATACAGCAAACGGATGAATACACGTACGGACAGACGGACAAACGAACCCTTTCGTTAGAGAACTCGAAAACTCTTTCGAAAAATCACAAGATAGTTACTGAATCTTATACCTACGTATTTTGTGCAAACTAACAGAGCCAATTGTACTATCAACAACTGTACTTGTAAAAGTTATATAATTCACGTCGAATTTTATCGGAAGAGTCCGATTAGGTTGTGCTCTCAATGTGTAGCGGTTACGAAAGTTTTAGTTCGAAAACACTGTAAAAATTTTGACCCATGACCGGTTAGACAAACGTAATTGCATTAAGTAATTACGATGTTAATAGGCCAGTTCGTTTAGCGGAATATTCATTTCTTTAGAGCTATCGAGCTGTTACATGACCACAAAAGTGTTACTGTATAAAATTGGCGGGTAGGCGGATTTGCATACCTATTAGCACTATAAAGGAAGTGACTTTCACTCGGTTCCACTTTAGATCTATTGATAGGTACTAAGTATGGTTTTGCCAAACTAAAATGGAGTGGAGCTCTCAAGAGAAAAGCTATTAGCTCGAAGAATAAGGGACCAAAGCGGTCTTTGGACCGCGAGACAATTTTTTTTCAGGACGTATTTTTATTTTATTTTAAGGCATGACAGGGTAACTATAGGTTTTTTAACTGTACCACAAGAGTTGCAAGTATCTGAAATCTTAACCAAGCCGTGAGAAACGTTCTTCTATGTTTCAAACGGCGTTTTTTCGAATATTTCTGGAAACTTTTTAAAAAAACTTCGTAATTATCCTATCAAGAAATTATCCATTTAATATGAATAATAATTACGAGTAAATTGGACTTTATTTATTACGCAATAACTAAGGAAATCAAGGAGTACAATCACGCATTATACCATTGAGATATAATAGTTGTTGAATGATTCACATAGACTACGATGAAAGCTTAGAAGTAAAATAACCCCCATCATGAAAATGAAATCAAACATTTTAATTCAACGTAAAGAATAAACATTCTGATTGCTAAACGCCAAAATACAATATGAAGTGTAATCCGCTGCGTGAAACCGAAGAGTATTGGGGAAAAAAGCAGCGGGAAAGAGAAATCAGAGTTGATTTTTTATCCCAAAAAAAATTTTCAACGTAAAGAATTAGAATTTACAGTCTGTTTATAGTATAAAATGTAATCCACTGTCTTCGGGTCGTAGTGAAGTGAAGAAAAAGGCAGCGGTAAAAAAAATCTATGTTCAAGCATTAAAAGTGGCTACTAGAGGCCACTCGAAGAGACTGTGCCTCAAGCGATCAGTATAAAACTTTTATTACTTACAGGTTCATACTTTGTCTATTGCCATCACTGAACGTAATAGTACGCCAGAACTCACAATTTGGGCAATTATGCTCGATGTAACTGCTGTCTGAGATAGACGAATGGTTACCTGTAACAATGTTAAAAGTATTATATCATTGGGTGAAAGAGGTCAATAGCTCATTTGATGGAAACACGATAAGACGTTTGATCTGTGGTTTAATAAGCTTTTTTGCGCGCTCTACCCCCTACTGGTAGACGCCGACGTCCTGCTGGCTGGCAGAAATTGCTTATGGCATTAAGTACGCCGCATTGTATTTTTTTTTTATTTAAGTGCAATAAAAGTGTGAATAATAATAATTATTATACTATTTTTATTTTTAATGCACTAACCCGTGCTAAGGACAAATTTAAAAACCTCTGGCAACCCGCAACCTCTGGCACGGATAGCCAGAGGTTGCGGGTTCGAATCCCGGCATGGGTGAAATTTTTAGCCTCTAAATAGGTTTTTAAATATAATTATTATTTAAGTTAGCGGACAGTAAATATTCTGCCTCTATAATAAAATGTTAATACACCTAAAATACGAGAGACACTATAGTGAACTAGTTTAGTTACACTTTTTGTAAAAAATATTGATGTCCTATTACTGAAAACACTTTTTATTTCTTAATTCCGTGCAATGACCATGGAATGTTCTGAATCAAAAGTGTAGGTTTTAAGACCCATTTCATATTTCACTTTCTTAGCAAAGTATTCACGGTTTCCACGCATGGCTCTGAAAAACACGAAACTATAATATTTCGGTCTCTGTTTTGTTTTCTTCGTAAACGTCCACAGATTAAGTTTGTGGCACAATTATATAACTCGTGAAATAATTTAGGAACTAAGTTTAATTGTTATTGCACTACTGTTTGTGTTTTAAATCGAAATTATGAAAAACACATAAGGTAAATTTAAAATAACTTTCAAAGTCAATTCATTTCTCTGAAGATTTTCTGCTTTCAGTACATAAACACATCATGTTTTAAGTAGCTCTAGCACCATGATGGAACCTGAGCGTCTAAAGTGGTCGTGGTCACATTCTCGACGCTTGAAATTGTCAATTCGCGGTGGGCTCGCGTAGTAATAAAGCCCATATTTTCTTTATACTATTTTTATTTTTAATGCACTAACCCACAGAATATGTTCTGTGCACTAACCCGTGCTAAGGACAAATTTAAAAACCTATTTAGAGGCTAAAAATTTCACCCATGCCGGGATTCGAGCCTGCAACCTCTGGCTATCCGTGCCAGCGCTCTACCAATTGAGCCAATGGGCGACTCACCGGCATCAGTGAAATTTCGAACCTCTTTACATATTCTCTTTCTAAAAGAGAGTGTATGATCTGCAGTGGGACTTACATAGGTAACATTAAGATAACTCAGTCAACGTCGCAAAATAATTAATCTAAATATTATGGACTAATATTTATGGACATATTACACAGATCTCATTAGCCCCATAATAGTTACAACTAAATGACTTGTGTTACAGATGCTAAGTCGACGACAGATTTAATACAATAAATACATAGATAACATCCAAGACCCGAGACAAACTAGAAAAGTCAGTTTCCTAGTTTGACCCGACAGGGGATTGAACCCGAGATCTTCGGTTTTAAAGTCAGCGTGCCAAACCGCTGAGCCACCGAGGCCGTCCAAAACCTTTTAACTATGTGGTTTCTATCTAAGTATATGGTTGCTAGCCGACAGACAGTGGTTTCAAATGGCTCATCACTACGAAATGTGGCGTGCACAAGAAAATGCCCACACCCAGTACTCGGTCGCCACTTGATGATGATAATGAAGCATATCGTTTGCCATCGATACGGTAAGAAGAAGCTAGATAAAACAAAACGGAGCAGTGACGCAAAAACCAAACAACATCATTCGGACTGTCACAAAGCAAATCAGTGGAGAAAGAGACAAAAACTTAATTTACGCATAACCCAACGCCAAAAAACTACACAAGAACCGTTCGTAATCCACAAATCGTACGCTCTGAAATACTACTTGAGCGCAAAATTTAGACCAGGCTTTTGCTCTCGACATAATGCCGTTTTGTTGTGTAGCGTACTGGAGTCACTTCTAAAGTGAAGTGATAACTTCTCGTACATGTGTAATTTTGATTTTAAAGTAAACAAAGATTTTTGCTTTGACCAATCACCATTAACATTGTGATCAGCAAACTTTGTGCAAAAAATCTATTGTAAATTTGTAACATTACGGACTATTTGGAAGACGCCTTGTATTTTAATAATAACACTTCTTTTAAAATTAAAGCACTATGGTATAAACGGGAATAGCCTAAAACTTATGACATCGTATTTAGAAGGGAGAGTTCAAAGAGATAAATAGAACTAAATCTTCAGGGTCAGAGGTCAGGATAGGAGTGCCACAGAGATCGATTTTGGGGCCGTTCCTCTTCCTCGTATATGTAAATGATTTGCCGTTAATGGTTCAAAATATGTCAGAGATAGAATTATTTGCAGATGACACGTCACTTATTTTCAAAATTAAGAGACAAGAAAATGACCTTGACAATACAAATAATGCTCTCTCTCTCGGGTACTAAATTGGTTTACTTCTAATAACTTATTGTTAAATTCAAAAAAGACAAAATGTATAAAGTTCACTCTTCCAAATGTCAAAACGGTTGACAGCAATGTTTTATTGGGGAATGACAAATTAGACCTTGTGAATGAAACTGTATTTCTAGGTATCACAATTGATGCAAAGCTTCAATGGGGTCATTCTTCAGTAGGGAAAATATCAGTAACTTTAAAACTTTAGGTTGCCAACACAATGTAAATAATAGAAATAAACATAAACTTTTGTTCCCGCTATTTAGGCTGGCAAAGGTTAATACATCCTTCATGGCGCATTGTATACGCTTCTATAATAAAATCCCTGAAGATAATTTTATTAAGCTTGCCTGAATCGCGGTTCAAAAAATATGTTAAGTACACTTTGTCCCAAAAGGGCTACTATAACATAAAGGATTATTTGGATGACAATGAGGTCTGGAATTAAACCCAGTACAATGTATGAGTTCTTTGTTTTATAATAATTGTGTAAGCTATGTTAATTAAGGACTTTGAAAAGACTAAGTTTGGAGATTTTTTGTCCATTTTTTCTCCAAAATTAACTAGTTTTTAAATGGACACCTAGTTTGAATTGTAACGTTCATTAAGCCGCAGTTTCTGTGCTACTTTGAATAAAACCTTTTCATTTCATAATGGTTGCAGGATTGTGTCTAGTGTAGTGTAGCATTAAGTTGGAGCCTCTGTTAGTTAAGTCCTGCTTTGAAAAGATTTTGAATTTGAAATCTCTATTGAAGCGTGCCTCAGATCTATAGCTGTAAGAGCTTGACAATAATTATCACATGTTTAATAATATATAGAGTCAATGAAAAAATACAACCCTAATAGGACTACTTTATATCTCGATATAATTTAGTTCAATATATTTTTTAAATCGTTCTATTGTGACGGCAAAAACCATGCTAAGCTGATGGCTAAGGTTTTTCCTTAGCCACCAACCAGACAATACATTTTTAGTCGCTACGAGCATATTAGCTAGTCACTACGGTCGCTATGATGACGTCACGTGATTTATATATGGTTGAAAATATCTTCTTATTTGGTCTCCGAACGAACGGTCTCACTAACCAAGCTACCAAGCTGTCTCTCACGTCAACCTGATTTAATTTTCACAAGGAACCACTGATACCCAGCTCCTTCAGCGCAATAAGACAAAAGTTTGCCCGTTTGGTCTAAACGCGACATAAACCAGCCGAGAGACCAATGACCCACGCCACTAATCACGCAGATCTAAATTGCTGTTTTTGGCAATAGTCTGCTTGGAGCTGCGTCAGGAAATCAGTTACTGTTGCGTAAGAGAGCCTATACTTGGAGGAAAGTCGGGCCTGATGTAACGGAGTGCGTTGGCAGATAGTCTTGAGAGGATGTGTAACATCCTCATGACATAAAGCGTAAACAAAGGCACTGATGCAAATCTTCTTCAGAGGACATGAGCTTGGAACGTTGTGTATCCTTTACAAATAATAATAATAAACACTGGAACGACTTCAATTGTGGCTTTATTTGTAGATACGTAGTAATATTTTACAATAAAACAGAAAACTGGATAAAAACGGATAAGCAAGTAAAAACCGAAACCACCGCTGTGTGCTGTCGGCCTAGAGAATAGCACCAACCAAATTCTTCGCGCGGGTGTCGTAAAAGGCGACTAAGGGACACAAACCGGGGAGTGGGCAGCGCCCCCTGCAGTACAATTCCGCCGAACTGCGATCCCCAACGATAGCACAACGTGGCGCTCTTTAGGGGAGGGCTATGTCCAGCAGTGGATTAGTATAGCCTGACGACGAAGTAAAATAGTCGGATCTGGTCGATGGGTAAAGTAGTAGTGATGAAAATGGGGGAAATTTCGAAATGTGTGATATAATTCAAATATTTGAAAATGATAGATAGAAAAAGAAATAAAAATGGTGCAAAAAGGTTTGCACCGTTACAAGCTATGGAGAAAACAGTAATACTGGGTCGGTTTCTGAATTGAGAATATCACTAAATAAATAGTAGTGCGGTCCTTTCGGATTTTCAGAAAAGAGCATGACTGATCCTTACATAAGTGTTTACTGAGTAAGATTCTCAATTCAGACACCGGCCCTGACACACTGGCAATTCCTGTTTAAAATGATATATAACTTGCTCTCATAACCTGCTTAACAGAGACTCAGATGCACTAATCTCGATACAGAATACTCAACATCTACCGGCGAGTGTGCGCACAGCGACTTATGAACGTCGATGAAATGAAAAAAATTGGTCAGGATCCTGGCATGACCAAACCTGATCCATACCCCTTCGCGACGTGAGTTTATGTACGAGGGTATGTAGCCTGGTATCGTTATCGTTATCAACCCTTGTATGTCCCCAGTGCTGGGGCACGGGTCTCTTCCTGCATCGCAGGAAGGTTAGGCCATACTCCACCACGGGGGCCAAGTCCGGGTTGGTGGAGGATTGTAAGACAGTGGCGGGCCTTACTGTCAGAAGTTATCAAGCCGCCCATAAGGCCTCTGACATGGCTTAACGACTTAACGACTGCCATTGTATGACAGCCGGCACCAACCGACCTGGTATAATATCTCTTAATACCCTCCCTCTCTATGAGACGAGCTCCTCTCGGAGAACTCTTCAACATGGTGGAATAAAAACTGTTTTAAGAAAGGGCACTAAAGACCAAATATTGAAATTGAAATTCATTTATTGGTATAAGATTAATCTACAATCAGATTATAACAAAACGTACAATTTTAAAAACCTATTTAGAGGCCAACAATTTCACCCATGCCGGGATTCGAACCAATTGGCTCAATTGGTAGAGCGCTGGCACGGATAGCCAGAGGTTGCGGGTTCGAATCTCGGCATGGGTGAAATTGTTGGCCTCTAAATAGGTTTTTAAATTTGTTCCTTAGCACGGGTTAGTGCATTAAGAATAGTATAAAAACGTATAATACAGTAAAACATTAATTCGACTTATATATTTAACAAATAGTCGATACATTTAATTTTAGTGAATTTACGTCAATATGAAAACGTATCACATTTGATATCGCTCATAGACGTAAAATTCCATAGCGAGGCCGAAGTTGACCTAAGATGGTTTTCATTTTGTAACTACATACATATAATTTGAGATTGTCTAGTACATCTACAAGAATGCTATTATCATCTCTTCCAAAGATAATGTGATGGATGGGACAACAGAACAAAGAAATTGCTGTCTCGGCTATTTGACGAGATGTTGCTTAAGTCCTAAGGGCTTTTTCACTTTGATTTTATGTCTGTTGAAATTGTAGAGTATTGATTAAGTAGGTTATGAAACTGACAGGATGGATACTTGAAAATGTCAAGAAAATGAGGTTATACTTACAATCGATAGTGTTAGATAATAATTTGTTAAACTAAAGCTTGCATTGTTAGTTACAAAGTAAATCAGCACATATTTGCCACGTATGTACTACAATATTTAGCTATCAATCATTTTTAATCGACGTCAAAAAAGGAGAAGATTTTCAATTCAACGCGTAGTTAATTCGTCAAATCTTAACCGATTTCGATTTTTTTCTTATTCGACTAGGTATATCGTCCCATTGGTCCCATTTTAATTTGATGAAGATGTGATGAAGACTGCCAGATATGGAGAACAGAGCTCTTCAATGGGTCCGGGTTGGTGCAGTTAATAAACTTTGTTTAAATAATCATTACCTACACTATTTTTATTTTTAATGCACTAACCCGTGCTAAGGAACAAATTTAAAAACCTATTTAGAGGCAAAAAATTTCACCCATGCCGGGATTCGAACCCGCAACCTCTGGCTATCCGTACCAGCGTTCTACCAATTGAGCCAATGGGCGACTCACGGCATCAGTGAAATTTCGAACCTCTTTACAATATTCTCTGTATTACGTACAGGCAGCGACATCTGACTTAAGCAAATTGCATTACTTACAGCCCCGACTACCTACTTTGCAGTTAGGTTTAACATCGGAACGATATCACTGTACCCACATGATTACACTATTTTTATTTTTAATGCACTAACCCGTGCTAAGGAACAAATTTAAAAACCTATTTAGAGGCTAAAAATTTCACCCATGCCGGGATTCGAACCCGCAACCTCTGGCTATCCGTACCAGCGCTCTACCAATTGAGCCAATGGGCGACTCACGGCATCAGTGAAATTTCGAACCTCTTTACAATATTCTCTGTATTACGTACAGGCAGCGATGATTAAAGATGGTTAAAGGGACCACTCCGACACTGTAGTGCCTGGGACTTGATTTTCTAGATGGCGTAGGCTTGCCCAGCACTGGGGTGCGATGCCAGATTACCTTCCCGTGTGCCCTTCCGCTTCCGTTCCTACTGATTCATCTTGAACCAGTGGGAAGGGTAAGTGGCAAGGGCCGGTGCACCCTGGGCGCTGGTCAGTAACTTCTCTTTATGGGATCTTGCTGGCCAGCGGCGAAAAATCTGGCGGGAGGGGTCACGTGGGCCCTGTTTCACTTTGTGGAGCGGGACCCAGGCTACCAACCGAATGAAGGACCGACTGGGGGGGGCGCCGCTGCGAGGAAGCGCGCGCGCCTCGTACCAGTCGGACCAGAGTGGCCGCCGGGACGCGGAGGGTCGGGGGACCCTCCGCCTCCATCACGGCGGGCCGGAAGGCGCCCTTGCATGTTCCGAGGGTGCCTTCTGGCACGGAGGGGGCCCGCGCGGTCGCTCACCGCCTTCTCTGCTTTCAGAGAAGTGCTGGTGGGCGACGTGACGGGCCTCGCGTGTGGGGCGTGTGGGGGCCAACAGGACATTGGCCCCCATGCGCCCCAACGAGGAGGTGCGCCGCCCTCCTCTAATCCCATTGGACCACACAACAATGGGATGGAGGGGGCGGTGCGTTGGGGCGTGTGGTGGCCAAGGGGTTCGCACTTGGCCACTATGCGCTCCAACGAAGAGATGCGGCGTTCCCTCGCCCCGTCGTTCGGTCCGATGCGATGGGGCAGGGGCGCCGCCGAAGGAGTGCCCGAAAGGGCGCCCGCAGACGGGGTCGCGGAAGTGTGCGTAAGCGTCCCCGTGGCCCCGTCCTTTGCGGTGCGGAGGAACACCCTAGGAGTTTTAGTCGGTATACCGCCCTTTTCAGGCGGGGAGTCCGACATAACCACTGTGCTCCCCCGAGCCGGTGGTACCCGTAATTGGGTTTTCTCCTGGGTCTTGCCCAGCACCTATACCATCCTGACAGCTTAGTCGGCCTAGCCTACAGGAAAGACTAGTCAATACGTGCGGAGCCAAGCAAGCCGCGGGTTTCCTCACGATGTTTTCCTTCACCGTTAGCGTGTGGTATTGCGACCACAAATTCGCAAATGTAACGTAACTTTAAAATTAAACAAAGTCATTGGTACATGCCCGAACTGGGAATCGAACCTAGGGCTCTCGCTTGGAGTCCATGGTTCTACCCACTGAGCTATCGCCGCTAAATATTTACTATGTATATCAATGAGCCGTTTCAGCAATTCATAGATAGCGTTTACGGGCGTGGCCATAGAAGACCACAGAAGACTGGAATATGGCTGTAAAAATTAATAAGTTGTCCCTGTTTTTGAAGCGGCGCCATCTACGAGTACTAAGTGCTTTGTGAATTCGTGATGAAAACGGCTTATTGTCAAAGTCTGATATTTTAGTGCCAAAAAACACGTCACTGATTGCATCGCACTACCCTGGCAGGGGCGATCAGTAGGCACGTAATCTGCGTCGGCTGCGCGGACGCACGACTTTGACATTTCGACCCTTTAAGTGTTGCCCTGTCACTTTGAGGGCCTTTTTACAGATCAACCAGCTTCTCTAGAGATGTAGGTAGACTTAACCTGAGGAGGTTAGATTTCTGTAGATAAAACTATTTTATTAACTTGATCATTTAGGTGCATCACGGGTAAATCTGGACATTTCCAATACTGACATGTTTTCTTGGTACAAACCAGATTTTATTATGACAATCTCTTATAAAATGCAGTTTAGCAGATATAAGACCACCAGTGGTGGACAAAAACTGGGGGACATCGGGAACAAAGGCGGTCTGTCTGTCCGCCCTTCCGTCCGTCAAACCTTTAAAGAGGTTTTTGGTACCGTAATAAGTAGCCAATTGAAATTTTTCACAAAATATCAGTTTTTACGGTGGATTACCTAACAACAAATAATTTTAAAATTAAAAGTCCTCTAAACCGGCAGGCGTGCATGTAACAATTGATGAACGTTTACGAAGCGAAGGTGAATTGTCAGGCTCGTGGCAAGTGATAGTCCCTATTCTCACCCTATCTCTCTGGGATGTTGTAATTAAAATAAGGGATATTTCGGTTTCGGCGAAAGTTGTTTATTAACCGTTTTCTGTTTTATGCTCTATCTAAAAACGGTAATACATGTAAGCATCAAACTTGGTGATTCTGTGACTTGGGAATAAAAAATGGTCAAACGCTAATCAGACTCACTTAATATTTACATATTGCAAAGAAAGTAAAGGTAGTACGGAACCCTCGGTGCGCGAGTCCGATTCGCACTTGACCATTTTTTATTTGTGATCACTTTGTCTGACAGATCGTTAGTGTACGAGACAGGGGGTTCAAATTTTTGACTTTATTACAAATAGCAAGTCTGTGGGGGCCACGAAGTCTACACATAAGTTGGAATATCTGTGAAGGAGTCAAAGTAAATATTTTTTTACGAATTGGTCATATGATTGATAGGTCGCGCGTATGGTGGAGATAATGTTTGTCAGGCGCTACAAGTGGCAGCGTGGTTTACTTTTCTGTCCATCCTTGAAAGGAAAAATATTGCATCATTTGTCTGGCTTCCACTCGAAAAACGCGTCAGAAATACGTCAATGATTTTTAATATCCGCGATTAAACACACTGCCTATATTTCTCTCTGAGAGAAGGCCAAAACCCTGCAGAGAGACAATTATGCTTTAGCAATACTTCTTATTACTAGATCTCATTAATATGTGAAAATTAGTTTCCTAAATTCCGCCAAAAATCCACAAAGCACTGATCTTCATGGTAGCGGTAAGTGGCACCATGGCGTACCTATATTGTTCTGCTGTTTCTTTGATCTACGCTTTTTTGCAAAATATGCCTGGCTACGTCAATGTGCAAATCTACTTAATCTGTGACCTCAAGTAACGAGATAGTCTGTGAAAGAATAAAAAGGTAGTATTCTGTGGTAGTATCTTTATGTAGTCTGTGACTTTGTCTTTTTAATCCGTTAGCTGAACCTTCACGCTCAGTCTCCGGTTTTCTCTTTTGGATATCCTCCCCGCCAAAATTGTCCAACCTACTGTTCTTAAACTTATCCTCTCCCAGGCAAATTTCCCTCTTGTATACACTATAGGAAAATTCCTTTTAGATAACAATATCAAACTATAGTACTAAATAAAGCGATGAACTCTAAAATCAAGAAGAACAGCTTTGATTCCTTCAAAATTCTGACCGAGCCTCGTTTGCTCTCGATTGGCTATAGTCTTGTCTACGTGACATTTTTAATCTGTGCGTGACATTGGCGAAATTGTGCTGGACAATCAGTGCAGTGATTCCATAGCAGATTTGAATTGAACCTGAACCTTCATACTTTATGGACTGAGCAGTTGTAATTTAACGGTTTTCAATTATTGCTATGGATACTCTAGAAAGATTTGTGGTGAAATTTCTCACGTACTTCGAGACGCTCCAGGCCTACGTCATCCTTTTGCTCGTCACGCCAGCATTCTTCATAGTAGAAATCGTCTACGTCCGGAATGGCCTCATAGAGATATTCCAACCAAGTTCTGAAGCAGTTGTAATAAATACTACTCTAACCGTCTTTGGATTTGTCAACATTATCGGAAATTATGCCTTGAGTCTCTTGGTCAATAATCACGCGGACATTGTCGATGACAGGTAATTTGATACACATATATCAGGAGTAAAGAGGATCTAATGATAATATGCATTCCTAGGAATGTATTGCTCGAGAAAAAGAATAACATGAAAAACCCGCATCAAATTCAATGCAATCCCTCTCAATTTAAATCTGTTATGTATACATATAGAAGAGGCAATATACGATCTAACCAACCCAAAACCGTGCAAAAGCACGATAACTTAGCTCTAACTTATTTCCTTTCATATTCCAGTTGCGCAGACGAAACGTGGTCATTTTGCGGTATTTGCAAGAAAAACCGTCCTCCAAAGAGCTGGCACTGCAAGAGCTGCCACGTCTGTATCCTGGGCAGAGACCACCATTGCTTCTTCATGGCCAGATGCATTGGACAGTACAACAAGCGTTTCTATATTCTTTACAATGCTTATTTGTTCGTTGGCATGGTCTACAGTTCCTTCTTCAATTTCCTGTATATTTATGCAACTTTTGAAAGCGTATCTCTCCTAAGATTTCTACGAGTCTTTGTGTATTTTATTGATCCGAATGCGGCTGGGTTACTGGACTACGATACTTTGTTCAAAGAGTTGTTCTTGCTTTACTTCAATTTTAATTTGTTCTTGATATGTTGGTCGGGAAGTCTGCTCAATTTTCATATGAGAAATATTCTAAACGGAATCAGTTCTCATGAAAGAAAGACTTATAGAGGAAGCACTGATGTGGTTGCCTTGAAAGAGAATTTGGTTCGTGTCTTCGGGGAGAATTGGTTCTGGGCGGCGGTTTGGCCTTTAGCGGTTAGCCCTTTGCCTGATGAGAAGGTACGTTGATTGGGTATTTTTGGGCTGCAAGATAAACTTACGATAACTGCTATTATAGTCATCATACGTTTTCTAAGTTATTGTGTAGGTGGATTTTTATGTAATTTTCCCTATGCGCTTTCCGGTGCCATTCTCATCATAAGACTCTTTTCAGTTTCCAGACTCCATTATGTTTTGATCGTCAAGCTGTTGGTCTGCCAAATGAAACAGTTTTATTGTCGCCAGCCACTTTGTTGTAACCCTAATTCTCCAGCGGACTTCCCGCCCTTCCATGATAAACCACAATAGCAGACTAATATTGATGCTTGTCTAATTCTGATTTTAATATTTTAATTACTTATTTATTTCCTGTCGAACCCCATTGAGGCAAATGAGTGACGACTTGAACTGGTAGGTATAAAAAAAAACATTTCAGTAATTTTGCGATATATATATTGGCCTTTTTGCATCTACTTAATGAGATGGTTTATACTGCGTCCAATGGTATCTACACTCACACTAGATGGGTGAAGGGACCACTCCGACGCTGTAGTGCCTGGGACATGGTTTTTATAGATGGTGTAGGCTATATTATAATTTTGCGAAGTTATCCTTATTATCAGAAAGTGCTAAGTGTGCAAATGTCATGTAAAAGTGCTATGTAAAATCTCTAGCAAAACTATTGTGAACGAGACTGCTCCCACAGTCAAACCAAGAAATTGGTCTTGTGGGGCCTTCTTATAATTTATGTAACGTGCTCTCTTTTATATTAATGCGGTTTATTGATTTTCCCGTAGGAATAAGATGTTTTCTCGCAGCAAAACGTAGCCTATGTGTTAATCCAGGGTGTCAGCTAACTCCATACCAAATTTTATTAAAATCACTCCAGACGTTTAGACGTGAAGAAGTAACAAACATACACACACACAAACTTTCTCCTTTATAATATTAGTGTGAAGTGTGATGTGATACAATACAATATTATTTAAATGAGTACAGAATAAATGAATTCGCTGCCTCCGCATATATTTCTCAATCTATCTTCGTGAACTTCTTGAAACGCTCGTGGCCTAGGCGAACCGAGTGATTGGAATCAATCACTTGGTTAAGCAACAACAGGCGCGGTCAAGTACGGGATGGGTGAGCGTCCTGTGACTACCGCCAGTAGCATTTTTCTAAGCGCTTCCTTGCTTCGCAAGGCACGTTAAGCTGTTGGTGCCGGCTGTCATATGATGGCAGTCGTTAAGCCATGTCAGATGCCTTATGCGCGGCTTGATAACTTCTGACAGTAAGGCCCGCCACTGTCTTGCAAACCTCCACCAACCCGGACTTGGCCCCCGTGGTGGAGTATGGCCTAACCTTCCTGCGATGCAGGAAGAGACCCGTGCCCCAGCAGTGGGGACATACAAGGATTGATAACGATAACGAAACTTCGTGAACTCCCTTTGCCACAACACAGGATATCCCAGTTTGACACCAGTTCGTGTGTGTAGACTTGACACGGGCGAAAGGTTGCACAAACTCACGGAACGCACGACTTTACCGCGACGTAACAGTTGCGTCCACGCACAATAGCCTCGCATCGGCATGCTAATGGCGTTGTAGGAAGCGCGTGCGCCTTAGCGCGCTTCTGGCTTATTTATTGGCTTCCTTCGACGTCGGCACTTCTGGACAGCCGACGGGATTGCATAATGTGGATGTGGGACTATTGTATTCTAGTTAGTTGTTCTTTGGATTACATAATGAATCCACGATGTTCAAAACTTGAGGAAAGAACCCTGATAGATTAAACAATCGCTTCGCGCTCGTGGTCTAGGCGAACGGAGTGATTGGAATCATTCACTTATGTTAAGCAACAACAGGCACGGTCAGGTGCAGGATGGGTGACCGTCCTGAGTCTGTGATTCGCAAGGCACGTTAAGCCGTTTGTGCCGGCTGACATGTAATGACAGTCGTTAGGCCATGTCAGAGGCCTTATGGGCGGCTTGATAACTTCTGACAGAAGACTAGGCCACGAGCGCTTCTGTTTCTCAAATATATAGTATATAGACACGTTTATTTGGTACCATTATAAAAAATAAAACATATAATCTAGATATTTAAGTACTAGGAATTGGCACCAAATGGCCCCCGCTCAGCTTTATGGCGTGGCCGATAGCGACCACGACGCTGGTTTTCAGCGGATACCACAACAAAACAACACAGAACAAACAAAACTTAGACACAGAACGGCATCTACCGTGAGGCCGCAATACAATTTTATTTTTTTTATTTTTTTTTATGCCCATCATAAAAACATTTAAATGTACTAGTTATGCGTGAGCGTGTGTGCGCGTATTTGGAATGAGTGAGTGCTGTGGGAATAACAACAGAAACATAACAAACGATACATACTTCCATAAAATAAAATATACACTACATATAACCACATATACATATACCTAGGAATTTTGTAAATGTAGAAGATACTTTTTGTACTTAGATTTAAAAGCTTGTACAGTTCGGCTATTCCTAATTGGAGGAGGGATATTGTTCCAACACTTTGTGGCACTGTAACGAAAGATAAATCATCTTAAATCAAATACATACGTTGGTGCGAATACCTACCTAACAAGATCTCGTGGGTGCAATCGAAAAACTGCAATTAGTTACTACTACATTAGTTACTAATCTTACACTATCACTATCTGAATAGGCGCCACTCGATGCCAACATTACATAATACATTTTAAATGGTAATAGGATTCGTATGTTCTGTCAAATAGGGACAGCATTTCCGTAGATGGGAATCTATTCAGCTGTCTATCAGAACGAATCGATTGACTTCCTCGCGTTACTCAACGTTCAGTTTATGCTCTCGAAAATATCTGGGTTGCACTCCTTATTTAAAAGAATCCAAGTTCTACATAGTCAAGTTATATTGTTACCTAAATAGGCATTACTTAGGCGTTTAGCTTCTAAACTTGAAACCGATTTAGTCCGTGATGAGAAAACAAACTGGTGCTTTCTGACATTATTTACTTTGTACAGTCAGTCGACAGCAAATCAACCTTTACATGCGTGCAGTCTACTTTATTACGGTTGCGTGACTTTGCGGTAAAATTAAAACGTTGATAGGTTGAATTAAGGATCGATTTCCTACGTGCTTAGAAGAGACCCGTCTAAATAATAATAACTCTGCAAGTGCGAGTCGGACTCGCACACCGAGGGTTCCGTACATTTTTACATTTTTTCATTTCATTTCATACATTTTTTTTATGAATTGATTTAAAGACATTTAATTACAAATGTATTGTTTTTAGTTTTTTTCCTATATTTTTAGTGCATAGTCAGTAACATTTTTTACAGTGTTGTCAGATAAAAATACAACACTTTTATTTAATATGGCAATAACTCCTTTAAGGCAGCCAAGACCGCAAGCTACCTATCTCGAGTCTCGGCTGCCATTGTCGTTCTTTTGACATAGCAAGTACTTCTAAGTCTCTCACTCGACGTCGAGAGAGAGTCAAAACGTGCATGCTAAGCATACTGGTATTTCTGAGCACCTAACGGTTCTAAGGTTGTCGCAACACGCCATGTTGGGATCGAAAAGCCATCACATCGAAGTCACGACGTACAGACACACGGACGGACAGTTTGAATGTGGCTGAGGATACTGTGGAGTAACGCTTGACACAACAATGGTTCATTGATGCAGTGCAATACTAGATCAGTACCGTAGGTACGGATTTGTTATTCTATTCATGCGAAGTTGATAACGAAATGGAGATAACTGCGGCAACTGTTGGAGACTGTATTTCACAGAATACTCGTACACTGCGAACCGACGTTGCAACTGACACTGGCTGGATGCGTGTTAGAAGACTTTGTTAGAGAATTGGTTATTGAGACGGTTTCAGCACAAATTTACAAAGCGATTCATAGATGGCGCTTACAGGCGTGACCGTAGAAGAACCGGAATACGGCTGCCAAAATTAATCTGTGCTGAGCGAAATTATACAGACGTGTCCCTGTTGTTCTTGTATGTGCACGCATATAAGCGCTATATATGAGTGCTTTGTAAATTTGTGATTTTTTGCTAAAAACGGCTCATTAATATCTGATAGAATTTAATCACTAAGAGTTGATTTTTCCATCCTCGGATAAATTTTATCCGTCTAATAAATTATTACATAATAATATAAAAATGTCACTGTGAAATTACAACTTAAAGGCAATTACAATTTTTTTGAAATAGTTGTTTAATACGATATTCCACGAACAATTTTTATCTGAGTATTGAAACATCAACCCGAATAATTGGAGTACATATTCTTCACAGTTGACAAATATTCTACACAGAGTAAAATTTTAATACCATCCAATGTATTAATTTTCGATCGATGAATCCAGAGATCTCGATAACTGTGGCAGTTGACGAAACGGGACCTGTACTTCTTCATTACCCATATATACCACTTGATCATGTTATCATGGATCAAACATGACCATGCCTCAAAATGCTCATGACATTTAGTCCGCCGAACTGTCCAATTACTTTAAGTGTAACAAAAATAAAAACAAGTCAAAGAAGTGAAGTCAAGTTATGAAATGAAATGAAAATAAAATAAGAAGGTTTTATTCAAAGTAGCACAGAAACTGCGGCTTAATGAATGTTACAATTCAAACTAGGTGTCCATTTCAAAATCTAGATCATTTAGGAGAAAAAGTGGACAAAAAAACTTAAAACTTAGTATTTTCAAAGTCCTTAATTAACATAGCTTATACAATTATTATAAAACATAGAACTCATACATTGTACTGGGTTTAAATCCAGACCTCATTGTCATCCAAATAATCCTTTATGTCATAGTAGCCCTTTTGGCACAAAGTGTACTGAACATATTTTTTGAACCGCGATTTAGGCAAGCTTAATATATCTTCAGGGAATTTATTATAGAAGCTTATACAATGCCCCATGAAGGATGTATTAACCTTTGCCAGCCTAAATAGCGGGAACAAAAGTTTATGTTTATTTCTAGTATTCACATTGTGTTGGCTACCTAAAGTTTTAAAGTTACTGATATTTTTCCTAACGTACATAATGTTTTCATATCTATACTGAAATAGCAATACTCGTTACTCGTTATATCATCTAAATTACTCGTTATAGTAGTAATACTCGCTAACTGTGAAGGAAAACATCGTACCGAAACCTGTGTGGGCACGCGTGGTAATTAAGCCCATACTAGCATTAAAAAGTTAAAAATTACTTTGCTGAATTCCGCCAAAACTCCCACAAGCACCATGCGGTTAGCTAATGCACCGCCTTCCCTCCCACTTTTTCAAGCAGAAGCAAGACACGAACACACCACCACCAACACCAATACTTGTGTGAGAAAACACGCGACGCGAAGCCCATACTCTCTCTCTCAGAGAAGGTATATGCCCTGCAGTGTGCGTATATGCTTAATAAAAAAACTGAAGTGTTGCCGGAACAAGTATTATCTGCATAATTTCAAACATTCTTTCAAAAAACACCATGCCAGGGAAATCGTCGTCTTAAGTTAATTGTTTGCATATTTTTGCAGTAATGCGATTAGTATAGTTATAATCTTTCGTCGAAATTTTCAAGATTTATCTCAAAAATAAACATTATATTGAACTCGCAATGTACCTAAAACATAGGGATCTCAAACAAGCTGCTTTTATTTTTGCTTCTTGCATATTTTAAACTTTCGCGACTTGTACACATAGTTAGAATTTTCGGGGCTTAATCGCGCAGTAAAATAGCAATAAATTGCTACGCGATTGCCCCGAAAATTCTAACTATGCTTCATGCATAATGTGGCGAGCACATGAACTTTAAATCTCTTGCTATATCAATTTTCTTCCATACTTTTATCGAATCTAGTCTTCCAGTCTACCATACTTTTATCAATAGTTACATGAACGACTTTTTTGCTCCACCGGTAATTTCCAAGTTTAATGTGCGGTTTGCTTCGGTGCCAATCACTTTTCGAAATTTGATTTCGCGTAAAAAAAATCTGTTACTTCATACGAATTCACATCAACGTTTTCCTTTTGTAGGGTTCCGTACGCAAACTGTGCCCAACCCTTTTATGCTGTATCTCCGTTGGACCTTTCTTATGTAAGTATAAATAAATATAAAATACTCATGGACATATTACACAGATCTCGTTAGCCCTATACTAAGTACAACTAAATGACTTGTGTTACAGGTGCTAACTCGACGATAGATTTAATACAATAAATACATAGATAACATCCAAGACCCGAGACAAAGTAGAAAAGTTCGTTTCCTTTTGACCCGGCCGGGGATCGAACCCGAGACCTTCGGTTTTACAGTCAGCGTGCCAAACCGCTGCGCCACCGAGGCCGTCATCTTATAAACGTCTCACTGCAGGGCACAGGGCTTCGCTCAGAGAAAGAGAGTATGGGCTAAATTACTACACGTGCCCACCGCAGTTTGGCAATTAGAAGCGCTGAGGTAGTTGAACACCTCAGACACTCAGGTTTCTTCACGATATTTTCCTTCAGCGAGATAAATATATATTTCCTTCACCGACAGTAAACATGTCTTAAATCTCTCATAAATAAACTCTGTTAAAACATGTTTTGAAATTAATAATGTTCAGATTCCTTGTTAGCTTGTTCTCCACATAATCTACTAATTCTCGTAGAGAAACTAACAGCTTTGACGTAATTTTTTTATGTTAACTTTTTCGGCCTTATGTACACAATCCCTTAAAATACTAAAAACGCTCACTAAAATAGTCTGTGGTGGAAATTGTACAAGGAAAATACATAACACAGATTAAACAAAACAGGAATGGTCATAACATGTTTTCATATTATATGTACCTACTTATAGATTTTTTTTTTCAATGACTTTGTTTAATTTCAAAGTTACGTACATTTGCGAATTTGCAGTCGCAATACCACACGCTAACGGTGAAGGAAAACATCGTGAGGAAACCCGCGGCTTGGTTGGCTCCGCACGTATTGACTAGTCTTTCCTGTGGGCCAGGCCGACTAAGCTGTCAGGATGGTATAGGTGCTGGGCAAGCCTATACCATCTATAAAACCATGACCCAGGCACTACAGCGTCGGAGTGGTCCCTTCACCCATCTAGTGTGAGTGAAGATACCACTGGACGCTGTATAAATCATCTCATTAAGTAGATGCAAAAAGGCCACTATTATTATTATTATAGATTTTTTAATTTTAATTTATTTTTCAAACAGTTATTTTGTCTGAAATTCATGTTAGGTCCTCCCCGGAACGTAACGAAACACGTAAGACAAGACAAAAACTCGTAACAAACAAGACAACTCATAAGTAAAAGGCGCATGCGAACTTTAAACGATTCGGTGCAAAAGATACTGCTGGCTTGTGTGACTTGAAGGCGTTAAGCTACTACTTGCAGCTCCCATTAAAGACAATCGCCAGACGCTCAGACACCTAAACGTCCCATTAACAATATCGGTACAAATGGGCACAGAGTCGTGCTCCCCGCACGTAACTGTTACCTACATATCGGTACATTTTCGTGACAGCACTATAAAGATGATTAACGACCGATCGCGCGAAGTGCCCGCCTGATTACACTGTGAGAAATGTGCATTATGTTTTGTAACCGGCGACATGGCGATTATAATACGGTCGGCGCATTCTGGTACTGTCTGGTGCCGTGCTTCGCGAGGCACGTTAAGCAGTTGGTGCCGGCTGTCGTCGATAGATGGCATTCGTTACGCCAAGCCCTAGGGCGGCTTGAAGACTTCTGACGGTAAGACCAGCCACTAGCCTTGCAAGCCTCCACCAATCCGGACTTGCCGCCTATACCTTCCTCAGGGAAGAGACCAGTGCCCCTCGGTGGGAACGTAATGGGTTGATGATGATGATTCTGGTACTGTTGACGAATTTGGAGGATTTTTGAGAGGGTTGCGATATTGATTTGTAGTTTTAGACCTGGATTTCTTCACTTATACGTAGCAGGCATACGTAGAAGGCGCTGGTTTATGTTAATACGTCAGACACTAGGAAACCTAGTGTCTGGAGTGAAGTAAGTCGCGATGTTTTCCTTCACAGTTAGCGAGTGATATTGCTATTATAACTTCACAAGTGTTCAACTTAGAAAACAAAGTAGTACCTACCGGGATACAAATCCACGACCTCCCGATTCAGCCAGCGTTCTTCTACTCCGCTATCATCGCTCTTAATATTGCATTCTT
The DNA here is from genome assembly GCA_934045075.1 of Yponomeuta sedellus. Classification (NCBI taxonomy): domain Eukaryota; kingdom Metazoa; phylum Arthropoda; class Insecta; order Lepidoptera; family Yponomeutidae; genus Yponomeuta; species Yponomeuta sedellus. The sequence goes on from OW203726.1 coordinate 24,137,803, forward strand.
TAGTACCCTACAATCAATCAGCCTGTATTAGTCTACTCCTAAAAATTGCCAATCCGCAGTGGGCTCACGATTGGTATTTAATCACATACCTAATCCCTCTCTCTCTCTCTGAGAGAACGCTCTACAGTGTGCAGTATTCACGCTGCATTTATATCTGCTTTCGGTCTTTTTTTTCATACAGTGGCAACACTCTATCATCGATAATTATTTGTGTTAGAGATCATGCATTACTCTTAAGTAGAGCATTTCTAAAACTACTGCCTGCTATAATTATCACTAAACTAAATTCGCTTCAAATCCCTACGAGGAGCTTGCTAGAGTGACCGTTCTATAGTGATTAGTTATCTTTGTATATTTTGGATTAAAATAATTATCGCCTTTTAAAAGGTCTGACAAGGGCTTGCTGTGATTGTAATTAATGGACCTCTAAATGTCAAGAGGGGCATGTCACATTTAAGCCATCAAGAACGCTTTATAACATTACATTGCATAAACCCACGCCTGTATCAGGGAGGGGTAAGCAGAGACCAGAGTTTGCCACTTAACTCCATCCTCCATCCTGACAAATGTCTTTCGCTTCATCAACGTTAGTTAGTCGCTGCATGTACGCACGCCGGTTTTGAGTATAGAATGAATATAAATACTAACATGGTAGAACGCTGGCCCGCGGCCAAGAGGTCGTGAGTTCGAATTCCGGCATTTAGAACCATTGCCTTAGTTTTCTAAGTGGCATTCGTAAATGTTTAGTAGCAATACCACTGGCTATACTTAGTCTAAGGGAAACATCGTTAGGAAACCGTATTGTAGGAGGTATGTATATACCTCAGCGCTTACTACGTACAATGGCCTCGCGGGAATCTCAGGTGTAACCAATTAATTATTACTAGTACATCCAACGACTTCGATGTCAACCCTTGTATGTCTCCACTACTGGGGCACGGGTCTCTTTTAGCATCGCAGGAAGGTTTGGCCATGCACCACCACGGGGGCTAAGTCCGGTTTGTGGAGGATTGTAAGACAATGGCGGGCCTTACTGTCAGAAGTTATCAAGCCGCCCATAAGGTTTCTCAGCTGGCTTAACGACTGTAATTACATGACAACCGGCACCAACAGCTTAACGTGCCTTGCAAAGCACGGAAGTCCTCGGAAAAAAATGCGATTAGCAGTAGTCACGGGACGGTCATCCATCCTGCACCACACAGAGCCTGTTGTTGCTTTACTCAAACGATTGATTCCAATCACTCTGTACGTCTAGGCCACGAGCGTATCAACGACTTATCGACCTTTATCTTTTGGTTCTAAAATAGCCCGTAACGTAATTGATTACAGTTGATTATGAAGATTTATGTTCTATCGATACTAAATACGTAGAGCTCCTTTGTAATGGACAGTTAATATTAGAAACTACATGGTCTTGAATTCCTTGGAACACAGGAAAGAAACCTGAGGAAATCCTGATTAAATTCAATGCAGGTTTATATTTTCATCTTCGTTTTTTTAGTTCCGTATCCGAAATGTGCCAAGGGGACTTTATTACTATGACCATAACGTCTGTCTATCTGTTTGACTGTTTTATCTGTAAAGAGCTTTATGTTTTAAACCATAAAAGGTAGCCAGTTGAAAATTTTACTATGTATTATTATGGTTAAATTAAAGTCACTCCTTATTTTTTTTCTGTATTCTTTATTCAAATAAAGTGATATTTTTAATTTGAACTATTCTGTTTTAAGATCCGTCTCCTAACAAGAACTGCTGAAGATGCTGAATTCAATAGCGCCATTTTTTTTATATCTCACTCTTTCTCGTCCGTAGACAACGCTTATGGGCGTAAATGAGACAGAATGTCTTTTCACAGCTTCAACTTATTTACTCGATTGGTAATCCATTAATTATTTGTCTTAGTAAACGTGGTTCTTCCTTCTTAATTCCAAGAACCACTTGGAAGTGGTGCGGATCCGTTTCCTACTCAAGTTGCACAGGTTAATTGAAACGACTTCCTAATATCCTCTGCTGGGTATGGACGATGCCTCTAAATACTTGTTATGAAAACATCTACGGAAACAAAGCTATATAATTTATTATTTTAATTCGTTAACAACCCTTGTATGTCCCTACTGCTGGGGCATGGGTCTATTCCTGCACCGCAGGAAGGTTAGGCCATGCTGCACCACGGGGGCCAAGTCCGGGTTGGTGTAGGATTGTAAAACAGTGGCGGGCCTTACTGTCAAAAGTTATTAAGCCGCCCAATTATTATAAAATTGATATTAATTTTGGCGTACCCTCATTAGATTAAGTATAACACTGGTAAATAAAACAATTATATTTTTTTACAAGCATGTAAATTGGCATTCATACGCATGAAAGCCCTTCCTATAATTCATCTTTCCTTCGTTCTTGACCATTTAGAGGCCACACGATATAAAAAGAAATCCCGGCTGCTAAATAAGGTGAGTTTTCAATCTGCAACATTTTTAACACTAGTTACATGCATATATATCTTTTGTGATTTTGATTATCCCACTTACACAGTTTGAACCTCGCACTCATTTTGCAGAAGTGTGTCTTTATCTCTCTCTTACCTGTAAAAAGAAAACACAGTATTAGCGCAGGTCAGAAAATATCCAAGTGATGAAAATGAAATGAAAAGGTTTTATTCAAAGTAGAGCAGAAACTGCGGCTTAATGAACGTTACAATTCAAACTAGGTGTCCATTTCAAAAACTAGATAATTTTCGAGAAAAAATGGCCAAAAAAACTCCAAACTTAGTATTTTCAAAGTCCTTCATTAACATAGTTTACATAATTATTATAAAATATAGAACTCATGGGGCACGGGTCTCTTCCTGCATCGCAGAAAGGCTAGGCCATACTTCCACCACGGGGGCCAAGTCCGGGTTGGTGGAGGATTGTAAGACAGTGGCGGGCCTTGCAGGAAGAGACCCGTGCCCCAGCAGTGGGGACATGCAAGGGTTGATAACGATAACAAATAGAACTCATGCATTGTACTGGCTTTAATTCCAGACCTCATTGTCATCTAAATAATCCTTTATGTTATAGTAGCCCTTTTGGCACAAAGTGTGCTTATCATATTTTTGAACCGCCTTTCAGGCAAGCCTTAATATATCTTCAGGGATTTTATTATAGAAGCGTATGCAATGCCCCATAGTTAGACTTGAGATTTCCGCATTTAGCCTCATAGTTGGGCCATTGTACGTAGCAAGCGCTGAGTTACGCTAACACCTCAGACACTAGGGTTTCCTTACGATGTTTTCCTTCACCTTCAGCGAGTAGTATTGCTACTATAATTTCACAAATGTACATAACTTAGAAAACAAAGCCATTGGTACATTCCGGGGTTCGAACCCACGACCACCCGATTGAGAAGCCGGCGTTCGACACCGCTCCGCTACCACCGCTCTAAACAATGCCCCATGAAGGAGGTATTAACCTTTGCCAGCCTAAATGGAAGACGTCACCTAAGTCAGTACTCCTGTACCAGCCAATCATTAAAGAAAACTAAGGCCTAGTTTTCCAAGACTAAGACCTAGTTTATGCTCAACTGAAATGTAGAACACAGATCTTATGTTTTAAGCGTTTAGCGCACTTTCAAAAGCGGTAAAGAAACAATTCCCGTGTCAAACGGTAATGGTATTCTGAAACTAAGGCTTTCACATGAGATACGTTTGATACATATGTGAATTTTAGGCAATACTCTTACCGCCACTTTGTGAAAGATTTTACTAGTGAATACTTAAATGTGTATTAATAATATTTACCTAATCTTTTTGCGATTGATTGCAGAGTATAAATTGTCCTTCTTATTATTATTGATTCTCTATTTTTGAACTAAAAATAATTTTAATTGTCTATTGCACAAAATATAATGTACAAACGATGGAATATTCTATTATTATTGATTCTTTTACTTGATTTTATTCTATGGACTTGCTGTTAACTTTGTTGACATCATGTAAAATTTACATCCACTGAAAGTGTATTTGGAACGGAATACAATTATTATAATATTGTGTTTTTAAGTGTCGTCTATTAGACAATATACGTACTCAATACTGAAGACAGGGCGCTATGGCGCTCGTTAGGGGAGGGCTTTGTCCAGCAGTGGACTATTACAGCCTGACGACGACGAATACTCAAAACTTTATTGCAGCCGTAAGTTTTGTAGGGTCTTTAGTAAGTCAATAACAATAACAGAATGTAAGTCTTTTAATGTATTTTCTTATATTATTTTTATTTTTAATGCACTAAACCGTGCTAAGGACAATTTTAAAAACCTATTTAGAGGCTAAAAATTTCACCCATGCCGGGATTCGAACTACGATTCGATAATACGATTCGATTCGTATTACCGAATTCGGGATACGATTCGGGATGTATTTTCTTTTCTGTTGGGTACAATAACGAGTTCTAATATTATAATTGTAATTCTATTTTATGATTTTGCAATAAAGTGCTATCTATCTATCTTTATCTTGTATGGAATCAGGCGTTACTTTGCGGAAATTCATATTAGCATGAAAATGGGAAAATTACATTGCTTAATTCCGCCAAAAATCTATAAACTTTTTTGTGGAATTTAGCTAAGTACCTAATTTTCACATTTTAATGCTATCTATATCTATATAACCGAGGGGTGGGCAGCAGCGCCCCCTGCAATGCCATTCCACCAAACTCAGATCCCCAACCCGCATGCCCAGCGTGGGAATTATGGGCACTCCCCCAATGATAGCACAACCTTGCGCTATAGCGCTCATTAGGGGAGGGCTATGTCCAGCAGTGGACTAATATAGCCTGAAGAAGAAAAAGAATGCTATCTATATCTATCTAATGTTAAAACCCTATATAAAACACAGAGAGTTCGTCTCGTTCGTCGAGCTCGCCTTTGTGCACATTTATTTTCATAAACACTAAATTAAGTTCGTAAACAAAACCATCGAATTTGGTTTGGGAAAGTACGTTCACGCGAACGTATTTTCCCAAACCACATAAGGTCACATCACTATACACGTTGACACCTAAACCGCAGATTTTCTCACGTTATTTTTCTTCACGGTTTGCGTCTAATACATGAATCCTGGCATGGGTGAAATTTTTAGCCTCTAAATAGGTTTTTAAATTTGTTCCTTAGCACTGGTTAGTGCATTAAAAATATAAATAGTATAATCATGTGGGTACAGTGATATCGTTCCGATGTTAAACCTAACTGCAAAGTAGGTGGTCGGGGCTGTAAGTAATGCAATTTGCTTAAGTCAGATGTCGCTGCCTGTACGTAATACAGAGAATAGTGTAAAGAGGTTCGAAATTTCACTGATGCTGTGAGTCGCCCATTGGCTCAATTGGTAGAGCGCTGGCACGGATAGCCAGAGGTTGCGGGTTCGAATCCCGGCATGGGTGAAATTTTTAGCCTCTAAATAGGTTTTTAAACATTAATTAGCATCAGTAACGGCGTGTGATAACGTTCCAATAAGGAAACATCTTCCGAATCGAGTCTGTGTCTCAACAACTTGCCGATGATCCGTGAAGCCACTTAGGTGTTACTAATTTCACCAATTTTTTGGCAACATTGAATAGAGATTGGTGAAAAACTCTGCACGCTTTCAACTTGTTTCACAGCTAAATCAGATGGAGATGAAGTCATTGTACAACGGTGTACCTCTAGTGACGGGCCCCTTTAACCCAGCCGATAAATCTGATGAGGTTAATTTATTATACTTTATTGCACACGAAACATTTAACAAAACATTACATAAGAAATAACATGTACAAAGGCGAGCTTATCTCTGAAAGAGATTTCTTCCAGCAAACCTTAGAGAGTCGGAGAAGCAGTAAAAGCGGGTCTAAATACCTGTACAAAATATACTACATAAATATTGAATAAACTACCTAACTATGGAAGAAACAGCTCAATGCTATGACAGAGATAGATAATGTACAATCAATTGCAAAAAACTTTATCGTCATAAAAGTGTACAAAAATAGTGCCTGTTTCTCAAACTACTAGAATACTCTGTATTATGGGTAATTTTCTTTCAACCGCTTTCTTAATTTTTATGTAACATATATAAGATTATATGCTTTTTTTCCGGCATCAGTGAAATTTACCACGGATAACATTTGACGGATAGCCAGAGGTCGCGGGTTCCAATGCCAGCATGGGTGGAATTTTTAGCCTCGAAATAGGTTTTTAAGACATATATACGACCCAGAACCGGCATCCGTGCATGCAACGACTTATGAACGTTGATGAAGCGAAGTTGATCTGTCGGGATCGTGGCACGTACTGCCACGTGGTCCTGTCGTGGTCCCTGGTCTCTGCCTACCATTCTGGGATACAGGCGTGAGGTTATATTAATGTTGTTATAAACGTCTCACTGCTGGGCACAGACCTTTTCTCAAAGCGAGAGTATGGGTTTAATTACCATGCGTGCCCACCGCAGACTGACACTCAGGTTTCCTCACGATGTTTTCCTTCACGGAGTGGTATTGCTACTATAGCTTCGCAATTGTCCATAACTTAGAAAACAAAGTCATTGTTGCCCGCATTGGGAATCGAACCTGGGTCTCTCGCTTCCGAGGCCATTGTTTTACCCGCTGAGCTACCGCCACTTTAGTAACGCTATTGCTGCCGATAAATTTTTCACTTCCATGTTTCAGTGGAAGTGAAAAACAATATGTTAGCATACAAGAGTTCGTAGGGTACAAATTGATGAATATAATATTCAGAACCGAACTAAGAGGTACGAAGTTCGCAGGGTCAGCTAATTACTAATATTAAGAGTAAGAGTAAGAAATGTTTATTCATAAACCATAACACCAAATAGACCATACAATATGAATGGCAACATTGAACGGATGATTTAAATACACTTAACTGACTACACTTAATATTATCATCATCATGAACAGCCACTTGACGCCCACCGCAGGACTTAGGCCTCCCTCAAGGTTTTCGAAGCTTCACAGTCTCGTACCGTCCCCATCCAGTGACTCCCCGCCACCGTAACCAGATCGTCAGACCATCTTGCAGGAGGGCCTGCCCACGCTGCGTCGTCAGGACCGTGGTCGCCAATTCAGAGCTTTTTCTCCCCAACGGCCATCAGTTCTTCCAGCTATGTTCCCCACTGCCACTTCAACTGAGAAATTCTTCGAGCTGTATCAGTAACTCAGGTTCTTCGGCAGATCTCCTCAATCTTGCATTATACGTACGGTTAAATAATTATGCTTCAGTTGATTGCTCCATGGTACTTCCGAAAGCCGAAACTTGACAAAACGTCTCACGTTACCTCCCTCCCTTTTTTCTGCCCAAATCTCGCGCGCCAATTACCACGGAGCTACCTCTATAATCGTGAAACGCTTTTTGCCGCCTCTGAACAACAATAGAAGTGCAATATTCAATTAACCCATCTTGCAACGGCTACGCTTGAGTAGACATGGTGATTTCTGAGGACCGCGGCAAATCGGCTCAAGCGGAGCGGTTTTTGCATGTTGCGGTAAGAGTCCATCTTCACGTTTCAAACTTCTTCGGATGTTAATAATATAAGGTGGGTGTAGTCAGTTTATGTAATTAACTCTGAGTAATTGTACAATTACTTCTTTGAAACCTTTAAACTCGTGTTTGCCTTAGCTCTTATTTTTTATTTTCCTTCTAGTCTTCGGAATCCCAAAGTCCGTTTCACTGGATTCCTCCACACAGGGTATCCTAGCGAGGGGACTAGGGTTGCATCTACTGACGGGTTGAACTTGGCAGGGCAATAACTTTAATATGAAGGAATCTCCTTTTTTAATTACTGTTATTTTTAGGCAGTCTGTAACCCTGCATGAACTAAGAGGAAATAAATTATGCTATCGAACGTTTCACCCAAAGCGTTTTCGTCATCATCAATTCGACGCCAATCTTTTTTTCTATTATCTCTTTTCTATTTTCTTACCCCAGCTGGGTCTAATAGCACTTATGTGTTTTATCAGCAGTATTATAGATATATCCTTAACGACCCCAACACTCCTCAATATCTTAAGTCTCAATTTGCTTTTTTATCTTGCACACATAGCAGAGAACTCCTCCCAAAATCTTCTTCTTTATACACCCTCTCACCATACTGGTTTCATCTCTAGCTCTTTCTGCGTCTCAGCCGTCCGTCTCTGGAACGCCCTCCCTGATAATATCAAACTCCCTTAGCCACTCCTTATATATATTTGTATGTAATGTGATGAGTATGTATGTATGTATATATATATACATACTCATCACATTACATACAAATATATATAAGGAGTGGCTAAGGGAGTTTGGGGTAGCACTTCTCGAGGAAGTGTTCCCGGGCAAGAGCTTTGAAGGAATTTCGAGACGGGGCTTTACGGATATACCTCCTGCGGTTGACTGGTAGAAAATGCTTATGGCATTAAGTTCGCCGCATTTTACAATTTTATGGTGCAATAAAGTATTAATAATAATAATAATATTGGCATCCATCATAACTACATCTGAATAAATCCCGGTCTCCGTACAACTACCCATACAGTGCGATAAATGGGCTGCATACAGTTACGTATGCACTGGTTTCCATAACGGAAAACGTTGTTTTGTTGCAGTGTTTTGCATATATGTTATACGGTACCAGGACGTCCGACTTCCGAATGTTTTAAGTAGCTATCCGTTCTGCTATCCTATTTCAAATTATCGCCCTGTATTTGGCAATGTGGCACTAAAAGTTTATTCTATTAAACCTACTCAAGTTGAATTGAAACTAGCAAAGGACGTAAAAGAGTAGGGAAACTGAAAGAGAAGAGGCCTATGCTTAAAGTGTGTCTGATCGTCTGATTAGACTGATGGGTTCCATTGACTTCTACTGCAACTAGTGTTTTTGAAAAATTCCTTGTTGGCAACTAGTTGCGTATAAAGAAAAAAAAATCTTTATTATAAAAAGCCGACAAACAATAAAAATCCTCTTTCGCAACCGGTTGCGAAGTTTAGTTGCCATGGCGGCCGAAAGGGAATTAACCTCCAGAGTGCAAGTTTTCAAAGCTTCCCTATTCATATCTGTGATGATATTCCACCCACTTACTTCTTATGTCTTACAAATCTCTGTAGAACAAAATGTTGTGAAACCTATTGGTTCCATTTAAGTGAAGACAATCGCAGAAAAGGCTCGTTATATAATCGTCGATGGAGACTAGGTCATTGGTTGTATTAATAGCTGATTTATTGTATGGCTGTCGCAAATTACTGTTACAGGTTACCGAAGAGCCGGTAACCGATGGGGTAAGAAGGTTATTGAGGGGGAATCACGAACTGACAATCGGAACAAAGAACCGAACATCGGCTTGCTGAACAGGCGGCTTGAGGCAGCTTGCTAACTGCTGGTACAAAAAGTAGATTATCTTGGGGGAGGCGTAGGTTTGACCAAAAGTCAACAAATATGGGGTAATAACCCTAGATTCGACTTTGGTTAACTTGCTGCACGGATTTTATATCTCTACATTTTCTGTCCGTTACCGTATCAAATTTGCATGTATATATTCACCAAGTTTTTTAAGCATCTGTAGATTTAAAACTTGATAGATACATTCAAAATTAAATTTTACATTTTTGTTAGTCACCTGCATCGAACCTGAGTAGAGCATAACAACGAATACAAGAATGATGTATCGACTGTACATTTTATCGCTAGACTTCTATGACCAAATAAATAACAAATATATCGCTCGACAATTATCATTAATAAAAGACAACAGACGCCCACAGATGGAATAGGTTTCAAATGGCGTGTGGTTAGCAGTTTCAAATTATCAAACATAACATAATATAACAGTTACATACAGGCACATACATTGCTTCTAGCCTCACACTAGGATACCCTGTGTCGTGGGAACCAGAAACAACGACATCACAAACATGTAAACATCCAAGACCTAGGCGTTTTTTTTTCCAGCCGGGATTCGAACCCGGGACTTCTTGCATCCAATTTCAAATACTTTTTTACTTTCAATCGCAACGCTACAAGGCTCGAAATCGATAATCAAGTCCTACATTATCGGATAATGCTCAGCATGGCTTCTGTCACTTTTAATAACATCGGCCTGTGTTATGATGAGTTGACCTGCGACAACTGTCAGTCATTTGTCTCTCGCTACGGGTGACGTAACTTTGTAATGAACCGTTGCAGCTCCATTTCGCGGTAATGTATCTGCCGATTATTGGCGCTTTTGCAAATGAACTGGCTTCTGGTCGGGTGTGTTAACACAACCAGTATTTCTAATTTGAGTTTACCAGTTTCATCTAGTGTTCGCTGGTGATATAATTTGTTTGTAAATACAAAAATAATGGTTTGTTTTTATTAGCCTAGTTTGGGGCCAAGACGATGTAAGTCATTTGTGTGAAAATTACTAGTACTACGAGCAGTAGCTATAACTATATGTACTAACACTGTAGTTTAGGCATGTATTCATTTATACCTTTGTAATTATGATCTTGTATGTTTGTACATCTACTTCCTTCTCTAATATATTAGTCCGGTCCATGCAAAGGTTGTCTGGAAGAGATCACGTTTAGTGATAAGGCCGCCGTATGTAATCTTAGGTTAAGAAATATCTGTGTGATTTCAACGACAATAAAGTGTTCTCTATCGATCTATCTACCTATTACCTATCAAGCGAAATCTATTAGGCGAGAAGCCTTATTACAACAAAAAGTTGCACTTCTGTTTAGTCAGAATTTAACGTAGAATATGAGGAAATGCAAGATAATGATGAAAATGAAGACTGGTCGAATCGCTGACACGACAAGAAGAAGCAAATGCAAGATCCTATTTAGGAACACTTCCAACTACTTATACCTACAATTTATACGACCATGGTCCAAGCATCCAAGTAACACGTGTTCTAAAGATACGACCCACGACTTATACCCAACACTTATGCCCCTACGAGACTCTCTCAACATGGTGACCCTGCAGTGAAGAACCAACACCACTCTGTCCTCTCCGAGACTACCAGCAACCCTACACAACGATATCAACACTTGTATGTCCCGACTGCTTGGGCACGTGCCCCTTACTGCATCGCAGGTTTGTTAGGCCATACCCCAACACGGGGGCCAAGTCCAGGTTCGTGGAGGATTGTAAGACAGCGGCGCGCGTTAGCGTAAGTTATCAAACCGCCCATAAGGCCTCTGACATGGCTTTACCACTGTCATTACATTACAGCCGGCACCAACGGCTTGGCGTGCCTTGCGAAGGATGAAAGCGCTCGGAAAAATACCACTAGTGGTAGTCACGAGACGGTCACCCGTCCTGCGCTTGACCGCACCTGTTGTTTCTTAATTCAAGTGATTGATTCCAATCACTCGGTTCGACTAGGCCACGAACGCCTCACCCTATACAAGCTATCATATTGTTACAGACACTTGGTATATCCAACCAACTGGCTGACGTCCAAATGGAATGCCCAACGGGATACCTTTTGTGTTGTTTTCTTACATACTCAGCTTATAAATTTTCTAAGCTGGAAAGTGGTTTGCAAACTAAATTAATGATGCAGTAGACCCTAACTTAACAAGGCCCGTTGACATTTTACAAGATAAACGGCCGTTTCAAAATAAACTATTGTCTATTACCATTATCGCCGTGTAAAAATCAACAATAGTCCTCAGTTTTGCAACAGCAATTGTGCTTGTATTTGTAAATGCCGGCTTGAGATCAACGATCTGCTTTGTGCTAATGTTATGACATCTAACAAAACCTCTCTAGTACCAAACAGCTATCAATACATTCGCTTAAATGCGCCGATATACCGTCTTAAATTAGCTTATACCCGTAGCAAATAACTCGGTTTCAAGACGCAATGATTCATAAAGGTTTTTCATATTATGATCATACGTTTAACCAAAACCCTGTGTTAATAAATAGAATGGGAATTAACTTATGTAGGATAATGATTTACTTTAAGAATAATTGAATATAATTTTAGATCTAAAAAAACTGAGAAAATACACAAAGAAGAAGGGTGCGCACTATAGAAATAGCCCTGTATTAAAAAGATATCAATCGTCACTACTCACTCTTTCTTCCTCGATACAGGTAATTTAAAACCCTATTATTTTTCCAAACCGAGAGAAAGACGAACTTTGACTATTTTAGAAGTCCCAAAACCATCAATAAGTAACTTTGACGATGTCAAAATGTGTTACACATTCTGATATCGAAAACTTGAAGTCTTATAACGGATATGTGATATAAAAAGTCGCTACTATCGGAAATAAACTAAAAACTATAACTGCAACGTGTTATTAGTAAACTACAAAACGATTTCCTAAATCATTAACAGCAGATCTCTTAATTCCACTCGAGCCTGAAGCGAGTGAAAGCGATCTCGAACAATAGGCGGCACGCCTGCGATTCGCGAACTAATGATAATGATCGAATTAATTACAATTAAGAATCGATTGTGTAATCGATTTGCGTGACGATCTATGATGAAACATCGGTTAGTGAACTTGATGGCAGGAAGAAAGTGCCTAATAGAAATATTCATGATTATTTCGATATGCCGAGGTTCGGTAAGATCGTGGTAAGTAGGTAGCATCAAAGAGAAAAGCGGCAAGCTAAAGACAGGGCGCTATGGCGCTCATTAGGGGAGGGATATGTCCAGCAGTAGACTACATAATATAGCCTGTAGTAGTAGACAACATAGTAGAACCGAGGAGAAGCTGTTCAGAATTGCACTGTACAGAGACCGCTGTAAAGAGCTGACTGCCAACCTCCAGTTGAAATGCTGTATATCCTTTACAAATAATAAGAACTGGAACGACTTCAGGTGTTGTTTTATTCGTAGATAGTTATTTTATAATAAAACAGAAAAACTGGATAGAAACGGATAAGCAGGTAAAATAGTCAGATCTGGTCGAAGGGTATAGTTGTAGTGATGAAAAATGAGGGAAATCGAAATATATGTGACGTTATTTAAATATTTGAAAATGATACATAGAAAAAGAAATGAAAATTGTGTAAAGAAGTTTCCACCGTTACACAGTGATGATGAAGCACTTTAAGAAGAAGAATTAGTAAATCCTCGTCTCTTTCTACCGCTTTGTGACACAAGCGTGAGTGTATTTCTAATTGATGCCAAACATGGCACCATCATAGGCCACAATATTTACTGCCTCGTTTGTCTGGGATTACCATGCCCGAAGTCATCGGTTCGATTCCCACTGGGGGTCAGGGCGGTCAGATTCCTCAGGGAAGAGACTCGTGCCCCTCGGTGGGGACATAATGGGTTGGTGATCAAATCAAATCAAATCGTTTCTTGCCAGGTTAATAATGTTCAGTGTTACATTGTTTTACGAAACATATTACTAAACATCGTTTTGTTTCGCTGTTAAGGTACGTGTTTATTAAAGAATGCAGTAAACGGTAACAGCCTAAAACAACGACTACCCTCCGCACTAGTCAAAACACTGTGTTGCGGCAGAGTAGGAATCATCATCGGAAGTAACCAGAGATTCTCACCCATACATTGTATAGTAATTACGCGAGTAACAGAGCTCAAACAAGTTTGGTTGGAGTTAACTTAAATGTATAGTACACGTGTGACTTTGGTGATGATGATAGGGATTGTATGACACCCTAAATAAGCAGCCTTTTGAATTCATACTAAGATACAGACCACCCCCCAAAGAGGGGGACGAAGGGGTTTGGTATTCATGAGGCGTGCTCCACAAAAATTGTCCATTTCAAGCGCTCTACATTAACCTTCAACACTCAAGTTTCCTTACGATGTTCACTATCGCTATCATTTTTTTTATAATTCACGTTGCAAATATTTCAGCTGTGCTAATACCTGAAAAAGGAAACCAATTAAGATTTGACCTTTTGAATTATATATTTCTAGATTTTGTAAGTGCCGCCTATTTACGCTGGTCGTTATGAAAGTACCTACCTTACAAAAACTGTACTATTGGTCATTGAAAATATTTTTCATATTTCAGCAAGCTCATTTGACTTTACTGATTATGTGTGTTATTCCCGCGACTTCGATCTGACTGAATAAAATTTGTCTGAATAATAACCTATGTCACATATTATTCGGTCCATATACTATATGTAGATATAAATATGTAAATATGATTTGGATTCTTTTTTAAAACCTATTTAGAGGCTTTATATTAGAGGCTTATTTAGAGGCCCATGCCGGGACTCGAACCCGCGATCTCGGGATAACCGTGCCAGGGACGTACCTGGCACCGTTAGCCAGCTGTCGCAGGTTCGAGTCCCGGCATTTTTAGCCTCTAAATAGGTTTTAAAAAAAATGTCAATCCAATACATGTTCCGCACGTATTGACTTGACTTTTCTGTTGCTGTGTGAGAGAAGGATAAACCAACAAACATACATTCCATTCACAATAATAAGTATGAGTTTTGACACGTATCTGACGTACAAGTAATAAGTACCCTCCCACGTACACAAAGCAACAATGCACACTAATCTCGAACCAATTAGGTTGGATTAATCACACACCCAATATCGTTCAACCAATTCGAATCGAGAACGCGGAAGAGTCGTGATCTTCGCGCATGATCGGGATCTATAGATCCATGTGATCGATGATAGAGCAAGCGCGCGCGCCGATTACGTTGCGCTTAAATAGAGGTATACTTTGCTCGTAATTTTATGTTCGTATCCTCTACAATCTTGGTTAAGTACGTGTGGCTTCGAAACAATTTTGTTACTCAATATATTATTCGAAAATTAAAAAAACGCATGTCGTTCTTGACAGCGATCATAATGCAGCGTTTATACGTACCAACTCGGACTTGGCCCCCGTGGTTGAGTATGGACTAACCTTCCTGCGATAAAGGAAGAGACCCGTGCTCCAGCAGTGGAGACATACAAAGGGTTGATATCAATATACCTCTCATTCCAAGACATAGGCATTATCTTAGAGAAAGTGTGTGGGCTTAATTATCACGCGTGCCTCACGTGGATAAGCGATTTTAAGCGATTCGATATGTGAATACCTCACACTGTCAGATTTTCTCTTGATGTTTTCTTTCACGTAATGTTTAACAGTGAATATGAACCCAAATAATAACAACGATTTAAATCAATTAGACTTGTAATTCAGAGAATCTAGGCTTTTTCTTGCACTTTTCATGTTACGATCAATATCCTCTGTGTGCAAGAGCATTGGTAGCGGAGCATAAGAATGCCGGCTTCTCAATCGGCAGGTCGTGGGTTCAAATGTCGGCATCCACCAATGACTTCGTTTTCTAAGTTATGTACATTTGTGAAGTTTACAGTAGCTGTACCACTCGCTGAAGGAAAACATCGTAAGAAAACCCTAGTGTCTTAAGTATTACATACCTCAGCGCTAGCTACGTATGATAACTAGCTATCCTATATATGCGCCGAGAGCATCTCAACTTGTGAACTCTACTCACTGACGTTACGAGCGATTTCACGTTGTAAAGTTGACTCTGTTATCTCCTGTATTTTGAAATGAAATGAGCCTTTATTTGAATTATTACATATTTTAAAGAGTTAAATTAAAAGAAATTATTTAGACACTAATAACTAACGATCATATAAAATTACATAATTATGTTAAGTCTTAAATTTGGGAACCTAACTTTGGGTGAAGGCCTCCTCCATCTTATGCCATTCATGGCGATCTGCGGCTAGCCTGGTCCAGAGTGGACCCGCCACGCGCACATTATCACTCCAGCGACGGCGTGGACCTGTATTATACGAAAGATAATCCAAAAGCGCTAAGCTTGCACTGAATATGCAAAATAAGTAACACACTCAACAACCACATAATCTGATGTTCGGATACAGCTCTAACATGATATTACCATCACGTTATTCCATATTACACCAGAGGTGGAATGGTTACGTTACGTTCTAGGTGGTATTTTAGCAAGAAAGCAAACTGCCAAATTGCTGTGTAGGCAGATAATGATACAGCCAGAATAGTAAGGCATTGATTCATTTTGGCGAGTTCGGAGTTCATTTCTTTCGTTTGGTATTTGGTGTAGAAACTTGAATAGAATGTACGATTTATTGCTAGTAATTTCTATCTATCATGCTGATGGCATCGCGAGAGCAGAACCAATGATGATGACAAAATTTAGAACCCAACGCCATTTAAAATGAAATTAAACACTGTAACTCTTTTTATGGGCAATGTATAGCCTAAAATGTAGCCAGTGAGCCTAAAAATATAAAACTTTAGACAATTGGCACAAACAAAGAACTCGTCCAAAAAAGTAATATGAAATCTTGAATAGAATTATTAGCTAGAAATACAGAAATTGGTAATTAAACTTCCAAATGTACTACTTACTGAAAAAAATGGTTCTAGTGGATCCTGAATGGTAGCACTTCGGCTTATGCAGGACATGTTACCTATAAATGCAACAAGTACGAAAATTCGCATCTTTCCTGAGATGTTTCCGATGGCAAAACGCATACAGCGTACAGTTAGTTGCGTTGTTAGAACATAAAAGTTCTTGCTGAAAGTCGAGCTTTGCCGTGGTGTCCGGTAGACTGGTAGAAAGTTATACCCAAGAAATTTCATAATACATTTAAGTGTTTTCCAATTCAAGAGTGTTTTGGTTATCTTTAAGGGACAATACTTCTTGCACTAATAAACACCCAGGAGTGACGTAATCTGGCGAAAGTGCCATATAGTCACACTGACTACGACGGCCACCAAGTTAAGTGCTTCTTGCATAACTAACGCGTGTAGGTTGTGTGCGGCGTGTGACAAAGGGGACAGGTAAAGAAAGAATGAAGTAAAGGAATGCGTCTTATTTCCTTCCGCAACTTTCCGTCATAAGCTTGTCTGGAAGAAACTGCTTTTAGCAATAGAATTGTGACTGTAGAATAAATATATATTTAATTTCAATTAATAATCAGTATCTTTAAGTTCATATAAAGTAATTAGTTTATAAATTTAATTTTAACTTCAATTACTAATAATCAATATTGTTGACTTTACATAAAAAATAATTGGTTTGTCTATTTTGGAACGTAACTTCATAATTAACTTTTGTAATTTTTGCCGAGGGTAGTAAACTAACCGTTAATGATTTCTAAAAGACACCTGTCACCTCAGTCATCCGGGACCACGGCACCTGAAAAAGTGCCGAAACGTTGGAAAATTGTAAAAAATGTTATAAACGAGCATAAATCCGTATAAAAACAGTTTTAATTATGTCTACTGCTCGTGTTAACCTTAGAAAATACTAAGCAATAAGGCCGCCAATTGTACTATGTATTTTTACATGTTTTATAATATGTGCTCTGGTGGACACTAAAGACTATTCTTATCTTATAGTACCTAGCTGCAGTTGTGAAATCAAATCAAATCTTTCAATATAGGGTGTTTAAGCAATACGTATGCTTGCTTAAAGTTCGTACAAAACTACTACATGTGTCAAATAAATCAGCCTGTACTCGTTCACTACTGATACGCCATTTACCTCCATCCCCAGCCACTGCCAGCAATCCGGATCAAATCGTCGGCCAACAGGCTGGTGGGCGTATAACGCTACGTTTGCCTGCATGTTCGAGGTATTTACTTGAAAACTTGTACCCCATCGACCATCGGTTCTCCGGCATAATTATGCCGGATTATTATAATTACATAATTATGTGACTATCTTACTGCTACTTCAACTAGTTAACATGGGCTATGTCAGTCGCCTTAGTTCTGTGGCGTATTGTTTCATTTCTGATGTGATCCGTCAAATATGGGTCATTATCATTGTCAACATTCAGCTACATGGAGTTCACTGCTGGACAAAGACCTCCTTTATAGATTTCCTAAAAGACTGGTTAGAAGCGGCTTGCATTCAGCGTTTTCCTGCCACTTGTATGAGATCTTCTATCGATTCTATAGCTGGGCGTGCTACTGTGCGCTTGCCGATATAAGGTTTCCATTTGAGAACTTTTCGGGCCCCATTGGCCACCAGTTAAAATCAAATGTGTAGTTAGTATAAATCACTTACAGTAGTGTAAGTGTGAATGTCCTATTTAATTAACGTAATAAATTAGTATCAGACTTTTTGAAGCAAAACCTGAAAATCGTTTCTTCATATTCGACAATTAAACAGCTTCTAACGAGCAAAAGTTTAAAATTGTTTATTTGCTCGATCATTTAAACAGCTCCCACTGCCATGTGACAATACATTGGTAGTGCATTGACCCTTTAATACATTTTGCTTACACAAAAGCTTCGAATAATATGGGCAAGAAAAATTAAAACAGATAAAGGCACTCAGGTGCCGAAAAAGGGAAGGTTCGAGCTTTGATTCGGGTAAAGATTTTGGGTTTGTTCGACTGGTAACTCCGGGTCTAAAATAACAAGACACCGAGAAGTATTTTAGCCGAGCGGTAGAACGTCAGATTCTCATTTGGGAGATCGAGGGTTCGAATCCCGGCATGTAGCAGTGACTTCAAAGTTACGTATGTGTGAGAACAATACCACTCGCTAACTGTGAAGGATAACAGCGTAAGGAAACCGGAGTGTCTGAGGTGTTCTCAGCGCTTGCAATCACCCATAGTATAGGCGTATAGACTGCATGTTATAAGTCTGAGTAATAATAAACTTATACCGTGATAGTGGTGGTACCCTAGCGCTAGATATAAATTATCTATGATAATTCGTATATTCTGTTACACTACAATGTCAAACGATAAATATGTGTGCTATCAAACTATTTAGTTGATTTATCTCCTGACCTAAGAAAAGAGAACTACCCATTCCCATTTCTTTTGGTCGCTATGGAAGTTTGTTTTAAAACCCCATTATGTCTCTGATGATTAGTAGGAACTTATGATCAAATGCTTTCAATCACCACCAGCAGCCAGTTTATCGGTTCTATCACCACCAAGATCATTTATCATCAAATAGACAGCACGTCTCGCCTCTGACTGGCCAATCATTTGTTTTTTTATGTTTTGACATCTAACGAAATATATTTTTTTACAACATGATGTAATTTTAACATCCGCAACTGTGTTTAATTGATTGTTCAATCAACCCGCAACGTCGGAGATGGATGGCGAATCAATGATCGATATGTGTGATTAATTTGTTCATTTATTACTATATAATAAACATGTTATGACTGGTGTGATTATTCCCATAAACGTTTATTGGATTTTTTATGTATCATAGAAGTGATAACTGTAATTATTTAGTGGAGATTTCGCTGTTCGGTTAACTTTAGTTTACGAGTTACTCTTAAGTTTTTTACTATATATTATTATGTATGCCTACTCAGGGTACTATTGCCCAGCTGGAGTGGAATGATGTAGGCGAAGACTTCTTAAATACTGGTTTATTATCCAGAAAACAGAGTTTAAATTGTCACAAATGATGGATGCACACTCAATTGCGATCAAAATATAATTCCAAGGTACCTATATCGCGAAAATATGCGGCGACCCGCCACTGCGTCACACGCTGGAAGTCGTATGTGTGAGTGCGTGTTTACGAAAGCACACAGAAGCTATGCGTTAACAATGTACAGAGTATATCGTTCAAGACTAAGTTTGGAGTTTTTTTGTCCATTTTTTCTCTAAAGTGATCTAGTTTTGAAATGGGGACCTAGTTTGACTTGCAACGTTCACAAAGCCGCAGTTTCTGCGCTACTTTGAATGTATAACCTTTACATTTCATAAACATAAAATAAAACCACGTATGTTTTCCGTACGGGTAATAGGTGAACAGAACCTGCCTGTTGCCGCGATCCAGATAGATGTATACCTAGATTGTAAACATCGATATCAACTCAGGTCACTCTTTGTACCTTACCTTGACATTTTGTTTATCAAAACGTAAACATTTTTGTGTAAGACATTTTTATGCAAATGCATCCCAAATATTGTAACATTCCTCTTCTTGTTTTTTAAAACTTGTTTTCCGACAAAAAAAAATATGATGTCTCTCATTAACTTTAAGACTTATCAAGTCTAGGAAGTCTGAGGGCCAGTTTTTGAATTGAGAATTTGACTAAGTTAATACTAAAAAAAGGGCTGACCCGCCAAAGCCTTGTTGTGTCTGTACTAAAAATAAAAAACGTAAAGCCTTCTATTCTGAAGTTTGCCCTGG
Source organism: Yponomeuta sedellus (assembly GCA_934045075.1). Classification (NCBI taxonomy): domain Eukaryota; kingdom Metazoa; phylum Arthropoda; class Insecta; order Lepidoptera; family Yponomeutidae; genus Yponomeuta; species Yponomeuta sedellus. The sequence continues at coordinate 24,157,936 of OW203726.1, forward strand.
CAATCCAGCTTTGTGCGTTGTCAACTGTCTCAAAGTATATCACACTAATCCTGTGTATAATAATTAATAGATTTATTTTTTATTTATGTAGGTATATTTTTTCTGTCAATAAAGAATCCTACTCATACTGTTGGCTTTAATTGTTCTAAGGTGCCCAATGTACAGTTGAAAATCATTGACAGGGCGCCAACGAGCATAGTTCCAATACAATATCTCACTGAACACCTACTCGTAGTTGGCACCTGTGCTATTCCTCCCCTACGAGTTAACTCGTATTTGGCAGTCAATGTGTTAAGTAACGTTCTGTCACGCTCTTTCCTTAGAAATTCGAAGAGACAGCACTATAGTTAACTATTTACTTAGCGAAATTCTCTATTCAGAAACTGGCCCTGAGTGTTAGAGGTGGTCAAATATCTCAGCGCTTAACATTGCCAATCCGCGGTGGGCACAAGTGGCAACTAAGCCCACACTTTCTCTCTCTTTGTGACAGAAGGCCTGGGTCCTGCAGTGGGACGTTCATAGGCTACACAAAAAAGTCTACGGAGCTATCTTTTAGTACTATTCCGATCATCATTTATTAGGTGAAACGTCATTACCTCATTTCCCGCGACGTTTCGGCAGCGTTATAGTACAGTTGCCGTGGTCTCGGGTATAGTGAGACCACGGCAACTGTAACGCTGCCGAAACGTCGGGAAATAAGGTAATTACGTTTTACCTAATTAATAATCGCGATTTGACCCGTTTAATATATAACTATGTATGAGTATCGCGAATCATTAAGAAATACTATTCCGATCGTAGTAAATTTGGAAAAATTCAAACGTTCTTCAGTTGACTACCTGACCCTAGATTCTGTTAATGCATTAATCCAATTATTTAAACAAAGTATTGATTAATTATAATATATTAATTATTATTAATTAATTATTAATTGCAAAGTATTAATTGCAGTAGAAATGAGGCCCTTGATGTGTAGTGTTACTTTGAATGACAGGATACGCAATAGTCTGACTAGAGAACGTTGTGGACTGAAAGAGGATGTAGTGACTAGAATTGAGAAAGGAATGTTGCGTTGGTTTGGACATGTAGGGAGTAAATATATATTGCGAATGTAAGTGGAAGGGCTGGTAAGGGACGTCCCAGGCGGACATACATCGAAAAATTTTGGATGTATTAGCAAAAGGAAAGATAAAAAGTACCCGGAACCGGCTTGCGTGCATGCAACGACTTTCGAACGTTGATAAAGCGAAGGTGATCTGTCATTATGGTGGCAAGTGGCAGTCCCTGGTCTCTGCCTACCCCTCTGGGATAGAGACGTGAGGTTATGTATGTATGTATATATGTTAAACAAAGTTTATTACCAGAGCAAAATATCTAAAAGCAATGTAATATAACAGTAATGCAGTCTAATACGTCCCACTGCAAGGCACAGACCGTCTCTCAGAGTGAGAGTATGGCGTGTGCCCACCGCGGATTGGCAATTTCAAACGCTGAGGTAAGTAAGTAAGGAAGTAAATAGTTTATTTCCAAGAAGACAATATACATTGAAATAACTTATAAACAGACAGTGGAGGGTATGACAAAAAATTGTTTTATGTTTACCGGCAGTCCCCAAACTAGGCTAGGCCTGTATCTTGGGGACTTTGTTAGTGTGGTTAGGTATTCGAACACCTCGGACGCTCAGGTTTCCTCATGTTTTAAAAACCTATTTTAGAGGCTAAAAATTCCACCCTTGCCGGGACTCGAACCCGCGACGTCTGGCTAACCGTGCCAGCGCTCTCCCAACTGAGCTAATGTGCAACTCACCGGCATCAGTGAAATTTAGAAAATAGGTTTTTAAAATTGTCTTTAGCACGTGTCAGTGCATTAAAAAGAATATTATTTCCTCAAGTTGTTTTCCTTCACGTTAGCGAGAACGTGAAATTTTTGATTTTTATTTAAATGAAATATTTTTATTATAATTAGTAGCGCCATTGATTGTTTTGTGAAATGTTATTCTTATAGCAAAGGCACACACTGGACATTTGAGTGTTTTTAAATCTGTATATGCTGTCGACTGTACAAATTTTAATACCTAATTGTACTTTATTGCACACAATCATTTCACAGGACATTACATAACAAATAATATGTACAAAGGCGAGCTTATCTCTGTAAGAGACTTCTTGCAGCAAACCTTTGAAAATGGGAGACGCAGTAAAAAACTCACATATATGCACAAAATAAACTACAAAAGTCCGAACTACAGTCTGTTAGATTTTAGAATATACGTAATGAAATCGTCCAGCGTCCAGTTGTATCCTCACTCACATTAGATGGATGAAGGGACCACTCCGACGCTGTAGTGCCTGGGACATGGTTTTATAGATGGTGTAGGCTGGTTTTATAGATGGTAAGATGGATGGTGTTGCCCAGCACCTATACCATCCTAACAGCTTAGTCGGCCTAGCCCACAGGAAAGACTAGTCAATACGTGCGGAGCCAAGCAAGCCGCGGGTTTCCTCACGATGTTTTCCTTCATAGTTAGCGTATGGTATTGCGACTACGAATTCGCAAATGTACGTAACTTTGAAATTAAACAAAGTCATTGGTACATGCCCGCACTCGGGATCGAACCTGGGGCTCTTGCTTGCCAGTCCATGGTTCTAACCACTGTGCTACCACCGCTCTATCGGATAGAATCGGATATATTCGTGTAATAAAATTATCGGAACTAATATGATACTTATATACTTAACCAGAGCAGAAAGTAGCATTACACTCGTGTACTTTCGGCGAAAACCGAAGCCTGCTCTAGAGCCCGAGGTATATTCTAAAAGCTGACTGTACTCGTAACAACGTACGTGAGTGAAGTAATTAATGGTACACTAACAATCTGTTAATCTACTGTGTACAGCTGTCAGTTTACCATAGTGCCTTACGTCTCTCATGCTATCTAGCTCGATCGCTGTTACAATATAACATTTATTGATTCTATAAAAAATAGTACACTTTAGATAAATTTGGTCTGAGAGCTTGTCATGTTAGATAATACGAACGTTAGGTACGAATTGTTAGGTACGAACACTTTAGATTTTAATAGCGCAAAGTTGTTTCCAAAATTAATAATTTCAGTATCAAAGTTTACTCAGTTAAAAAAAAATCATTAATCTTTTTTATTTTAATATTTTTAATAAATCATTTATTAACAAAAGTCATTTATTCACAATCATACATCACCATTCATAAAGCGCTCGTGGCCTAGTCGATCCGAGTGATTGGAATCAATCACTTGAGTTAAGCAACAACAGGCGCGGTTAGGTGCAGGATGGGTGACCGTCCTGTGACTACCGGTAGTGGCATTTTTCCGAGTGCGCCTATGCTTCGCAAGGCTCGTTAAGCCGTTGGTGCCGGCTGTGATATAATGGCAGTCGTTAAGCCATGTCAGAGGCCTCACGGGCGGCTTGATAACTTATGACAGTAAGATCCGCCACTGTCTTACAACCCTCCACCAACCCGGACTTGGCCCCCGTGGTGGAATATGGCCTAACCTTCCTGCGATGCAGGAAGAGACCCGTGCCCCAGCAGTGGGGACATGCAAGGGTTGATATCGATTCATCACCACATTTATCAAAATTATACTCTTTTTATCATATTGTTATTTAATATGTTGTCTGAAGGAGATCCGTTTTAGTGATAAGGCCGCCGTCTGTAATTTAAGGTTAAGAAATATCTTTATTATTATTTTGTTTACATATGTGCGAGTAAGACACCATGTCAGGTGCAACAACAACCTTAATAGTAGATTAACAATTTGTCAGTGGACGAGAAGCCGGGGGTAAATAAACTACGGTCAGTAGGCTAATAAGAAGCGTGCATGCAAACGGCGAGCCTCCGGAATGGTGCCGGGCCGGATGCAGCCATTGTATAATAATAATTAATTCAAATGAGATGAATCCACGAACCAGAGGCCTTGCGCAAGCGCAAGCCTTGGGTAACTAGCGCGCTAAAATGACCCACGGAATTCTCTTATGTCAAAATGTGACATTACATGTAAGCATAGAGATTGGAAAACTATACGAGCAGATGATGTTTACTTAACTCATAGATATTTTGTTAATAGTTGGATATTTTCAGATAAACCAAAAATCACGTGAAAACAATAAAATAACCCTATTTATCTCGATCATAACTTTGAACTATATATTTAGCATTAAAAAGTTAAAATTACTTTGCTGAATTCCGCCAAAAATCCCACAAGCACCATGCGGCTAGCTAATGCACCGCCCTCCCTCCCACTTAAAAAAAGTCCCACTTGAAAAAGTGGGAGGGAGGGCGGTGCATTAGCTAGCCGCATGGTGCTTGTGGGAGTTTTGGCGGAATTCAGCAAAGTAATTTTAACTTTTTAATGCTATTATGGATTTCCGCAAAGTAACGCCTGATTCTATACAACTATATATTTATTTATTATTTACTATGTATTTTTTAGGTTCGATCCCGAGTGTGGGCATGTACTTTGTTTAATTTCAAAGTTACGTACATTTGCGAAGTTGTAGTCGCAATACCACACGCTAACGGTGAAGGAAAACATCGTGAGGAAACCCGCGGCTTGGTTGGCTCCGCACGTATTGACTAGTCTTTCCTGTGGGCTAGGCCGACTAAGCTGTCAGGATGGTATAGGTGCTGGGCAAGCCTACACCATCTATTAAACCATGTCCCATGCACTATAGCGCCGGAGTGGTCCCTTCACCCATCTAGTGTGAGTGAAGATACCACTGGACGCTGTATAAATCATCTCATTAAGTAGATGCAAAAAGGCCAATACTACTACTACTATGTATTTTGTTTTTTCTATTTACAGATATTTAATTTCTGCTTAGGTTATTGTTACGGGTTTTTTGCAGTATACGTAGTTTATTTTCTACATGTATATAGACCCGTTTTTTACTGCTGTTCCGACTCTACAAGGTTTGCTGAAAGAAATCTCTCACAGAGGTAAGCCCGCTTTTGTGCATGTTATTTCTTACGTAATGTCCTATTTAAAGTCTCGTGTGCCATAAAGTATAACAAACATTTGTACGATGTTGTCAATAAAATAAACTAATTGCCTGCATATTTTAAACCTTCTAGATGAACGAGACAATGTTTATCTAAAGATCCAACATGGCGACCCATACTGCATTTGACGTTCGCTTCATTTAACGCCAGTCCAATGTTCCCTTGGTTTATACCCAGACTTGGCCCCCGTGCTGGAGTATTGCCTAACCTTCAGGACCTTCTGCGACGCAGGAAGGACCCGAGTCCCAGTAGTGATACACCCATAGCCAGAAATTAATATCAAAGAATTTATTTGAAAGAAAAGAATTTCAATTTTTTAAATGTCAATTAGCGCTCCTTAGGGGAGGGCTATGTCCAGTAGTGGACTAATAAAGCCTGAAGAAGAAGAAGAAATGTCAATTTACAATATTGTCCGCTGTTTTCGGGTTTAATTGTAGTGGAAAAAAGACAGCGAAAATAAAAATCCGTTGTAACCATCTTTTCCCAAATCAGAAGATAAGATAACAATATTCATTTTCTACACAGGAAAAAGCAACGAGTATAAAAAATATATAATGTACATATTGCAATGGGCGGGCTTATTGTTAAATGCAATTTCTTTCAGACAACCTTGCAATGGAAAGTTGCTGAAGGAAATTAGAAAGACAGGTAGCCAGTGCTAATTTGAATATTTATTTTGATACATATACTTAATTATACTATCATCTTATCATTTTGAATAATATTACCCATTTAATACAAGGCTACAAGTACCTATCTAACAAGACCATGTATAATTTTTAAAAATCTATGTAGAGGCTAAATAATATAAGACCATGTATAATTTATATGTGTATATTTATAAAGAAGTTATGTTTTTCACGAACGCCTCCTCATTATAAGAATCGTGATGGGCTAGTTTTTCTTGACAGACATTAAATTCTATTTTGGACGCTAATTTGACTCCGGAATGTCTTGAGCTATTATAATTATTTACGGTTGAGGTAATTTTACAAAGAATGAATAATAAATTCGCGGAGTACAATCGGCGATAAATCCTGTCGTTAATGTAATTAGGAGTTGGAATTTTGGGACAAACATTATATCAACACTATGAATAAATATTTTAATTTTTTTGTTTACGTCAAGACAATTTTAGAATCGTTACATGATTCCTACAAGACATCAAGAATAAAATTGTCACGTGATTCCTACGAAAGACATCAACGGGGGCTCTGAACTTACAAGCTCCTATCACAACAATTTTGACTATACGACGACTATTATAACTACGTTGATTTAGGACTATTTAGATGATTAAGCTCTGCGAATCGAAGCGAAACCTGGTCAGACTATTCCGATACAACAACACCCGTAAGTAGATCCGGACTAAAAGTCTACAATATTTAGAGGACCGTATAATGTAGTAATAAAAGCCGTGGTCTTGTTTTGAGAGAAGTCAACGCCCAGCAGTGGGACAAACATAGGATGCTTATGATTGTTAACCGGCAACGGGACACATTTTTTCAGATTTTCACTAATTTATTTAGTAAAACAAAGTGAGAGCCCTTTGGCCGTCTTGAACTTCTGACAGTAAGACCAGCCACTAGTCTTGCACGCCTCTACCAATCCGGACTTGGCCCCCGTGGTGGAGTATGGCCTATACCTTCCCCACTGGGAAGAGACCCGTGCCCCTCGGTGGGGACATAATGGGTTGATGATGAAATGAAAAGATTTTATACAAAGTAGCGCAGAAACTGCGGTTAAAATAATGGGTTGATGATGAAATGAAAATTAAATGAAAAGATTTTATACAAAGTAGCGCAGAAACTGCGGTTAAATAAACGTTACAATTCAAACTATTTGCCCATTTAAAGTCTAGATAATTTTGGAGAAAAAATGGACAAAAAAACTCCTAACTTAGTCTTTTCGAAGTCCTTAATTATCGGAGTTTACATAATTATTATAAAACATAGAACTCATGCATTCTATTGGCTTTAATTCCAGCCATCATTGTCATTTAAAAAATCCTTTATGTTATATTAGCCCTTTTGGTACATTGTACCAAAAGGGCTCATATAACATCGTTATCTATGTTACCAGGTACAAAGTATACTTAATACGTGATGGTCATAATTTAGTAAAATAATAATAATATTAACTTCCACACAGCACAATAACTTGTCGGTGTCAAAACAGGATACCCTGTGCTATGGTAACGAGGCAAGAACATCACAAACATAGAAATACACCCAGACTGTGGCCATTTGTACGGATCTAGTACGGCCTCCAATGGTAGTCGAACCCAAGAACTCTGTTTCGGTTGCCAAGTGTGTTAACCACTAAACCATCAAGACACCGAGGCAAACCGAACACAAAAAGTTTAGTCGTAAAAAAAGACACAATGAAATGAAATCAATTTTGTTTCAACATAAAAAAATTACATTATGTTTGCTGAATGTCAATGTAGAATTGTCTTACAAAAGTAAGGTAAACTAAAGTGTTACGAAATAAAAACTGTTTTTACAAGGATTTTACTCGTCTATTTTACATTTTTACAATTTACCGAGGTTTTGGCACTAAGTGCTACGACCAGACACACGAACAGCACTCGTTCACGAGCTTAACGCAGTGGTCAGCCATCATCAGTCTCAACCATTTTGGATGGAGGGAGGGGACAATAGACCCGACCACCACGCCACCATTCGAATGACCTACAGCAAACCTGCACATTTAATTCTTGTCAGTAAACTTACAAACTATAAGGTCGCCTTTGCACAAACTTGTTTTTTAGATTTTTTTATGTTTTATTTAACCAAAGAATGTGCCTACTCTTTACCTCTATTTTGACCTCTGCTGTTAAGCAAAACTTTAACTCAGCCCTGAAACGCATTTTCTATGTTGAACCAAAAATTGTTGAGTTATAAGCCCTAGGTCATACATTAAACTCGGGGATCTTCCCACGTTCAGTCACAATGCGCCATCATTGTCTAGTGTTAACACGGCCTTATTTTGCTAAGTTAAAAACAAAAACATAGATCAACTAGACAGTTACGTAGTTGTCGTGCAATCGGAAATATTTACGAATTAGTATTTATTTCAAACTAGCTGTGCCGCTTCGTTGGCGTGGCACTCTGTTCAAAACAGAAATAAAAATAACCAACAATCCGACTGCTGAGTATTAACTGCTAAGTAAGCGGGACCAACCTAAGTATTTAAAATTTTTAATTTGGGTCCCGTCTGCGTTATAGTTAAAGGTCGTTGGTACTTTTTAAGTTATAATATTTTTATATTAATGCACTAACCCGTGCTCAATTGGTAGAGCGCTGGCACGGATAGCCAGAGGTTGCGGGTTCGAATCCCGGCATGGGTGAAATTTTTAGCCTCTAAATAGGTTTTTAAGTTTTTGTGATATTTTTCCGTTTTTTATATTGATTTAGTATAACCTATATCATAGGCGCATATACGACTAATCGATTGAGATCTTATTAGTCGAAATCAGATCATTCATAAAAACATACATACGAGCCCAACACATTAGGTTAAGTCTGAGTTGTCTGACCCGCATGTCCAGCGTGGGGATTATGTGCATTACCCTAATGATGGCACAACCTTGCGCTATGGCGCTCATTAGGGGAGGGCTATGTCGAGCAGTGGACTAATATAGCATGAAGAAGAAGAGTTTTCTGAACAAAGGAATATAATTTCAGATCTAATGAAGAAGAATGCTACACTAAAAAACTCAGTGCATGAAATGTCTGTTAAGTTAGCAAGAATGGAACTAAGTCAGTATGTACTTGAAAATAAAAATAAAAATGTGGTAGAAATTGCCAAGAAAATCAATTCCAATGGTGGCTTTAAATTTTTACAAAAAGATTAACTATCCTAATTGTAGTAGGGAACTAAACATCGAAAAAATACACTGCTACATCAAAAATAACGCACTTATTGAGAGAATGGTTTCAAGCTTTCATGTATTGGAATCCAGTGCAAATTAAATACAAATCACGCGCGTTATCACCGGACCTGTCCGTGGGCGTAGTGAGTATTGTGTGTCGGCCCGCTAAGAAAAACTAAAAGGGACTACACAAAATAAATGACTGTACTCGCCACCTCAGTCTACCCGAGACCACGGCAACGCTGCCGAAACGTCGGGAAATAAGGTAATTACGTTTTACCTAATAAATAACGTATAATATATAACTAACGCAGTTACAAATCGCATTTGTCGAATTGTCTTTACTCCGTAGAGGTAAGTTACACTCATAATATAATCATTTGCATCAATACACGTCTATTATTGTGCGATAACAGCCTTTATTCCAAGTGAGTTAAGAGCTACTAGGATGCTGCGATCAGTGACTGGTAGTATTCACTGGTATGTGGCCTTAAGGTGCAACCTACACTCCTACACTAAGAGCATCGATATAATTGAAAGGTATGTGAGACTTGATGCAGCGTTATTAAATCTTTACTCCGGAGCATTGAATCAGGGTTACTGACAAAATGATATCTCAGCCATTATGGACGCTCTCCAAATAAAACAAAGCATGACAAAGACCGTTTATTAATTATTATGTAATAATTAAAGTAATAAAAAAAAAACACGAATCGTACAAACGGATTCTGTGGCGGTACGAATTTTGCCGGGACGCTAGTAACGACATGTTTTGGAGTAGATTTTGAATAAGATATTATTATAATTTTTATTTCGCCAAATCCAAACACATATTCATCATTACAATACAAGTCTGTACAACCAAAATGATGACAGGAAAAGCAGAAAAAAAACTACAAAATAAGCTAAAGTCGGTCACGGAATTATAATCTGCATAAAATATGCCAAATGAGACGACGGAATTAAAGATGGTAAAAACATGGAGCAAAACTACCTCACACCAGAATTACCACAGAAAGTCAACAAACGTATACCTACGTAAACTCCTAAGTATTCAAACAAACGTAACAAGAAATGAACCTACCGCAGAATCTGTGAAACCTGCAACTGGCCTCGGTTGACCGATTCAATAATTCGTTGGCTCAGTTCAGGGTAATGGTGTACAATTTATTGTATTCTGATTGCGCGAAAAAAACATGTAATGGGCATTGTCACATCCTATTTTTTTATTCTATAAATCTAAAATATAGACTAATATAATAAGAAACTAATTTGAATATTTTCTTAATTTTTGATGTATTTTTTTTTATTAATTATTTAAAGTTTTGTAAGTATGACGTCATTACTGGCATTATGAACTACGTTCATTGAATTTATTCATGACAAAAAGTTCACGTTTGACAAATTTTAATGTTGTTGTTGAACGAATTTTTTTTTAAATTATTTGTAGGCTAATGGAACTAACTACAGCTTTAGAGCCAATGATGACGTCATTGAAAGAAAAATGAAGTGAACATTATTTTGCGATAAATATTAATAATACGTTTTTATTTTAACTATTTAAACCCCTAATAGTAATCAGTATCCCTATTCCTCGAAATAGTTTTCACTTTACGACAATCGACAATCGATGCCTCCCTGATCAATTCCCATTTGTTAATCTCAGTGACCTATACCTAGTTCTAATTGATAAGTTTATTTTTTCATGTTACTTTATAGTGCGCCTCCCGCTTTTACACTGCCTGCCTTATCTATAAGTGAGAAATGTTTCATAGGACAGATAAGTCAATGCCCAAAATTGTAAAATATACAAATTCTCCTTGTCTGTGCCTGTATTTTCTCCAAATAAATTAAATTACCATTTGTGGTAACACGTTGTTGTTCATGGTATCTATGTACCAACCTTGTATGTCATTACAGTTCAACAACACAATTGAAATAAAAAAAATCTGACTAGTTGTTCATTATTATTCTTGATATCTTAACGGGCACCAGTAAGCGAACATGGTTAAAACTAAAACTCTATTGTTGTACTGAAAACGGAATTTTCGTAAGCCGTTCATAGGTAACTTATCTGGACTCAGCCCATGGCAGTGACTGGAAAAGAAGAGAGGAAGATCGGTCTCACTGTCGTGTCTGAGAGTGTTTGAGAAGTGGCCTGACATCGGCTGATTATGTGATGATGATGATAAAAATAAGGTTGTGAGGTTTTAAGGTGGTGACGACCTCTGTGGCGTAGCGGTAGCGTGTCTGTCTACAATGCAAGAGGTCCCGGGTTCGCACCCGGCTGGGGATAAAAAAAAGCCCAGGTATTAGATGTTTACATGTTTGTAATATCGTTGTTTCTGGTTCCCACGACACAGGGGATCCTAGTGTGGGGCCAGAAGCAATGTATGTGCCTGTATGTAAATGTTATGTTATATTATGTAAAGCGTTTTAGAAACAATAAACTGGAACGTCTTCAACTCTGTTTTATTTATAATGTGAAACAGAAAAAAACTTGATAAAAAACAGAATAAGCAGGTAAAAGACGATGGATGTATTCTGGTCTAGTTGAAATGTAAAGTACCTAGTACGTAATGCCAAAAATTTAAAGAAATCTCAAAAATGGGTGACGTAATGATAGACTGTATTAAAGAAATATAAAAAAATGCGCGCGCTCGTGGCCTAGCCGAACCGAGTGATTGCAATCAATCACTAGAATTAAGCAACAACAGACTCGGCCTGGTGCAGGATGGGTGGCCGTCCCGTGACTACCGCTAGTGGCGCTTCCTGCAGGAAATACTGATAGTTACAACAGAATTTATATTGTTTTACACGAGTAGCGCTCGTGGCATAGTCAAACCGAGTGATAGGAATCAATCATAATTAAAACTGTTTTTATACGGATTTATGCTCGTTTATTACATTTTTACAATTTTCCAACGTTTCGGCACTTTTTCAGGTGCCGTGGTCCCGGATGACTGTCTACTATGTCTAATTATGTCTACTGCTCGTGTTAACCTTAGAAAATACTATAGGAATCAATCACTTAATTTTTTGGCGGAATGTAGTAAAGTAATTTTAATTCTAATATGGATTTCCGCAAAGTAACGCATGATACTTCGCATGATTGATAACAATATCAATCACTTGAGTTAAGCAACAACTGCGGTCATGTGCAGGATAGGTGACGGTCCCGTGACTACCGCTGGTAGCATTTTTCCGAGCGCTTCCGTGCTTCGCAAGGCACGCTAAGCCGTTGGTGCCCGCTGTCATGTAATGGCATTCGTTAATCCATGTCAGAGGCCTTATGGGCGGCTTGATCACTTCTTACAATCCTCCACCAACCCGGACTTGGCCCTCGTGTTGGAGTATGGCCTAACCTTCCTGCGATGCAGGAAGAGACCCGTGCCCCAGCAATGGGGACGTTCAAGGGTTGATATCGAAAAAAAACGAAAAAAAGATGGTGTAAAGAGGTTTGCGCCGTTACAAGGTATACTTATTGATATTCATGGATATACTACACAGATCTCGTTAGCCCTGTAATACTAAGTACAACTAAGTATTATACAAGACTTAGTTGTTCGAGACAAGATATTGCTACCATAAGCATTAAGGGCAAAGCGGTTCCTCTGTATGTTGTTACAGCAGATAAAGATGGTCGTGACAAGAAAATCATCAAATCATGACTTCTCTTGTTTAGCTTAACTTCTTCGTTGCTGGACAAAAAAAACCTGCCCAATTGGCTGTACTTCAGGTTTGATGCCTTAATTATCTTAGGTTTTTATAGTAAAAACAAGAGTTTTGATAGCCGGAGCATCAATTATCTAGCCTATAAATAGAGGTAAGTTCTTGTTCAGCAAGTTTTTTAATTTATGCGAATCTTCGGATCAAACCTGAAACGTATTATAATATATAGTCAAGGGCGGTGGTAGCGGAGCGGTGTAGAACGCCGGCCTCTCAATCGGGAGGTCGTGGGTTCAAACCCCGGCATGTACCAATGACTTTGTTTTATAAGTAATGTACATTTGTGAAATTATAGTAGCAATACCAGTCGCCGACGGTGAAGGAAAACATCGTAAGGAAAACCTAGTGTCTGAAGTGTTAACGTACATCAGCGCTTGCTACGTACAATGGCCCAACTATGAGGCTAAGTGCGGAAATCTCAGGTCTAACTAACTATATAGTCACTTCACTTCGTGAGTTAACCCGCAGTTTGGTTAGGTCCACACGATGTGACTTGTCTTTTCTGTGGTCTAAGCCGACTAAGCCGTCAGGATTGTATAGGTGCTGGGCAAACCCTAAAACAATTTCACATGCACTCCAGCGACTGAATAGTCCCTTAACAAATCTAGTGTGAGTGAAGTTGCCACTGGACGCTGTATAAATCATCTATCTCAGTTTATCGATATGAATCCTTCTATGTCCGCACTGCTGGGGCACGAGTCGCTTCCTGCATCGCAGGAAGGTTAGGCCATACTCCACCACGGAGGCCAAGTCGGATTGGTGAAGGATTTTAAGGCAGTGGCAGAAGTTATGAAGCCGCCCATAAGGCCTCTGACATGGTTTTACGACTGTTATTACATGATAGCTGACGCACCAACGGCTTAACGTGCCTTGCGAAGCACGGAAGCGCTCGGAAAAATGCTACTAGCGGTAGTCACGGGACTGTCACCTATCCTGCACATGACCGCAGTTGTTGCTTAACTCAAGTGATTGATATTGTTATCAATCATGCGAAGTATCATGCGTTACTTTGCGGAAATCCATATTAGAATTAAAATTACTTTACTAAATTCCGCCAAAAAATTAAGTGATTGATTCCCATCACTCGGTTTGACTAGGCCACGAGCGCTATTCCTGTAAAACAATATAAATTCTGTTGTAACTGTCAGTATTTTCTGCTGGAATCAATATTTAAGCGACACAACACCAAATTGTATGCCAAAGTCTGCAATAACAAACAAAAAACACGATGCCCGATTAACAATTGGTCATACCTACAACCATGGGAAGGGGCATGAATAATGCACAAGAGTAAATCGCTAATAACTGGTTAGGAGCGATTCTTTGGCGTAGCAAATCGAAAGGCTGAGCCTTAATTAAGGTATAATCGGAGTATTTACAATTATAATTTCAGTTGTATTGCTATGTTTGGCTGAATGTTAATTTAATTAATGTGCTTCGGAAAGGTATGGTGAAACTTATATACTTAAACAACGTTTATTATCAGAGCAACTTCAAAATATCTGAAAGTCATCACTTCATCATACCAATATTATAAAGGCGAAAGTTTGAGAGTGTGTATGTTTGTTACTTCTTCACGTCTAAACGGCTGGAGTGATTTTTAACAAATTTGGTATAGAGTTAGCTGACATCCTGGATTAACACATATGCTACGTTTTACTGCGGGAAAATATGTTATTCCCATGGGAAAATCGATTAACCGCGGGCAACTCCGCGGGGCACAGGAAGTATAATACAATAATAATGCAGCCTCTAAAGAGAGCCTCACACTCTCTCATAGAGAGGGTGTCAGCTAACTCCATACTAAATTTTATTAAAATCGCTCTAGCCGTTTAGACGTGATGAAGTACAAACATACACACAACCTTTCACGTTTATAATATTAGTGTGACTGTCCCTAACCATTCCTTTCTTTCTTAACCATTCCTTTTATTCAAATTCAATTTCAAATTCAAATAATGTTATTTCAACGTAAAGAATTTACATTCTGTTTGCTGAATGTCAATGTACAATGTAAAATGTAAGCCGCCGCCTTCGGGCCGTATTGTAGTGGAGAAAAAGGCAGCGGAAAAAAAAACTCCACTCTGACCATCTTTTCTCAAATCTTCTTAAAACCAAATACATCAGTTGCCATTATGTAAACCTAATAAGATTTCATGATTGCCATTAACAACCCCAAATGCCAAAGCATCAGTCAAATGTCTCACAGTAATAGGGGAAAACATAATTGCTGCGGCCAGACACACGAACAGCACTCGTTCACGAGCATAACGCAGTGCTCAGCCATCACCAGTCTCAGTCCTTTCTTTCCTAACCATTCCTTTCTTTCCTAACTATTCGTTTTTATTTCTTTCATGCAGTACCCATGTACAGCGTGAAAGAAATAGAAATATAGAAATATTTTTTTAAAATTTTATTTTACATTTATACCGCTCCGCTACCACCGCTCCGCACCGCAAGTCATATCATCTTCTTCAGGCTATATTATGTAGTCCACTGCTGGACATAGCCCTCCCCTAATGAGCGCCATAGCGCCCTGTCTTCAGCTTGCCGCATCCAGCATCTGCCGGCAGTTTTCGCAGATCGTCATCCCACCTGGTCGGAGGGCGTCCTACACTACGTTTGCCGAGTCGCGGTTTCCACTTAAGAACACGTCATATAATAAATAATAAAAATGAATTATGACGATACTAGTCCGCTGCAACATAATAATAACAACCTCACAACAAAATCACTTATCCTAATCCCATAACGAGATAATTCGTGCCATAGTAAACAGACAAGGGTAATAAAAACTTTAAAAAGTGAAAATTACTTTGCTGAATTCCGCCAAAAATCCCACAAGCACCATGCGGTTAGTTAATGTACCGCACTCCCTCCCACTTTTTCGAGCAGAAGCAAGAGCCTCTAACACGAGGCATCCTCAGGCTCACAAGTGCAAGTGAAAAAGTGGGCGGTGCATTAACTAACCGCATGGTGCTTGTGGGATTTTAGCAAAGTAATTTTCACTTTTTAATTCTATTATGGATTTCCGCAAAGTAACCCCTGATTCCATACAATATAATAGATGCATAAAAAAACACTCAGAATGAGGCATAATTTAAAGCAAGGTGTAAGGTTGTACGGTAGCAATTTTAAAAAACCTATTTAGAGGCTAAAAATTCCACCCATGCCGGGATTCGAACCCGCCACCTCTGGTTATCCGTGCCAGCGCTCGCCCATTACCTCAGTTGGAAAGAACGCTGGCACGGATAGCCAGAGGTCGCGGGTTCGAATCCCGACATGGGTGGAATTTTTTGCCTCTAAATAGGTTTTTAAAATTTTCCTTAGCACGGGTTAGTGCATTAAAAATAAAAATAGTAAAATCGGTAACAATTTGTTTTTTATTTCATCTAAAAATGTGATGTGCTAGAACGCTTCCCATAAACCATTATCTTATCATCATCAACCCATGAGATGAAATTAGTTTTGCGCCAAAAATGTGTTTATGGGCGTCCAATTCGAAACAGAGATTTTTCAATGCTACTAGCTAAGATATACTACCATATGGGTAAATTGATATCATGGAAAGGTCGATGGAAGCACGGAAAATGTGCCAATAGTATGGAATCTGCGGTAATACTATGATCATTATCCGCTAAAGATGATTGCTACAAGCTCAATTTACAAGTGTTTATTAGCCTTCCCAAGGCTTTTATAAAATTGATAGAATAATAAGATCCTGCCCTGCTGCATGTTTTCGCCTGCATATATCTTTTTAACATAACATTTTACATACTGGCACATACATTGCTTCTGGCCCCACACTAGGATACCCTGTGTCGTGGGATCCAGAAACAACGACATCACACACATGTAAACATCCAAGACCTGGACTGTTTTTTTGTTTCCAGCCGGGATTCGAACCCGGGACCTCTTGCATGGTAGGCAGATGCGCTACCGCTACGCCACAGAGGTCGTCTTTTATTTTCTTACTGCGTAGTGATATCTTGCTTTCTGCAGAGAAATAAAGAGAGATGAGGGTTGTCAATAGGAGGAAAACATTTACCGCATAAACATGCATCGGGGGCAGACACAGGTTCTTATACCTACTAAAGTAGACAATTTTCATTAAAATGTAAAATGTACTTTGCTAAAGTCCGCCAAAAATCCCACAAGGACAATGCGGTTAGTTAATGCACCGCCCTCCCTCCCACTTTTTCAAGCAGAAGCAAGACACGAACACACCACCACCGACACCAATACTTGTGTAAAAAAATGGCGGTGGTGGTGGTGGAAACTAATTTTTACATTTTAATGCTGACTAATTGACGAAAATTATACAATATATAAAGGGCGACGACGACCTCCGAACGGTTCACTGGCATGTGACAAACTCCGGCCTCTCCCTGCCCCATACAGGCATAAGTTAGTGTGTATCATCAACCCATTATGCCCCTACCGAGGAGCTCGGGTCTCTTCCCCGAGGAAGGTATAGGCCATACTCCACCACGGGGGCCAAGTCTGGAATGGTGGAGGCTTGCAAGACTAGTGGCTGGTCTTACTGTCAGTAGTTTTCTAGCCGCCCTAAGGCCTCTGACTTGGCTTAACGACTGCCATCTATCGACGGCAGCTGACACCAACTGCTTAGCGTGCGTTGTGAAGCACGGAACCGCTCGAAAAAATGCCACTAGCGTTAGTCATAGACGGACACCCATCCGTGCACCGAACGCGCCCTATGTTGCTTATCACTCAGGCAGCCAGGGCTACGAGTGATTCGTATTGTCCATGTTTGTGTGTATCTCAATATATAATTAACGATGTTCCAAGAGTTATCTATTTACCTATATAATTACGACTAAGTTTTGGCGCGTCTAAGCTTTTTACGCTCAATTCTCGGAATGCCACGTGACTTAGGTTATGTCTGGCCCGTTGGAAAAAAATGATACATGGTAACACGATAGCACGAGTATATCACCACAGAAGGTCCATGCAGCACCAGTGACATTTTCATTGTCGCTTCAGAATTCAAATATTTGTTCCATGGTGTATTTCTCACCGGGCATCATTGAAATCCACTTATTCTATACTTAACAGACAGTCGTTTTTTTGGGATGTCAATATATTATAATGAATTCTTTATTGCACAAAAGACAGTGTAAAGGAGGTGGAATTAAAACAACTCTCAAAACTGGATACACGTAGTAAGTTCCAAATTGTTGGAGTGTTGAAATTGGATAATCAACTGTCGACAATGCAAGACTTTAATAAGTATACTAAATGAATAGGACTCACTCCAGAAGCCGTCTCTCAAAAAATTTGAGAATGTTCTTATTTACCATTAGTGCGTACGGCGGATTGGCTGGTTCAATCACTTAGATTCGTGAACACATTGGAGACAAGTTTAAGCACGAGGTTTTTTTTTCAATTAGTTAGTACTACCAATTCTGTTCAAAACGTGGCTCGAACGTCCGACTCTGTATTGTAAGTAATATATTTATACATTTTTTTGTTTAGGCTTGAAACTGCCCTCTCCAGGGCACATGCCTAGTCTCAGAGAGAGATTACGGGCATAATTACCACGCGTGCCCACCGCGGATTGGCAATTAATTTCAAGCGCTGAGGTATTTGAACCCCTCAGACACTCAGGTATCCTCACGATGTTTTCATGTTTAAGCCTGAGGAGGGCGAGATAAATAGTCGCTCTAAGAACGAGTCTTAGCGAAAGCACTTGCTTAAGAATCGATTTGTCTATCATAGACAGTACTTTGGCACTCTCTAAGTCGCGAAACCCGGACTAATTCATAGCATTGGCCTAAGAACATTGTAACACCCCACCCCGCGTAAAAAAAAGACTTTAACCCACTTAAGAAGAAAATACGTACAATAATAATTAACCTACTAAAAAAACTATGATGCAAAACACTCTAATGGCCAACTGTGATCGTCTAGTCTAATGAGAACCCTTCGTTGTGAACGTATTAGTAACCTAAGCTCTTTTAGGATATGAGATTGAGTAACGAGAGTGTGTAAGAGATCCGTTTAAATACAAAGCAGAATTTAGATTAATGAACAGGAATCAAAGGTTAGCTTAAAGCAAATAAATATAATGAAAACAGCAATCAGGCGAATGAAACAAGCGAAAGCAAGATATGATTTAAAATAAATTAAATAGATAACAGGTTAAGCTGCAATGAAGTTAAAAGAAACAAAACTAGGATGAAATATGTAACTCTTACAAAAACTACTTCTAAATAAATAAAATATAAAAGTACCAAATAAACCAAATGTCATACAGCAAACACGTGAGTGTTATAGTATAACGTCCCCTACCAAAAAGGCCGGTTAAGACAGACATTATTAGCCGACTAGGTAGATAAGAATGGAATAATATGAGATGAGTACAATACTCAGTTATCTACTAGTCGATAGAGCTAATTATATCTACCCTGGATGGGGTATGGCCACCACTACGTTATACTGTTAATATATACTTATAAATAATAAACTATGACAGACTAGAAATAAGAATAGGTACAGTGATTCATTATCCCGAGTCTATTCCTCAAGTAGACATACATAATTACGCGAGAATTGGCAAAGCGACGTTCAGCAGTACAATGCATTGGCAGTTGACGAAAGTGAGAGAGGTAGGTAGGTAACCAAATGCACAAAGTACGTTGGAAAAGACTTCACCGAAGCTTACCAACACTGAAACAATCTGGCCAAACTCACGCAACCATGAAATGCCACTATAGGAAAAATCAATCAACTAAAGAAAATACTAACGATAAAATCTGTACATATTCCCAAAATAAATATAATAACCTAACTACGTATGTGCCTTAAGTATCACACACAATTAACGCAGGAATTGGCAAAGAGACGTCCAGCAGTACAATGCATTGGCAGAAGAGTGAGAGAGAGAGGTAGGTAACCAAATGCACAAAGTACGTTGGGAAAGACTTCATCGAAGCCTACCAACACTGAAACAATCTGGCCAAACCAACGCAACTATGAATGATACTAAAGCACAAGTCATCAGAAGGAAATAAATATAATAAACGCACAACAAGCATAATTAGGTATAAAAGTCTTAAGACCCAGGTCATTACACACAATTAACGTAAGAAACGGCAAAGGGATGTTCAGTAGTACAATGCATTGGCAGAAGAGTGTGAGTGAGGTAGGTAGACCAATGCACAAAGTACTTTGGAACAACTTCATCGAAGCTGACCAAACTGAAACATCTCAGCCGAACCCACGCAACCATGAAATAATGCCAAGAATTAAGCCAATATACCTACTACAAATATAAGCTTTACTATTAAAAGTCTATAGTGGCTTCTAACTACTCACTAACGTCCCATAACGTCCTTTCATTGCCTATCATAATCCGTAATTTGCTAACCCTATATATTGGACACCCTATATCGCGACTATATTCGGACTATGCGTTCCTATATAGTATAATTATAATCTACTAACAAATGTAACATAATATAAACCGTAATTTACCACCCTATATACTGGACACCCTATATTGCGTATATGCCGCCTATGTGTTCTCATTCAGTAGTAAGTACCTATATGATCTATTACAAACGTAACATACCTACATAACTACGGTCGAGAAAAGTACGCACCTACCTACATAAACGCAAGAGTTGAATGACCCGAAGGTCACGAGTTAGACAGCTATTATATAGGTACCGCATCGCTCTAAACCTATTCCTTAGTTCGATGGAAATGTCGCTGTTAGGTTAATATGCACAGAACCTCACACCTAGTGTTATCTAACAATCATTGATATTAAATATTGACAGAAGTTGTAAACAATACGTTTAGTAGGTACCAAATCAGAATTAAAATGCTATAATTTTCTAACGGGTTTAGACAGATTTACCTACCTTACCCTAATTGAATCGAGACATTAAACGTAACGCTTTTATCTACCTAATTTAATAGCTTCAATAGGAAACATTGAGGAGACACCAATTCACTTATTCGTCAATTTAAAATGATCCTAACAAACGAATAATGACCGCATATGTGGGGAGCTGGGGAAATACTTACTCTCATCATTCAACTCTGGATACCCTGGAAGAAAAAGGGGAGCCTACCTAACATTCCCAGCCCAGTAAGCTAATGAATTTAACCACCAAACAAATTGTTTCAGCAAAACAAACCCCATTTATATTTAATCGTGTGTATGTGTGAGTGCCTATGGTGTTTCCCTAGTCACAGCTATTACCTATCGCTATCCTCCCTAACTCCGGAAAACCTAACTGTTTCAAGTCATTAATTTCTTTTAATGCACTAACTCGTGCTAAGGACTGACTTGACGCAGTTACCTTTCAGACTTTCTGGCCGGCCAGAGTGTGTAGCCTAGGGTGTGTATGCGTAAGTGGTTTATGGGATCGGTACCACTTACAGGGTAAGAATATACGGAATATAATACATAGATATGTTATGGGTGCAAAGTGCCAGAGGGCTGGAATCGTCTGTCACGCAGGGAAATAGCAGGGGGAAAATTGCTATACCACAAATGCTAGTGGAAGGAGATCTAACACCACATTCACAAGAAGCATTTTAACCCAATTTTCAAGCTAGATAATTAATATGAAATTATCTCAATTAAGTAATTAATTATGACATCTAATTATATAGGAAAATTATTTTACAAATAAAATTGGGCACACCTCCGGTGAAGGGATTCTTTAAACCTTTCAACCAAAGCAGACTCAGATTCAACCGTAGCATAGTAAGCAGAGCTAGATATTGGAATTCCTCATTTAGTCTGTCAAATCAACTGTATAAGGCTACCAAGTGAATTCGCTCTAAATTCACACGTTTGTATGCGGAATTAAATATGATGCAAACCTCTGAAAGCTATGGCGCAGACATGTCATTGATAACCTCGTGTGCCTACATCGAGTCGAGTAGGTATTCGACAAAGGCTAGCCACACGGCCTATCCCTAACATGCCCTTGCCACCGAGAGTTTTGTTTTGCACACATTTATTTCCCCAAAAACGCTGTACTGTGGAGAAAAAGGGTTAGTTCACAATTTATTTCGCGGAAGCTACACTAATCACAAATGCTGAAAACCATATTTTACGCGGAAACCTTCTAGCTAATTGTACGGAATACTCACCAAAACCGTTCCTAACATTTACACTTTTTACTTTCAAATCTAATTCCCTAGCTCCGAAAGTACCTCTAAACCTGAGACTTCACACCAGGGCTGATACACTAGGAACGCAATGCCCACAGATGATGCTAGGTCACAAATCCAAAGCCACTTTCCTATTACCGAATTTAAATGCAATCGAAACTCCCCAGTTCTAATAAATTCACACAAAATGGCGAATTTTCCTACGAGCGGAATAGGTGTACGTACTATTAAATTTCCTGGTCCAGAATGCGTGCGCGCCGTTGGCGCCTCGGTCTTTTTATAGCCTCGCGAAACAACCCCGCGCGTCCAAAATGGCTCCGCTACCAATTCCGCTTTGTCTAACCCATCATGAAACCTAATGACACCCGATTGGCCAGCCGAAATACACCTCCATCTCGTTTCAGAACTTTAATGTTTTGATATTTTGTAAATTAATTTCCTGTGTCTTAATGTAATACATTATTTATTTTCTATTTATTTATCTCGATATTTCCTGTTTAATTGATTTGTCTACAATAATTTCTTTTTAACAATTTATTCCAACACACCACTGACCTGCGGCACAATGCTTACGGACAACTAACTAACTTCTGTTAATATATAGGTTTAGGGTAATGTTTGTGTTAAAACATCCTTTCAATTTAGTACAGATTTACCTAGAAATACTCTACTTAGCCTACAATTGCGAATTGAAACGTTATAATCATTTTAGTAGGCGCCGCGGCAACCAGTGGCGCCAAAACCGGAATCGGCTAATCGGAGAACTACAACCCACCAATACAGCAATACTCTAAACTCACACACGCAACCCTGTAAGAATACGAGAAGAAGCTGCGTTCAATAATATTTAATTATTAGGGATGCCCTGAATGCTACATTTCAAAAGTGATGAATGATTCAATTCCTTTCCCGAACATTTAATAAATAGCTCTTTAGCAGTTCGTGACTTAATATATTACATGTCATGTTTCATTCCAATTTACAAGTAACAACTTTAGCTATCCCTCTAGCAACAATTATAAATAATTACACAATTCGCAAATATTATGGTATTAAGTTACTATACTTTGAAATTTTGATTTTATTGAAATAAATAACGTGACAAGACTATCGAAGGCATAGAGCCATGAAAGAAAATCAATAAACAATCAAAATAGAAATTACTACCTTCGAAAAATTATGTTAAGAATAATAACCGTTATACAACAGAAACATACATTACAACATTAGTCCCATACTGTCCCAAGCGACGTGCATGGTTGTTTTAAAAAAGTTGAACGGAATCGAACCCGCGTACCGTCCGATCTCCGCACTATTAATACCTACCTTATACGTGCGTCACTCGCCTAACTGTAGGTACGTGTCTCGGCAGACGGCGCCGCCGGTTACTAACGCGGAACGGAATGAGACCATGTGGTACACCTACTCTCACGTTCTTTTATAGACATTGAGTTTATGATTGATTATCATACGAGATTACGTTTAGGTGATCTAGATATTAAAAGGGATATGAAGGGAATCATTCGAGTTCCTTTTCTTTTGTTTAAATCATTCAACCCCAACACTAGCCTAGATAGGTTAATATCCATTCTCAAAAGAAAGTAGATGTTCTTTGATTGATTAATTATGAGCTTTATTTATTTTGTTTTTGTGAATAGACCATTTTTTTTTACAGAGACTTGTAATATTACATCAATATGTTCTAAATTAGTTTCCTTTCAAGACAAGACACATTAATAACCTCTGAATGTAGCCGTAAAGAACATTTAGTGATCTCAGTCTCGGCTAGATGGAGCTAGTAGTTATTTTGATTTATTGAGTTTTATTAAATTAATTGTTTAAGAGAATATATTACTTTTACAAAGTCTCTAATATTACATCGGTGCGTTATACATTAGTTTCCCTTCATAACAATATATATTATCGACATACTACTGAGTTTAAATTAATTATCGTTTAGTGATTCTATTCTCTCCTAGGTAGGGCTAAATTAAATCTTTTAGAGATTATTCTTATTTATATTTTTAGTGTATGGTTTTCTGTCATTAAGTCAGTAACATCAAATCGCTGTGAATAACTCAGTATACTTTGATAACATTTCCTCGACACTGAGTTTTACCTACTTAACTACCAGGTAAATGCTTTTAAAATCTACAAGCGCGTGCAAAAACAAAAAGTATATTGAAATTTGTTCTTAAAATCTACTATTTTAATAGTGATAGCAATTAACATTTGATTTGAAAGCCGTTGAAGGGAATCTACTTCCCAGCCGCCGATAGCGCCATCTATATGTTAGGATGAAATGCCGTGTCACAAGTGATAGGTAGCGGACGAGTTTTTTCCAATCGATAGTCTATTAGTTGTGCGTTCGTCCACTGCAGATGTCGTTGTAACTTATTATTTTATTCCACTATTTATTCAGTCCTCCCTAAATTCTTGTTGCAAAATTTAATCTAGGTATAACAAACCCTGTTAGAAAACAAAATAATGTCTAGCTGTATTTCATTCTTAGAATGGACTACTACATAAAGAATCCTATTGCATAATTTTGTTTTGATTAAATGCAAATTGGCCCAGCGGCGACAGACGCCGATCTCCACCGGAAGGCCGCGGGATCGAACCCAGCCTCACTCAGCAAGCGGAATGTTTTTCTTTTCTTTTTATGACTAATAACGGAAATGTCGATTAGTACACAAACAAACCTCAACAAATCCCCAGAAAGCGTCCCCGCTACGAAACTTATTTGTTGTATTTATAGATTTATTGTAATGCCTGACATGAATGATAAGGACCTTCTAACGACTAAAGTGCCTACCTACGTAATCAATCTCGTTAAATAAAGTTTCCGCGATTTTACTACGTAACCTATCTCGAACCAAACTCGCACAGAACACAATTCAAATTTATATTAACGATCGTGAGCACTTGTATGGACCTTGGTCCGTTACAACATGCTTAGCTAAGCAAACGTCTATTTTAGTAACGCATTGATACTTCGCTAAGTTAGCCTGAAGTAATGCTTACGGAAGCAGGAGTACGGACTTGGGCTAAGCAACGACTATTTATCTCTAGTAGATAAGATAAGATCACCAGTACCTAGTGGTACTTGTGATCTTATCTTATCTATAGTATGTATAGATAGAATAAGACAAATCATTTTATTAACCAACGCACGGTAATTATACTGAAGTAGCTGGTACAGTTAAGTATTGCAAGCTTTCACTAATATTTTCACACTCAAGGTGTGACTAATATAGCCTGAAGAAGTACACAATCACTTGACCTGGTTAGAAAACTGTGTTTTAAATTTCGTTATCAACCCTTGTATGTCCCCACTGCTGGGGCACGGGTGTCTTTCTGCATCGCAGGAAGGTTAGGCCATACTCTACCACGGGGGCCAAGTTTGGGTTGGTGGAGGATTGTAAGACAGTGGCGGGCCTTACTGTCAGAAGTTATGGCTTAACGACTGCCATTATATGATGGAAGCGCTCGGAAAAATGCCACTAGCGATAGTCACGGGACGCTCACCCATCCCGTACCTGACCGCGCCTGTTGTTGCTTAACCAAGGATTGATTCCTGTAATTGATTGATGATTGATTCAAGTGATTGACTCGGTTCGCCTAGGCCACGAGCGTTTTAAATTTAGCGATTAGAATTTCGGCAACTTGCCTGGACAATATGAACTGAAGCGGAGTTTCTGTACCTTCATTGCACGTTTTATGAGTACGATTGTTGATGTATGAAAACATGACGGGCAAATTGTCCGAAGATGCCACGGCCCAGCCGCGGTCAAGGTTTCATTGCCGACTCCATAATTTTTAATTAAGCATACGTTACTTGTTTGGTGAACTGCAAAAAAACACAGCCTTTTTTTAGTTCAACACGATTATTTGTTTTTTTAACGGATAATAGAAATATCAGAGTTTAATGTTTCCGTATTTTTGTTCGTGGGTGCCTGTTACTAGTAGGTAGTCATTATTTAGATAATGGGTTAAATTATGAGCTATTCTTAAGATTATATGAAGCTCGAAGCGTTTATCTAATTAAACACTGTAAGAACCAACGGATATGTGAAATATTAAGAGTGGGAAAATATACCAAAGCAAGGGTATCAGGAATGCTTCTCTGCGCAACAAAACATTGCTACAGCATAATACTCCTACAATGTATGCCTTAATTATAGCTTTGGACATATTTTCGAAGAAATTATTAATTTATGGTTCCTCAGGATGAAGTTGCGCAGAATGTGGCAAACCCTAAGCTTATCCCGGATCCCGAAACCCCGGAGTTGTACTAGGGCTACCCCTCCGGGATACAGGCGTGTCGTTATTAGTGTTTTTTAGATTACAATGTTTCAAATTTGTCATTTTCTCGAACGTATAATACCTGTTATTATTTAATTTGAAGTAAGGAATCGCCCGTAGCCCCGGCTGCCTGAGTGATCTTAAACGATGAAGAAAGTTAAGCAACATAGGGTGCGTTTAGTGCATGGATGTGTGACCGTCTATGACTAACGCTAGTGGCATTTTTCTGAGTGGTTCCGTGCTTCGCAAGCCACGTTCAGCAGTTGGTGCCGGCTGCCGTCAATAGATGGCTAAGCCAAGTCAGAGGCCTTAGGGCGGCTTGAAAACTTCTGACCGTACAACCAGCCACTAATCTTGCAAGCCCCCACCAATCCGAACTTTGCTCCCATGGTGGAATATGGCCTATACCTTCCTAAGGGAAGAGACCCGTGCCCCTCTGTGGTTACATAATGAGTTTATGATGATGATAATTTTGAAGGCTTGAGTTAAATTCTGTGAAAGAACGAATTATTTCTGTAACAAAAACCAACAGCATAAATCGAGAATAAACATAAAAAACTCATCCAGAACCCTTTACTGGGAAGAGGTATTATAGTTGGCACCTTAAATTGAACCTTATCACTTTTAAATAGAGCCCAAAACCAAAGAAAAATCATACTAGCTATACCGGTTAAAAGGGTTAATAATGATAATTAGTAAGTAAAGTTTGCTGTGTGGTGTCGGCCTAGAGAATAGCACCAACCCAAATTCTTCCCGCGGGTGTCGTAAAAGGCGACTAAAGGACACAAACCGGGGGTGGGCAGTAGCGCCCCCTGCAGTACAATTCCACCAAACTGCGATACCCAACCCGCACGCCCAGCGTGGGGATTATGGGCATTACCCCCTAATCATGGCACAACCTTGCGCTAGCGCTCATTAGGGGAGGGCTATGTCCAGCAGTGGACTAATATAGCCTGAAGAAGAACTAAAGTTTGTAACGAAAAAAGTATTTATCCATTAAAAAAATATATATAACTTAACTAGGCTGTGGATCCAACACTCGTGGGGTCCATAATATCAATAGATTTGCCATTTCTAATGGGCACGTCTTTTATTTGGAAAACAAATGAGAAGACTAACATATTATTCACTACTAACAATGCTAGTACATGAAGGCACAAAACAAGCCGTGTTCTCTACGTCTCAAACGTAACAGATTAACATGTATTTAAACTGTGAATGGAGTATTCGGGTCACAACCGAGTGTGAGTGCCGTGGGAGGCATCTTAACACTTCTCTAGGTCATTTAACTTGGCCTGAAGTATTGTTTGGCATTCAACGTGTGGCTTATTTGAGTATAGTCAACTGAGACGCCTGTTTTGTTTTATAGTGACTCTTGTTGTTCTGGGGATAAGAGTCAGAAATTTTTAGTATCCCTTATTTCAAAAAGAAAAAAAACGAAACTTGGACGAACTGACTCAAAATTGGATGAGAGCGAAAAATCTACTTTGTTCAATATCAAGATTTGCTGCAACTCCACGGTAACTCTTATCTTGTAAAGAATAAGTGCGAAAATGTTTGTACCTATTTGCGAGTTCGGAGTAGGTCAAATCGGATAACTCCATACAGTGTAGGACTTAATTAGTAGCTCTACAGGACGTGGGTTCAGCTCATCTTTATTCTAACACAGGCTTTTCCCACCTGCCGTCTGTCGTCCTTGACGTTTTCCAATCTCTGTTACACACAACCCATTGTATATCCCCACTGCTGGGGCACTGTTCTTTTCCTGCATCGCAGGAAGGTTAGGCCTTAATCCACCACGGGGGCCAAGTCCGTGTTGGAGGAGGTATGTAAGACAGTGGCGGGCCTCACAGTCAGAAATTATCAAGCCACCCATAAGGCCACTGACATGGCTTAACGACTGCCATTACATGGCAGCCGGCACCAACAGCTTAAAGCGCTCGGCAAAAATGCCAGTAGCGGTAGTCACGGAATAGTCACCCACCCAGCACCTGGCCGCGCCTGTTGTTGTTAGTTAACCTTAGTGATTGATTCCAATCATTAGATTCCAATAGCCCACGAGCGCTTCCGTATCTCTTTTCTATAGACTTATCGCAGAGACCAAGGTTCATCATCGCTCGTTATGTCGCTCTTTGACCGACCTGCAGCGTGTGTTATCCACTTCGTAGCAGTAAGAACAAACTTAGGTACCTGTGGGCAAGCATAATATTAAAATTAATAATGGTCACAACATAAGACAACTAAATCGGAAGACAGTTGATATTTAAAAATAAAAACTGACATTTCTATTTGTGGATTGTCAAGTACCTACCAAGCATCTAACATTTGAATGTTATGTCCGCTAATTTCGCAAACAGCATTTGGAAACCGTAGTGGTCTTTGTATTGAATTGAAATAAAGATTTAGTAAGCTCCACTTCAAGATGGCTTACGCCTCATTTGCTCTCTGACTTAATGATGGATGACGATGGTGCCTATGTGATGATATAGATATTATAGTCAGTTCAGTAATAAATTGTTATACAATGTACGTGTATAATGCAGATAGAATTCATATTCGCAATATACGATTTGGTCTTAAAATTTCAACACTATTTGTATTGAAGCTCATGATTTATTTCCTCTTTTGCATTCTATTCCATCTAAAATATAGCACAGCACAAAAACACTAGACACAACTGTGAAAAACACCATTATAATAATAATGCAGCCTTTATTCGACGTACTGTAGAGCACAGGGGGCCGATTCTCGCCCATGCGGATTGAAAGCGTAGACGCAAAATACTCGAAGGCTTAGACATTTGTCGAATAAAAATAAGATAATTCGACAGAGTCATTAGACATTTATTTTCTCATTCTAATTCAATGTATGTAGAATGCCGTTCAGAATACAGATTTTGGGTATCGCTCGACTTTTTTCGTATAATTCCAAGTCATAACCCTTAAGAGTCGTATACGACTTATTTGCTAATGAAGTGAGAATTGGCACCCAGGCCTTTTCTCAGAGAGAGAGAACGGGCTTAATTACCTTAAAAGTCCATCGTGGATTGCCAATCTCAAGCATTTCCTTAGGATGTTTTCGTTGGACCTATGTATAGAATGATTTATTTTGCCACAAATAAATATGCTTACATAAAAATAATTATAAAATAAAATGTGCGCGTGACAATGATAGGTACTATTTCAGCGTTTGCTGTTTCTGATTCGAAACAGCGCTGATTTTCACTTTGTAGTCCTTCTGAGCCCATGTTCCCTTCCTCTCTGAGAGAAGGCCTGTGCTCTGCAGTAAGACGTTAATAGGCTACATAAAATAACAGAGTCATAGCTCAGAGAATCAGCAAGCTTAAGTGGCAGTGGGCTGGCCATATCTAGCGAAGAACCGACAACCGTTGGAGAAAACATGTCCTTGAGTGGAACCGCGACTCGGCAAACGTAGTGTAGGACGCCCTCCGACCAGGTTTTAATTAATCTTTATTTACTTTAGGGACTTTTGTACACATAAGAGTGACGATGACAGTCCCATCGTAATTATACCACCACCACCAAATAAAGTACCCTTAAAGCTAACTATTATTACTAGCTGTAATATTAATGTACAGAAACTTATCCGCCTCCGACTAGGTGGGACGACGATCTGCGAAAAACTGGGGGCAGATGCTGGATGCGGCAAGCTGAAGACAGGGCGCTATGGCGCTCATTAGGGAAGGGCTATGTACAGCAGTGGACTAGTACAGCCTGACGACGACGACGAAGAACCAAAACATCTTTAGAAAGGCTGGCACCGCAACCTGTCGCGATGCAATGCTTAGTGACAGCCTCACGCCCGCCCGAGACCGTGATAATTAAAGTGAAACAAAGCTGACGACCTCGAAAGCTAACATTGCACTAAATTGGCAGCTTTCATCTTAGAACCTGTCTCTGAGGCTTAGTCTTAGCCTTTGTTCAAGTTTGGATATGTACAGACATGATGAAAAAGATCTACGATTAAAATACTGCGCTTCTGCAACCTTTACGAGAGATTAAATCTACATTGGTCAAGACAGTTTTCGTCTACGAATGCGTCGAGTGCACTTTATTCGTTACGCTGCCCGTAACTTTAATATGTGATTTGCACGCCTGAATGTCATCTCTAAATAAGTAAATTTATTTATTTCATAAAAAGACAACACTAGTTTATAAAAAGACAGCAGGATTTTATGAAAATTAAAGAAGAAGGAAATGAGCTTAGGTATTTTTTTATAAGTTTTCAACCAATGGTACATAAATTCTTGAAATGTTATATAAAGAAACTACAGTGTTCTTTAAAACTTGTCTCCAATAGGTACATACTCGTATATACATACATTTAATATAAACATACGTATAATATACAACCAAAACTGTCCACCCATAATTAATAATTGATAATTATGCTAATTAACAAATTAAACGAGCAAGTAATTCATTTATTTCCTTTTGAAAAAGGTATCAAAAAACAAAATTATGTACAATTTGAGTAATCAGGATGTATTCGCATGTGTGCGAGGCTGGAGTACATACTAGGAAAAATTCTTTATGACAGAGCTCCAGGCCCTCACTAAACTTATCATGCATTGTTTCTTAATTGTATAATTTTAAACATACTTAAGTATAAGTCGCTAACTTTACTTCCGGTGTTGATTACGTATATACTTCACTTACAATAACTTCAACTATCTATTTGGAAACCAACACTTAATTCGATCACAGAGAAAATTTTGAACAAGCTCAGAATTTTCATATAGTTCTGATAAATTGTTTGGTCTGTAAATTCCTTTTGGCTTCTGAGCTAGGTAAGTAAGCAAAAAATGCCAAGTTTATCTATTGAATAAAAATACAGTTTCTTAAGCAATTCTTTGCGAGCTGACCAAAGTTGTATGTAACCGAGTTTCCAGCGCAATATGCAAATATACGAAAGCACGTTAATTTCGACTCTAGAAACTGCAACAGGAAGACAAAAAAGTGATCAAATCAGACTGTTTTGATTCATTCAAAGTACTCGTAGCATTGTGAAATGACGACGATTTAACGAGATTCAGTCTGTTAGCCGACCAGTTGACCAGAAGATTGGTCTATAGATGTCAATAGGCATAACAGCAATAACGAATCTGCATGCAATAAATCGTATTTGTCGCATCAGTGGACCCGGCTCGATATTGTTAATCTTGTACGCTAATTTTGCTATTGCTCAAATTGCTAGCCAATTATTTTGAAACGATATTGGCCAAATTTAGATAGAAAATTTTAAATAGGTACCTAAAACATTAGAGATCAACTTATTTAAGCTGTGCAATAGATCAAAAGGTACTTTTTCCGTTTCCTGAAGAAAATTTAAACCAAATATATTATATTATTTGAAATTTTATATTTTTGTTTGTTACACTTTATTGCACAAAATAAAACTCTCAAAAAACAGGATTAACTTAAACTATTAGCAAATATGCACTTATTTCTAGAGAAATTTCTTCCAGCCAGCCTCAACGTTTATGGTACAATACAGGGAAAAGGGCAAGTAAAGAAAAGTACAAGTAATTTATTATACTATTTTCATTTTTAATGCACTAACCCGTGCTAAGGAACAAATTTTAAAAACCTATTTAGAGGCTAAAAATTTTTCACCCATGCCGGGATTCGAACCCGCAACCTCTGGCTATCTGTACCAGAGCTCGGATAGCCAGAGGTTGCGGGTTCGAATCCCGGCATGGGTGAAATTTTTAGCCTCTAAATAGGTTTTTAAAAGTAATTTATTTCAAACAATTAAATAATTAGTGAAGCATCTAGGCCAAATCGACTTTGAACTAACCTCCGGTTTCATCCCACACTATCCGTCATTGATGGAATCATAAAAACCATGTTCTAGTTATAAGCGCAGTCTCATGTGAACGATTACCTTATTGCATAATAAGTACAAAAAATACTGTGTAAAGCACAAAGAGTTCTCTCTTACAAACGTAATAGCTTCACAAATGTAGGTACATAACTTAGAAAACAAAGTCATGCCTTACAGTAGGACGTACCGTAAAGGCTGCAATATTATACAGCTTGGACAAAAGTTATGTAATCAATCACTTGTTTTATGGTCTGTTAGCTTTTAGGATATACCTCGGGCTCTAGAGTAGGTTTTCATACTGATGATCGAGTTCTGATTTCGAAAGTTTCATAGTAGTTTTTAACCTCTAAATAGGTTTTTAAAATATTAGTTCCGATTTCGAAATAAAGTATCATATTAGTTCCGATATTTCTATTACAGAAATATCGGAACTAACGAATATATCCGATTCTATCCGATAGTAGCCGAGGTATATTCTAAAAGCTAACAGACTATAATTATCAGGATTGTGATTGGTAAAAGCTCAGACGTGTAGCGTCCATACGACTTGATTATCTCACTTTGAGGTTAGGTCAGGTTATCGACGTTAGATCGGGATTACGCAATGTATGTAACAAGAGTAATTATGTGTCTAAAAACTATATTTAGAGATTGATGTCGTGGTACATTATCTATATTGGCGTTTAAAAAGCTCTGGCCTTTTTATCTACGCAATGAGGTGATTTATATAACGTCCAGTGGCACCTTCACTCACTCTAGATGGGTGAAGGGGCCACTCTCACGCTACAGTCCCGGGGACAATTAAATGCATATATTTATCGCCACACAGACACATACAAAAGGTAAAATTGAATACAAATAAAAAAGTAATAAACAAACACGAACAAACACAGTAAGAGGAGGATATGAGCCATGTCCATGCGGCGATAAAACGGCCTAAGGGTCAGTAAGGCTCAATTCACACTGGCGCAGAGTCGAAGCGAAGCGACACGTCACATTTTTCAACTGTTCTAAATTCATCTCTATTTCTCTGTTAATACGGTACGAATTTGTGTTGCGAAATTTTGGAAACGCTTAACGACGCGCGTCTGCGCGCGAATGCGCGCGACTGCGCGCGTCTTCGCCTGCAAGGGTCGCCCGGGTTCGCGCGTCTGCGCGCGCAGAAGCGCGCATTCGCGCGCAGTCGCGCGTCAGCCGGCGTCCTCCTTTTGAACTTCTTCTATTAGGGCAATCATAATAAGGTCGATATCAGCCAATTCGCGCGTCGATGCGCGAAGACGCGCGCATTTGCGCGTCAACGGGGCGAATTATTTCGCGTCGCGTCGCTTCGCTTCGCTTCGACTCTGCGCCAGTGTGAATTGAGCCTTAGTGCTGCAGGTTTATTGCCCACAGAACTGATTTTCAAAAAGGGCCCGGTCCAGTGACTCACGGAAAGTCGCATCGAAGTTGTCATCTGCTAAAAAACTGTCGTAAAACTTTGCACTTGCCATCTAACCAAAATTATTAATTCTCTTAACCAAAGTCGTCACAACACAGATAATAATCTAGTGTAATGAACCATGATTCATTTCTGTAATATACCTGCAAATAAATTTATCTCTTATGTCGATTTTTATAAGGATAGTAAACATAAATGTCTAAGATACCGTAGAACAAGAAGTGATTTGTTTATAAAATAAAAAAATATCTTATCTTATCTATCGGGTTAAGCAATTAGGCAGCTTCAAAGTGTCAATATTTTTATGTATTTGACAGTTTGGAATGGGCTAAATCAGATAACTCCATACAGTGCAGGACTCACGTGATCGCATCCCAGGTCTGTGGAGTACGAGTTCGTGGATAACTTGTTTGCGTCATACATAGCTACTGTCATACCGCTTCGTGGCTCAGAAAACGCATAGTATTACACCGCGAGTATCGAATAACTGCACTTTAGTGCGAGTATCAAAGAAATCGGTAAAACGATCGATCGAAAGTAAAGGGGATATCTGCGGGAGAGATTGCTGAAGAACCGAGATACAAATATTCTCGAGCGAAGACCACGAATCTAAAGACGCTTGTCTAACTTAAAATATAGGCTTACAAATAAGTGTCACTGAATACACTAAGTAGTTACTCAGGTTTTAAAAACCTATTTAGAGGCTAAAAATTCTACCCATGCCGGGATTCGAACCCGCGATCTCTGGCTATCCGTGCCAGAGGTTCGTGATATCCGTGGTGGAATTTTTAGCCTCTAAATAGGTTTTTAAAATTGTCCTTAGAACGGGTTAGTGCACTAAAAAGAATATAGCTACTCAGGTTACTCAGATTAATACAATCCACCAGTTGCACTCATGTGTTTGTCTAAGTAGGTACAATTTTATAGCATATTTACACAGATGTTATCTGGTGACCTTCGAGTACCAATGTTTAGCTTTAATACGTAGTCCAAGAACAGTTGGCTACGATTACTAAAGGAAGCTGCATAGCGTGGTAGTAAGATTATGGTAGTCTCTACGGTAGTACCCGCTTCAATGACTGGTCATTCCGTAAGACTAGGCTTTTATACAGTGTCTTGCGGTAATTAGTATTTACGACTGAATGAACCAACTCTCAAGTATAAGCTACTGGGCAATGGATATTATAAAATAATTATTTATTGATAACAATCATGGAATCTTATCATACTCGTATGGGCAGCAACTGATATAGGTATTAAGTATAAGATGATATTTTTGTAAATATCTTACGTTTGTTCTTTCCTGGTGTACCTACAATAAAGAATATTCTGAAGAGATGGTCAGAGTTTCCTGAGCCGTTTCCTTTTTTTATACTGCGAATACTGCCCGAAGCCAGCGGGTAACCTTGTACATTAACATTCAGTAAACAAGTAAACAGCTGATTATTTTTTTTTATTTAAGATCGACTATAGCTCATCCCACAAACGTCTCAATTCAGATCTTTGTTTATCTGTACGCGAAATTTCATGCAAATCCGCTCCGTCGTTATTGCGTGATTCAGTAACAAACATCTTCACAAACTTTCACACTTATCACATTATACATTTTTGGATGTTTGTAAAAAATTCAAAAATCTTCACGATTTTTCCACATTTATAATATTAGTAAGATTACTTAGTTCTTTCATTGCATTTTAAAATTCAATGGTTCAGTTGGTACTTCCACAAAGTATCTAGGTACTTCTATAAAGTTTCCTCATATTTTTATTTTAAAATCCAGGTACAAATCGAATATCTCAAACGTCGTCGCAATTAAACTTTCGTACTGCATACAAAAAGTTTTCTCTGGATTTTCATGTGTCAATTCATCAGCACTGCGTCGCATTTTACTTTGTATTTTCAAGTGTCAACCATTAGTGCGACGGAAGAGAGTTCCCCGTTGTCCCACACCAATAACACAGGTTTACGTGGACTGGTCGCGCCACTCTTACTTTCGATGAGGTTGCAGAGAAAGCGACTGCCATAGACGTAAATGACCGTATTAGATCGGATCAGTCTGGGAGATTGGCGGCAGCCGAGATGCAAGACTCAAAAGGTAGTAGAGTAATTGTAATTAAAACTGTTTTTATACGGATTTATGCTCGTTTATTACATTTTTACAATTTTCCAACGTTTCGGCACTTTTTCAGGTGCCGTGGTCCCCTTGCTAGAAGTGTGACTGTAGAATAAATAATAAAAAATCAATTTAATTTCAATTAATAATCGGTATCTTTAAGTTCATATAAAGTAATTAGTTTATAAATTTTAATTTTAACTTCAATTACTAATAATTTAATATTGTTGACTTTATATAAAAAATAATTGGTTTGTCTATTTTGGAACGTAACTTCATAATTAACTTTTGTAATTTTTGCCGAGGGTAGTAAACTAACCGTTAATGAATTTTAAAAGACACCTGTCACCTCAGTCATCCGGGACCACGGCGCCTGAAAAAGTGCCGAAACGTTGGAAAATTGTAAAAATGTAATAAACGAGCATAAATCCGTATAAAAACAGTTTTAATTATGTCTACTGCTCGTGTTAACCTTAGAAAATACTATAGAGTGGTTGTAGGTAAATGTTGTAGAGTGATATGTGATGATATCAACCCTTTATATGCCCACTGCTGGGGGGGTCTCTTCCTGCATCGTAGGAATATTAGGCCATACTCCGCCAAGGGGGTTAAGTATTACTGTCATAAATTGTTTTATTGTTTATCGGAAAACCAACAGCAGTCTTACAAAATTAAGATCAATTAGATGTAAAGCCAATAACAGGTTTTCACTGATAATCAGAAGAACATTAAGATTTACATAACAAAATTGCTAAATAAAATATTTTTAAATTTTTAGCCTCTAAATAGGTTTTTAAATTTGTTCCTTAGCACGGGTTAGTGCATTAAAAATAAAAATAGTGTAATCATGTGGGTACAGTGATATCGTTCCGATGTTAAACCTAACTGCAAAGTAGGTGGTCGGGGCTGTAAGTAATGCAATTTGCTTAAGTCAGATGTCGCTGCCTGTACGTAATACAGAGAATATTGTAAAGAGGTTCAAAATTTCACTGATGCCGTGAGTCGCCCATTGGCTCAATTGGTAGAGCGCTGGTACGGATAGCCAGAGGTTGCGGGTTCGAATCTCGGCAAGGGTGAAATTTTTAGCCTCTAAATAGGTTTTTAAATAAAATATATTTATTTCAGGTCACAATACATTTAGTTACAAAAAAGTAACAAGAACAGTATACAAATTAAAAATACATACAGCAATCACGATGTTACTTATAAAACACTATCATAACCATCTGTGTGGTGTTGATTGGAGAGTTGGTGGAGGATTGTAAAACAGCAGCGGTTTTATTTATTCTACAGTTGTAGATAGCAATTTAAATATATTTAAAAGAACGGGAACGTATTATTGTGCATTTAGTCTCCATAACAATCTCG
The DNA here is from genome assembly GCA_934045075.1 of Yponomeuta sedellus. Lineage (NCBI taxonomy): Eukaryota > Metazoa > Arthropoda > Insecta > Lepidoptera > Yponomeutidae > Yponomeuta > Yponomeuta sedellus. Next base: position 24,194,806 of record OW203726.1, read on the forward strand.
ATCTTCTAATGCTTAAATTGAAAAACATTTAATAAAAACTGTATTTGCACGGATATTTAGGTACTCGTTTAATTTTACATTATAAAATTTTCCGACGTTTCGGCAAGTATCGTGGTCCCGGAAGACTTAGGTGACAGGGGTCTTTTTGAAAGCATTAACTGTTAGTTTACTAATTCTCTTTATTAAACATTTATTTAAATACCACAACACGTAACCCAGTAAAATCTTGAAAATAATAACGTGGAAAGTCGGAGAACACGCTTATGGTAAGAAATACCAATAATGAAATAAATAATCATACGGCGGCGGTAGCCCAGTGGGTAGAAAAATGGACTAGGAAGCGAGGGAACCAGGTTCGATTCCCAATGCGGGCATGTAGCAATGACTGTTTTCTAGCTTATGTACATTTGAAGCTCTGATTCGCAGAGCTTAATTATGGTGAGTAGAGGTAGAGTTGCCAGACCCTGGAAAGCGAAAATGGTCGGACCCGACAAAAATGAAGTTAATCCGGATTAAAATCAATAATATTAATTACTGTATATGGCTTTGTCCAGCAGTGGACTACATAATATAGCCTGAAAAAGAAGATGAAGAAAATTTACTGTATACCAAATATGGGTACATTAACTTTAGAAAACAAAGCCGTTGGTACATGCAGAGATACAATGTCACGACGCTTTTTTCATCTGAGATATGGGTTCATCAAAGCGCTACCGACGCTATCGCTAGTTTGAAGTGTTCTACTAGTCCTACTAGTTCTACTAGTCCACTGCTGGACATAGCCCTCCCCTTAAGAGCGCCACGTTGTGCTATCAATGGGGGGTAATGCCTTTAATCCCCACGCTGGACATGCGGGTTGGGGATCGCAGTTCGGTGGAATTGTACTGCTGCTGCCCACACCCCGGTTCGAAGTGTTCGATAACTGTTAATATATTCAATAGGTCAATAGAAAATGTCACCGCACAGTGTCTTTAAATCGTACAAAATTCTTCTTAAGCTACCGAATCAAGGCAAACGTGTATTTCGACAACGTCTGAGAATAAAATATGCACAGCACCACGCCGGAGTCGAGTAACTTCCAATATTTTAAAACCCACCTGTCCGATCACATTGATCATTCGCAATTTCAGCGTGAATTTTGGTATTAAAAAGCCAGTCTTAACGCAATAAAACAATGCGATAACTACTTCCTGATACAAGAACAAGTTTCTGATACGCCCTGCAAGGAATGTTGTCAATGAAAACGAGCAACTTGCGAAACCTAGAAATGCATTCGGCGAAGGGGTACTTAAAACTACGCGAAGAATTTACTGGTTGATTAAAATACGATTGGCAGAACAGAGTCTGACGATCAATCGAAGGGATGGCAGCGGAACAGTAAAACGATATCTTCTCATTCGGGAGGCCGTGGGTACGAGTCCCGGTAATCTTCTTACTGCGTAGTGACATCTTGCTTTTCGTAGAGAAATAAAGAGATGTAGTCGATTGGAAAAACGTTAATATGCAGCGGGGGCAGACACAGTTTATTGTACAGGTTTAGTACCTACTAAGTTTTATAATTTCGAAGCTTGATTTTATGATGAAGATGATTTTATTCATTACAAACATGAGTTATATTGTGTTTTAGTTACATTATACATCGAACTCTTAAATGTTATTCTTGGCACTAAGGGCCGTTTTCTCCACAGAGCCAAATCTAGATTACGGCAAACTAAATCCGGTTTTGAACTCCTAATCGAGATTACAATAACAAATTGGATTTCTCCAACATCGTAAACCAAAGTTTAAACTGAAGTCTCTGAACGGCCGATATTGGACGATTAGCTTCTTAAACCAGATTAACAGTCAGACAAATGTCAGATATCAGCTGCCAAAAGACGTCAAAGGTTTTACTTTACCAAATATTGTTTTCACTATTGGTGAATGTTGGATCCCTTTTTCGTTTTAACATCATCTTTTAAGACTTTTATGAGAGCCGTTCAAAATTTATTTCGTGCAAAACAAACCGCGCCAGAAACAAAATTCAAAATTGCCGAAAAAGTTTATGAAATTACACAGAATAACCGGAAATATCACAGAATTCTCGACATTTTAGACAGCTGCGTTTCAAAATAAACCCTCAAATCTTAGCGTTTTTTGTCTAATCTGTAACTAGAACTAGATTTCGTGAACTAGATCAAAAAGTTACGGGAGAAATCGGATGGTCATAAATCCATTTTTTTAACTTCGTTCAAGCATGATCCGGATTATGAAATCCAGTTTTGCGCAGCAAATGGAGAAAACGGCCCTTAGTCTTTTCATCACATCACCTCACACTAATCATATCATATTACACTAATATTATAAAGGCGAAAGTTTGTGAGTATGTACCGACTTCTACACGTCTAATGGGCTGGAGAGAATTTAATAAAATTTGGTATGGAGTTAACTGATACCCTGGATTAACTCATAGGCTACGTTTTACCGCGGTAAAATGTCTTATTCCCACGGGAAGATCGATAAACCGGGTAACACCGCGGGGCACAGTTCAGCATAATTTCATTGTAACAATTTAGAACACTGTGACTGTGTTGCCAAAATATAAATAAAATAAAATTAGAATTGTTTTAAGTACGAGTATAACAATGCAGAAACCGATTAGGCAGTTTTACCTACAGATAACAACTGTTTCGGTGCTACCAAAAAATTGTGTCATTCAGTTGAACATAAAAATACTCAAAACCAGTATACCGACCTAATTGCACAATTCTTACACTGACGGGAATTATAACTTTTGTACGGTGCGTGTGAGAGAGAAGCCTCAGACGACGGGCTGGAGTCAAAGTGTGTGAAAGGGACAGATGCATGTTTCGTAGTAACCGCGACGCCCGTCACGGCCGGCCAGTGCTTGAGAAAGCCGCGAAGGAAAAGCGCTCGCGCAAGTCTAATTGATGCGCATGCGCGGTTCTGACACGAACGTTTTGCTTTCCCGCTTTTCTTGAAGGAGAATTGTGCCTTATTTGGCTCTCCATAAGATCGGATTCCTATTTATTAGACATGTTGAATTTGCATTTCAGTCAGTTGGTTTTGCTTTGACGATATTATCGCACCGATGTTTTCGTTGTCTTCGTTTGTTGTCAAGATTTTTTAATCTCCGCATTGTTTCGCCACGATTAAAATGCAAATATTATTAGTTTCAATGCCTGGCGTTGTTAAGATAATTTATTTAAAATAATTGGTGTTGATAACAACTTACGTTGTTTAACTATGTCCATGATATTTATTTCAACCATTACTAAATGATTATTCATTTATTTAGATACCTACCTACATTTGCAAAATTGATTCGTAGTGCCAAACTACTTAAACCATGACCTTCGTAAAATAATAACTCAAATTAATACCAACATATCCAGTTTATCAATTAACTTAGAAAACGAGAGAGAATAAGATTTTTTTATGTAGCCCATACATATCCCACTGCAGGGCACAGGCCTTCTCTCAGAAAGAGTATAGGCTTAACTAGGTACCAAGCGTGCCCACCGCGGATTGGCAATTTCAAGCGCTTAGATTGAATTGAAAATTCGTCAGAGTAAAAGAACAGCTGTCGTCCTTACTCGGAAATACTCTGATAAGTTCGACAAGGCTGCACTCTACCGCATTTTTTGTTTAAAGTTGTGGATGTATGTTTTTTGGAAGCCCAGCAGGTTGTATGTACAAAGGGTATTGTTGGTAATGGAGAAATTATTAACAACGTAAAGGCCTGCGCAGACGATGGACTTTTTTCCTCGAGGGACAAAGGTCCCTGAATCGTGTAAAAAATTTCCTGCGAGTCCTTGTCGCGGACTCGACGCCTACGGTGTGCGGTCATTTGTTAACCGGAAATTGAGTGAACCGTACGCTATGGAAGCAAATATTTTGAGATTACGTTGCGTTGTAATTTACATGAGGTTGAAAAAGAAAATTCGTTTTAAAAGAAAACACCGAACTTTTGTCCAGTCCGGTCTCTTGATGTGCTCGGTAACTTGAGGAACTTTATGTACGGAGTACTTTTAGTCCTTCGTGTGCGTTATTTGATACAATTTATAAGAGATCTATATCGTCGGACAAAAAAGTACCCGGGGGATAGCACCTCGTCTGCGCAGGCCTTAAATGATTAAGTTTTTGAAATGGACACCTAGATAAACTTGTAACGTTCATTAAGATGATTAAGATTTCTGTGCTATTTTGAATAACACCTTTTCGATTGACTGAAAAGTACAAACAGCAGTAATCCAACCAAAAACCACACGATTTTTCTTTAAAAACGCTTACCTACATTTCATTTTGCCGTTCGCCTGCGGTCTTCCGCCGCGCAACCTCGCTGATAGAATCTTAGGCCGCCAACGAGAATAACTCTACACGCCACTTGACCTCTAAAGCCCTCCTCATAAGAACTTAATTGCGTTGCTTAGCTACCCAAATAAATTTTGCAGTACGCGGACCACGCACCGCGAACAAACTTAACTAGACAGCTCTCCAGAGCTCTAATGCTTAGGTAACATGGGTTCAAATTGATTGTAGTTACCTAAGTAATAAGTTTGCAGGACGCTGAGCAAGATTGTCTTGTTCTTCATTGTAATATTGCGAAGGTTCGGTTGTCATGTTTATTTAGATACAGGTTTAAGTGCTAGCCTTTTTTTTAAGTACCACACAACGGTTAGTAATTATGAGTTGTCAGTGTGCTGCTAGTAATAAATAACGTCTGCATTGACGATTAATTAATAAGTCACTAATGAGTACTGTTGGAATAACATGAAAGTGTCACAAAAATAGTTTTGGTGTAGGTACAGACATTACATAAACCTTTACATCTGTGCACTCTAGTCAGTTAGGTTACGGGCGACTTTCCAACATAAATGTAAAGGCAATGTGCTGTCGTCTAAACAATTTTCGCCGAAGCTAATCTGACTTATACTTTTGATCTTTTGGAAGATTAAATGACTTCGTCTGCGATACTGAAATTTATCTCGATATCATTTTCGAGGTGTCAATCATATTAAGCTTCAACTAACATAATCGAGACCTATACTTCTTTTTTTAGCATTAGAAATTTCGTAAACAAAGAAGCAGGGCTAAGTACTGCTTATTAAACGTAGATATAACATCTGAAACGTAGATAGAAAGCTGTATTAACTTGGCTCAACAGTGAACTAAGTAGGTATGTATATTTGAAAAAAAAAATTAACTTAAGCAGACGATTTTTAGGTTGACTAGCCCTGCTTCTTTGTTTACGAAATTTCTAATGCTAAAAAAACGAAGTATAGTGGTAAGGCAAGACATTTAGCATAAGACACAATAACATACATACATACGCACATACATACATAAGCACGTACATACGCATTCCCCCACTCACGTACAAATACATACATACATACATAAACTCACGCCTGCCTCTCAAAGCGGGAAAGACTAGGGTCTATCACTTGCTAGAACCCTGATAGAACCTTTGCCAATACATCAAATTTGGTCAAAGTATACCCGCCTGGAACATCCCTTACCGGACCTTCCACGAACATCTTTTTCTTAGCGTGTCGATGGCAAGACATCGTAGTGAAAGGTTTTGCTAATCAGCGTAACGGACTTGATGATTGTTGTCCGGGAACACCAGACGTTCGGGCTCATTGAGTACAATGTTCGGGGAGGCATCGTGTGCAGAGTGCTGTTCGTGTGTCTAGCCGCAGCACTTGTCATGTTTTCGCGGCCTATGTAAAACAATTGAATAATGCCTTAGCATTTAAAGTTATTAATGGCAATCATGGAATCTTATGCGTATAGGTGGTATCTAATGTATTAAATTTAAGAGGACTTTAGAAAAGATGGTCAGAGTGGAGTTTTTTTTCCCCGCTGCCTTTTTCTCCACTACACTACGGCCCGAAGGCAGCGGCTTTCACTTTCATGTTACATTCAGCCAACAGAATGTAAATTCTTTACGTTGAAATAAATTGAATTGAATTCGCTCGACATATTTCATTCGTCATTCCTTCTTCGTCCTCTCCATATGTTCACACCAACAAGACGGTTCTCATTCTCATCACTACGTCCTCTTTCAGTCTACAAGGTAGCAACAACAACAATTAGCAACGATCGCGGGCGATTAGGTGTAACAATAGCAGGTGACATTGCTCGCGCCTTGGCCTGCCCCCGAGCGACTAGACCGAGTGAAGCGATGCCTCATTATGTCACAGGTGGTTTTAACAATCGGCGACATGGCAAAGGGTGTGTACTGAAGGTGCGAGGCTACCAATATGGCGAGACTAGCTACAACCCCAATCAATCGCTAACAAGAGCTGTGGCATCTTAAGGGACTTCAGGGAGTACCACTAGAATTTGCAAAGCGTCTGTACAATCTCTGAATCATGTCTTGGTGATTTTTAGGACCTATAGACCTGGACGCTGTATAAATCATCTCATTACGTAGATGCATAGGCCAAAGTCTTTACCTATAGCCCAGAACTTAAGCCAAAAACCTAAATAGCATTAACTCGGACAACGGTCGTTTTTGGCTTAAATGCTATCTAGTCACAGGTTCGTGATCCTAGGTTATTTGTTGTGGGTCCTAAAAATCACTGTTAACTTGATTGAAAGAATGTACAGAATCTTTTTACAAAAACTTAACATAATCAAAACAGGTAAGACTAAATAAGAAGTGACGCTGTGTAGTTTGCAGAAAAAAATACAAAAAGACTCAAATTTCAAAACCAAAATTCTTCTAGTTAGATTTATTGACTTACTTCGCATACGAATATATAGGTAATGAAAATGAAAAATAATACTCTGATAGAATTCGCCGGTCAAAGAAAATAAAACGAACGGGTACACACCTGCCCAGCATTATAAATATTACCCTGATTAACATAAGATAATTAAGATAATTATTTATTTGCACTTTTTGAAACACACACTATGAAAATAATGATTATGAAATATCCGTTGTGGTCTAGCCTACTTCAAAATGCTGGATATTCATTTATCCAACCACAATCCGAATCTAATTCCACGAAAGACGATACGTAGACCAATATATCAAACAAGCAGGTAAACCACTTTTCGCAATCAAGCCAAATACGGAGTCAAGCTTACTGTGTTAGTCATTACGTTACAAGAAGGCGGAGTTATTGAGTTATTCAAAACAAATATTGCTTTTCATTATTATTTGTAAAAGCATCGGACATCTAACTATAAACACTGACAAATAAGAAGTTTATTAATGGTTGACCATGACACTAACATCATTAAGCCCGCAAAGGCAGCGACAATAAATAAAGGCAAACCCACAATCATTTATCAAACCTCCGTCCGAATCAAAGCAATGTCGTCGATGTACACGAACTACGCCCACGAACAAAAAATCTTCGAGTAATAAAAAATAACAATAATGACGACGAGTAAATATTGCATTGTTGGTTGATTGAGCGTAGGACGTTTCCAAAGGTAACGCTTGAACGAGTACATCACAGAGTTACAGAAGGTATTATCGACAGATAGATGACGAGAAAGGAATTTGGTACAAGTGATCTAAGGTCCTAAAGAATGTCGTCATAGTTTACTTGGTGTGTTATGCTAAGTACAGGTAAGATAAATAGAAAACAACAAAAGGATGATTATTATACAAAGGTTTGAGGTACCTAATGAGAATGGGTCCTTAGGAGATTACGTAAATCCTCGTGGAATCGTCATATTTAATCTAATCGGAATTGTTTTATATATACATATTTTGACGATTCGAAAACGTCAAAATGGATAATGCAATACCGTGATTGTGCGGAATAGACTGGCTGTTAGGTAAATATACCTACTGGTGTAGCCTATGTTAAGGAAAACCATCATTAGGTGAATGGAAACTTCGAGTTTAATAAATTTATGTCTTGCAAACCACCCGGACCAAAGCTCAAGACTTGAGACTCAAGACTGAGCGGATAAGGTCTCGTCGGTAATGTGATGACTTCTAGATTATGTGTAGGTGTTACAATAATGTATTATTATGATGATTGGATTTTTTACAAGAAATTAATTTTAGCACGTCAGAGATCAGAGTCTAGCCATGTGATTTATGAGATGTGGTACAAAAAGTACACACTATATTACATGGATAGTTTTGCACATCATCAAGATGATGATGCAAGTAATTTTAATAACATTCACATGATAGTAGTGGTACGCGTACCTATACCTACTATTATCTTGGAATGTAATGAATTTATTAGCAGTACCAATATAAAAAGTACATTGGTACCCAATGTAAGTATAGGTGGTTCTTTAATGTTTTTGTTTCTGCTAAAATTAGATGACTGAGAAATTATGATCCTATGTAGACAGAGAACACCTTGTGCGTGAGCGCTACTAGTGTGCAATAAAGAGTTATCTATCTAGGTAAACGGTATCAACCCTTATATGCCCCACTGCTGGGGCACCGGGTCCCTTTCTGCATCGCAGGAAGGTTAGACCATACTCCACCACGGGGGCCAAGTCCGGGTTGGTGGTGGATTCTAAGACAGTGGTGCGCCTTATTGTCAGAAACTATCAAGCCGCCCATAAAGCCTCTGACACGGCTTAACGACTGCCATTACATGCCATTAGCTATCTAAATATGTACAGTACCTACACTGTGTTCAAATCCTTATGAATCTATTTGTATGTGGATATTATTATGATACTGCAAAACAACGAACCTTATAATGCCCGTTTCCTGTAAACAATTCACGGATCCTACCTACTTTACAAATAAAATTAGCAGTGATTCCGTTGTAATTTTACCAAATATCGGCTGGCGCGACCGACAGCTGATATATTATATTCTATATTCAAACCGACATGTCGGTTTGAATCATTGAATTTTGAATATAGAAAACCGCCAAAAGACAATGATTATGAAAATCAGAGTAGCAACGGTGTGATGACACCTCGCGTATAATTTTTACAAATCCATTCGGTGTTACAAGAGCAGTTACTAACGTAATCCACTCGTTTCGGATTGATCATCACCTTAGAATACTCTGGCTTTCGTAATAGGTAGTACTTAGATAGCATAACATTTACATACAAGCACATACATTGCTTCTTTATCATCGTGACGTCAAAATATAATATCTTCAGTTTTACTCCCGGATTTACTCACAAATATTGCATCGCCCCACGAGAAGACAGATCAACCTAGACAGCTAGAGAACACACACAAATAATAAATAAAATTCATGACGTGTTATCGTTATCAACTCTTGTATGTCCCCACTGCTGGGGCACGGGTCTCTTCCTGCATCGCAGGAAGGTTAGGCCATACTCCACCACGGGGGCCAAGTCCGGGTTGGTGGAGGATTGTAAGACAGTGGCAGGCCTTACTGTCAGAAGTTATCAAGCCGCCCATAAGGCCTCTGACATGGCTTAACGACTGCCATTACATGACAGCCGGCACCAACGGCTTAACGTGCCTTGCGAAGCACGGAAGCGCTCGGAAAAATGCCACTAGTGGTAGTCACAGAATGATCACCCATCCTGCACAGACCGCCTGTTGTTGCTTAACTCAACTGAGTGATTAGAATCACTCGGTTCGCCTACGCCACGAGCGCTTCATGACGTGTATAGTTTTTAAATTATTTCTCTTTTACGATTTCGCAACAGCTCCAGTTGAATATCTTAACACGATAGATGAGTGGTTTTGAAGTGCATGTAAGCGTTATTGGAGTGTTTAGACTGATATGCTAATGAAGTCATCTTTAAATAAATTACAAAAATGTGGAGGTTACTAAACAGTATCTGATTTGACAAAAACATCAATCAATCCCAATACAATCCCGAAGCTTAATAAAGCTTGGCACTAAGAAGGCAATTTGATGGACAGAAGCTTTCAAAATATAAGCCGATTTCATTAATTAAATGCAAATACCTTATTAACGCACACAACGCTGCAGTGCTGTCTATCGAGTCAAATAGACCATGAAGTCAATGCTAAATACCTACCTAAGTGCTCAAACCATACAATGACCGTCTGACAAAAAAAATTGCCCTTTTAATACTGGCAATTATGGATACTCGTAATATATGTTTATTATCACAAATATAGATTCATCTGAGAAAACATTATAATGTAAATGTTATTACTAAATATCTGAGCGCCCGGCGTGCGTGCATGCAACGACTAATGAACGTTGATGAAGTAAAGGTGATCTGTCAGGATCGTGGCAAGTGCCAGTCTCTGGTCTCTGCCTACCCCTCTGGGATACAGGCGTAAGGCGGAAATAGACAATCTGCAGTAAGCACTAGTGGTAATTAAGCCAATACACTCTCTCTGAGAGAAGACCTGTGCCCTACAGTATGAATAAAAAAAACAGAAAAAATCGTACAATTAAAGTAAAAAACGTCTAATTCAGGTTATAAACTGTTTAAAATACACCTGTTTCAAAGTAACCCTGTACACAGATCGTGGATTGTAGTAATAGAAACAGATGACTGTATTGAAAAGCAAAAGTTGAAATTGCCGTTTATAATATAGAAACGATCACAAGCGTTCCTATGACTGCACACAACACGTTTACAGCGCTACCATACTTGTATATTACGCAAATATATCAGCCGCTATTCTAGCCCTTAGCACAAAGACACAGAGTCCACATTGGAAAAACAAAGGTTCAATAAAGATAATTGCTAGAACGACTGGCTGGAAGCGGTTAGCATTAAATATTCTTACGTCGAAGCGACCTTATTTCAGAATTTAAGACTATTACGAATTAATCTATTACACATAAATTGGACTGTAATATGTAGGTACGGTGAAACTGAAACGTAGCAAACCTTATTAGTACTGAACCGAGCTGTACTTGCCATGAGCATATTGTAAATCTTACTGCAGTTTAGTCTAGCGGTGGTAGCTCAGTGGGTAGAACAACAGAACATAAAAAAAGAGTAGAAGTAGCGACATGCATGACACATTAGTACGAAAACCAGTGTAACCAAACTGATACTTATAAACCAAACGCACACTACGAATGCCGAGCTGCCATTGGTAAATAAATTCAATGCCGAAAAGGTGTACATCATAAAAGTTTCAATTACAATATGCACCTTTTTATAATGTCAACAATGATCAAAGTCAAATGACAATGATGAAATTAAGGTTGACATTTTGTAGTAACGCTACTCTACACTAGATGGAACTAGCGCCGTGTCGGACCGAAAAGAACTTTTACTTACTAAGACATAAAGGTCAAAATTGAGAAACAAGTACATTCTCAGTTTGGGATGGGACAATGCGAGTTCTAGATTGTCGATAGGGAGAACCTATCGACAAATTATACCCGTACAAACAGTTTAACACACTAATGGCCGAATACGAATACTGGTACTTAGAAGAATTTTTAGCTATTTCTTTTTTGCCTGCGGGTTGACTGGTAGAAAATGCATCTTTTTCACATTATCTTTTTGTGCAATAAAGATTCAACACTAATAGGGTAAATAGATGCACAAAGAAAACAATCTGGTAGATTTCATATTTTAAAATGTTCTCTTATTTAAAACTACCTTTAACCCGCTGCTTCGCGGGCGTTAGAAAATATAACACGGGAAATATCATGTATTCTACGACTCAATTCAGATCTTTGTCTATCTGTACGCCATGTTTCATACGTTATACTAATTTTATTGATGATGGTACTAATATATTTATATTCTAACCTGGAAGTGAAGCACATATTTTTCTGGTATTGCTGCATAAGTGCCACCTTCCGCCTTTTTTAGTTATTATGAAGTGTTCATGAAAATGCTCTGAATATATTGTGCTCATCGTCGTTTTGAACCAATTTTGCCTTCCTATCGCTGCCATCCATTTTACTTTCGTATTCGGTTTCTTAGGAAAACTAAACGAAAACTCACTTCCAAATTGTTTTGATTCCGAGAGGGTTGTTGTATCATTGCCACGGTTTTCTGTTGTATTTGAGTAAAAGTACTTTGATAGTTTCTTAGATATTTCAGTCACTTATAAACTGGTGAAGAGAGAGAGAGAGAGAGAGAGAGAGACATTTATTTGAAGCCACAAAGATACAATACACATAACACACATAACGATATTAAAATAATACAGACAAATAAGAAAAGAAAGAACAAAGAAAAATATTACAAAGAATACGATATAAAACAAACATTTACAATTTAGAAGGGCATTGTATCTCCGCAGCCACAAACAGGTAGCTGACTCAGCATTTGCTGCAGGCTGGGCCTGCAACACTGATTTTCAGTCAGCACAAGAAAAACTATATCGCGATCTAGCTGTGCTCCAATGACAGTTTTCACATGCACAACAACCAGCCGGCGACAAGAGCTCATACATTACTACTTTACCCGGCCCGGCGACCGAAACCATTTGAAAAGGCACTTAGGAAGTAGGTATAAAATAACAATAATTATTTTATGCCACACCTGGCAATAAAGTGGCTTTTTCCGCACGCTGCGCGTACGGAGCAAGCCGCTTTCTGGCCAAGTGTGGACATAAAAAGATGTACACAACACGGGAGGTCATAAAGAAAGCTCTCGATCGCATATTTACGTCCCTCGCTTACAGCTCGGGCCGCAAACTTCTGCGATCTCGGCCTTTCTTTGTATTACCACCCTAGTTGTGTAATTTACTATTACCTACTTAGACGAATTGGAATTTACAATACCTAAGTATGTATGACTACTACGTCATAGAAAATAAATTATCGATAGATTTTTATCATGTGTGCCCCCATCCGTAATAGAGTAGAATTCAAATTTTGACAGAAACTTCTAGAGAATGTACACTTTCTTCGATGAAAATTTAACTTTATTAACCAGTAAATAAAGGTGGTTTCACTTTCTCATTTTCGGATTGGTTTCCGTGTTCATGTCATTACAAATTTAATTAAAAATATAATGAAATACATCTTACAGATGAAATGTTACGGCATGATCGGTATATTTTGGTCCCCAACTTTTATTTTTGCTCTCTAACAGAGCATAACAAGGCATTTTAATCAAGTTTTCACCATTTTTTCTTTACTAGAAGCGCACGGCAACTGAAGTCAACAAAACTGTCACCGACTACGCATAGGCAATACATTGCTAATGTGAGGCACGCGGGCACCGCCCACTTACGACTTCTACTCTTTTTTTATGTTCTGTGGGTAGAACCATGCACTAGCAAGCGAGAGCCCCAGGTTCGATCCCGAGTGCGGACATGTACCAATGACTTGGTTTAATTTCAAAGTTACGTACATTTGCAAATTTGTAGTCGCAATACCACAAGCTAACGGTGAAGAAAAACATCGTGGGGAAACCCGCGGCTTGGTTGGCTCCGCGCGTATTGACTAGTCTTTCCTGTGGGCTAGGCCGGCTAAGCTGTCAGGATGGTATAGGTGCTGGGCAAGCCTACACCATCTACAAAAACCATGTCACAGGCACTACAGCGTCGGAGTGGTCCCTTCACCCATCTAGTGTGAGTGAAGATACACTAGACGCTGTATAAATCATCTCATTAAGTCGATGCAATAAAGGCCAATATTTACTGCAGTTTACATCAGAAGCTTTCTCTCAGACAAAGAATATTTGCAACCATGGCATTATTATAATTACAAATCTGAAAGCAAATTTAGGCTTGTATCTCCGGTTCATAATTTTGAGGTTTCCGTTGAAATCACTTACTTACACCATACTTTCCGTTGAATACCTATATTGAAATAAAAAGAAACAGAAAGAAAGAAATTTGTTGAAACAGATTAACACGTGACAAAAAAAAACAATATTTACAAATATGGAAGAAAAAAAGAAGCTCACAGAAATACACAGAGAACAGAACAAAGTTAGAATATACACCTTTGGTGTGTCAAACAAAGATGCTACAAAGGACAATCTGAGTCATCATTATGCTAAAGTTTTCAGTCAGTGCCCGCGATAATTTACGGGTAGGTACATTACAAAGTGGTGGGTGCATAACAAACGAAACAAAAGAACGTTATATTTATAAAAATACCTATCAGACCCAGCTATGCGTAGCTACGGTCAAAAAGGGGAGTGATGTGGAGAGCACATGTCAACTCTGCGCGCGCACTACAAACTCCAACATTCCTGCATCGCGCAATCAAAGTGTTTCAATGACATGCCATAAATATAACGTCCGACTAACAAATAGTTGCCGCCGATCTGCCTGGCGGGAAATTTCCCTTTATAGTGGAAGAGCACGATCACCCGCTCTTCCCTATACACTTATTTAGAAGAAAGCGTTTAAGATGCGTAGATAAATGTTCCAAAAGAAATAGATCAAAATAAGCTGAGTGCTTAGTGCTAGTTTGACAGATCCAATCGAATAACTTTACTACCGCGTTAATCGAGCATTGAGTAGTGAGTATGATTGAGTAAGTTTACCGTGCGAACAGAGTGCTTAGTGCGAGTTTGACAGATCCAATCGAATAACTTTACTACCGCGTTAATCGAGTAGTGAGTATGAGTAAGTTAACCGTTCGAACTGGCAAAACGCTGTCACAGTACAACTCGCACTCGCGTTTATTCGTGTTTTGGTTGGTACACGTGTTCACTTCTCAACGTAAACCATTACAACTCGCACTCAGCAATTTTAATTTCCATACTTGTCGCTAGGTGGCGCTTCCTCGATGCCATAGAAATATGAGTTTACGTTAACGCGATCGAGTAATTAAAAAACTCGTACTTTTTATGTAACTTTTCACGTATAATATCTGTGTGCAAAAAGGAAATATCTTCTGGACTTTGTTGTACAATAAATTATTGTAGTTCAATATAACTGTCACGGATCAGATATTCACTGAAGTGCGGTATCCACTCTGTGATTCATTTACGCCTCTTATCTATACGGCAGAGCTAAGTAATATTCCGCTTTCGCTCATAGATGTATACGTAAAAATATCAAGGCTCAGGAGCTCTATTTTTGAATCACTCGTCTCGCGTCGAGCGCTCGATTTCTACTGATTTTCGCTCGACATACGAAATTCCGTATTTTTGAATCACTCGACTGCAACGAATGGTCCTTACCACTCGTCTCGTATGTCAATCGATAGATTAAATGTCAAAATTTGTGTTAATTTGTATCGTATTGTATTGTGCTGCGCACAGATACCTAGCGCTAAATGTGAATTTGCTCCTGACAACTGTTTTAGATTGTGAATATTGTGATCTTCAGTGTAGAAAAATAATTTTGAAGCATATCTAATCCTTAATGGATATTTGGATTCAAAAATACGGAAAAACGAGGTCATGCAACTTAGAAGACGAGTGTGACTTATGTCGCATTCGACGATACAATTTCATACGAGTGATTCAAAAATAGATCTCCAGGTCCTGTACCTAAGTCCTAAGTCTAGGTAGAGGAAAAAAACAAAAAAAAGAACTGACACGTTACGGATAACCACCCAACCCACACAATTACACTAGGTAACAGTCAATGAAAAAATCCCGCCAGACCTCTACCCTTCGCGCTTCAATGAAAAAACTCGGTACACGCCGTTCATTACCCAGAGGTTAACAATAAAACTGCATTATACCGACAAAGGCCAGTGAAAATGCTCCCATGAGCGTACAGCACCGAGTATTGTTCGCGGAGGAAATGCCACGGCTATTGTCTCGTTGTCACTGAATTTGCAGGAAACATTGTGTATTGACTAAGCGTTCGTTGCGGTGACCAGAAGCTTATACCTAGAGGTCTCGGTTCGATCCTAGAGGAGATAGGTAATTTTCAGATGTGTTGTTTGGTCACTAGTCTGAAACAGTTTGTTCTGTAAGCAGTCAGCCTGTCAAGATGCCAATGTCTGAGCAGAGCCTCATACTGCGCCAAATAGGACCAAACCTCTTGTTTGTCCCCGTACAATTGGTTGGATTATGCCATTAAATACTTATCACTTACGAGAAGGATGGCGTGATGGGGTAAAGACCTACACTCATCAGTGGGCAGAGGTGGGCTGCCTGATTTTGTACATTTCATATTTTATTTTCTTTATTAAGGACAGAAGTACAATGTGTCTTAAACAGATGACTTAAACGTTAAAAAATATAAAGGTTAATAGTACTTTGTTCCAAAAACGAGTATTTTTATTGAAATGTTTCTGAAAATGATGTGATTCGCTAAGGTTCCTTATTAAATAAAATTTATGCAAGAATCGCGCATTATATACAAATGAGCATTTGACGCAGTCGTAAAAATGTTAAGAGGAATGGTATGTCGTAAATCAAAATTGTATCCTAAGGACTTGTGGAACACCTACTTTACGTTTGAGGACGTGGCGCATTTTATTGTGATTGTTATGTTAATATGTTGGAGTACTCGAAATGAGGTTTGCGGTCAAGTGCTTGAAATGATGAAAACTTGTGAAAAGCTGGTCAGAGTAGTGGATTTTTTTTCCGCTGCCTTTTTCTCCACTACAATACGGCCCGAAGGCGGCGCCTTACATTTTACATTGTACATTGACATTCAGCAAACAGAATGTAAAAACAGTATCGGATAGGTAATCTCATCCGAACGTCAAAATTTCAAAACACTAAACTGGTTTCACAACTTTCTCAAAACTAAGAAATATTTGAAAAATATAACGTGTCATCTAACAAATTAATTCCAATTGCGTACGACATGGGGAGGTCACAGTTTCATCACCAACATGAACGGACCGATCTATTGAATTGCAGTATCGTTTCCCTTCGGACAATACCTGATTGATTGGACTTTCGAAACCCCGGGGTCTATTGTGGGAACATTTTTGGCAGATGAACCTAGAAGAAGTAAAATAATTCAAGGTCCATATTTTACCGCTAATAACCGTAGAATTTCGACATGCATTAAAACTACGCGGTTACGGACACTTCGTGCGTGACGATATGAATTCAGTTTTGTACAAGAGCCATCAATTAGTTTGATTTAATTAAGCAACACTCGACGTTGTTATTAAAAAGTCAATGTCTATTCAATGGAAAACAGTGATCGCTCACGCAGCAAGAGATTCAAATTCAAATCATTTTATTTCAACGTAAAGAATTTACATTCTGTTTGCTGAATGTCAATGTACAATGTAAAATGTAAGCCGCCGCCTTCGGGCCGTATTGTAGTGGAGAAAAAGGCAGCGGAAAAAAAAACTCCACTCTGACCATCTTTTATCAAATCATCTTAAAACCAAATACATCAGTTGCCATATGTAAACCTAATAAGATTTCAGGATTGCCATTAACAAAGCATTAGTCAAATGTCTCACAATAATAGGGGAAAACCTAAGTGCTGCGGCCAGACACACGAACAGCACTCGTTCACGAGCATAACGCAGTGCTCAGCCATCATCAGTCTCAACCAAAAGGAGGGAGATAGAGGGAGGGAGATAGATTTGTTGAGGGATTCAAAAACGGATATGTTGTGTCGGTTAGTAATTTTTATAACTGAAAAAGCTTTCGTAAGCAAACTAAATGAGCTGTCTACTGACAGCCCGGGACATAGGTATGCCGAGTCTAGAAAGTTTTCTGGTACACACAGCGCCTCCGCCAGCTAAGGCCACATTGTCACGGCTGTAGATGTTTTACTATTACTTTAATTATTGGTATTTCTTACCTTAAGTGTGTTCTCTAACTGGTCATGTTATTATTTTTAAGATTTTATGTGTGTCGTGTATTTGAATAAATGTTTTTCTATTCTGTTCTGTTCTGTTCTAAATGTCGCTCAGCAGAGTGCGATTAGATAGTGCGTGCAATATGCAATTTAAGTCCGAGAATTACTTTTAAACCACAAATTGACCGTTTGTTGGCCAAAGTATTGGACATTGTAGAAATAATATGTGACACCATTTTGGAGTTGATCGAATATCGTTCACTGCTTATGAAAACGAACAGCATTACAGACTACGAAATAGCTCACTTATGCATCTCAATTTTAAATTAAGTGTCGCGAAACATACAAGACGTCGTAACCTCTTTCGCTTGCATATTTTATGATGACAATGCAGCAATTTGCGTTTAGCCGAAGGTTTATTACGCGCTTGTTATAATGCTCACGACGATAGAGTAGGAATTTGTAGCGTAGGTGCTAGATAGACTTCTAAGGTTACATTCATCATCTGTTTAACTATGTCTTTATTATGATTTTAATTACATATAAGTAGGTATAGTCTGCTAGCATTTAGAATATACTTCGGGCTCTAGAGTAGGCTTCGGTTTCCGCCGAAAGCACACGAGTGTAATTTCCTGCTCTGTATAAAACTTTTCTTTACTATTTTAAAAAGTTATGTTTGTAAAGCTAATGTCATATTAGTTCCGATATTTCTATTACACGAATATATCCGATTTTATCCGACAGGAGCCGAGGTATATTATAAAAGCTGACAGACAATATGTACGGACAAGTCTGGATTGTTGGAGGCTTGCAGAACTAGTGGCTGGTCTTACGGTCAGAAGTTTTCAAGCTGCCCGCCCTAAGGCCTCTGACTTGGTTTGACGACTGCCTTCTAACGACAGCAGCCGCCAGCAACTGTTGAACGTGCCTTGCGAAGCACGGAACCGCTCGGAAAAATGCTAATAGCGTTAGTCATAGACGGTCACCCATCCGTGCAATGAACGCGCCCTATGTTGCTTAACCTTCGTGATCGTTTTAAGATCAATTAGGCAGCCGGGCTGCGAGCGGTTCGTGGCATACGCCAAATAATTGAATAGGTACATATTATGGATGGTACGGAATTGTAGAACAGTTGGCCCCACCAATTCCGGTTTTGCGCATGCAAAGAGTTACGCAAGACACTTAGCGCGACTGATGAAAACACAACTGTATCCATAGTTTGCCCGAATGTAGTCGAGGATAATTTTTCGGATTATAGCACGTAAGCAAAGACTTTTAAGGCATAGTATCAGATCTGGTTCGCGTGTGATGGTTTAAAAGTGCAATTGGACAAGTTACGCAAAAGTGCGGTAGGATTTTTAATAATGTGGTCGACGCATATGGGCTTTGAAGAAATTGCGAAGGGTTTTGTGAAAGAGTTAAATGACCACATCGTTATAAAATGCCTTGGGAGTGAGGCAACTAAACCACTCTGAACAAGACGTTCTAGAACTTAAAATGTAAAGAGAGAACTCTAGGAATGGCAAAGTTTCCTTGGCGTTTCCTAAGTCGAACATAATGGCAAATGAAGTAAGTAAATTGCAACTTAAATGTATTGCTCCAGTCCATCCAAAGATTGTCTGGAAGAGAACACTTTTAGTGATAAGGCCGCCGTCTGTACTCTCAGAACACTTTTAGTGATAGGATCGTCGTCTTAGATCTGTGTAATTTCCTTTTTTATGTACAATAAAGTGTTCTCTATCTACGAGTATGTACATACGTTAATAAATAGCAATACCAAAGCAATGCAACACGCTGGTGCGCGATTTTATCGCAGTTAAATTTGCTTTCCAAATCGATAGTAAAGGAATTCAGAAAAGTCAATATCACTGTATTCGTTTTCAGTAAGTCAGGCAGCAAATTAAACAGGGCTAGATGCCTAACTCAACACCATCTCAAATGCAGAACTGTGGCATATTATGAACGCAAGTGGCTTGGCTGGGACACACCTTTCGAAGACCCGATCGCCACATTCCGAAGGTGGCTCTCGACTGGAAACCCGACGGAGGCTCACGACGAGCCGGAAGACCGTCCCAGACGTGGAAGAGATCCGTTCTCTCTGAGACGAAGGAGAAGGGAAAAACTTGGCTGGAGCTACCATCCCTAGCCATGAACAGAGATAAATGGAAAGCCCTGGTGACAGCCCCAGACTCCACGGAGGAGTAAAGGGGCCAAAGAACCAGATACCTAAACTATAGGTACTGCAGCTATATGCTATACTAAGTAAACTACAACGAAAACCCGTATCCAATATTGTAAAAGACCTGAGATTGACGCCAAAAGGAGGAAACAACATTAGTAATTTCATTATCACAAGACAAAGCTTTTCATACTAAATTAACCGGAAAAAGACATAATCTGATATTAAGACGACTCATTTCATCGTTTGCTTGAAATAAGTCATTTTTATCAAAAAGCAATAACCATTACGATGATTATATTATTAAGAGAGCACATTCACGTTATGAAAGTTAATGACAGGCACCTTTCAGAGACAATCGATAAACAAGTGAAACTATTAATATATAATTAATTAAACAGTATTACACACAAAACATTTCACAGGGCATTACATAAAAACTGACAGGTAGGTTCAAAGGCGAGTTCTCTCTGTAGGAGATTTCTTTCAGAAAACCTTAGAGAACAGGAGAAGCAGTAACAAACGGGTATATTTGTGCACAAAATAAACTACAAAATCATTGAATTAAATAATTCTTAGTGAAGACTTCGGTGTTTTTCCGTTGGTCATAAAAATTGAGACATTTAATATTCTAGTCGTTATTGAGCTGAGCTCTGGCGGACTTTGAATTGGACCTGTTGTGACAAAAATAAAATGCCTAATTTTCGGAATAATTTCATGTTTGCACACTAGACTGGATATAGGATATCCATTAACTGACAAAAACTTAATCTGCAGGTTTGCTAAAGGTCATTCGAATGGTGGCGTGGTGGCCGGGTCATCTATCTCCCTCCAAAATGGTTGAGACTGATGATGGCTGACCTCTGCGTTATGCTCGTGAACGAGTGCTGTTCGTGTGTCTGGCCGCAGCACTTGTCATGTTTTCACGGCCTATGTAAAAAAAGTATATTTATTTAATAATGCCTTAACATTTAAAGTTATTAATGGCAATCATGGAATCTTATGCGTATAGGTGGTATCTAATGTATTAGATTTAAGACTTGAGAAAAGATGGTCAGAGTGGAGTTTTTTTTCCCGCTGCCTTTTTCTCCACTACATTACGGCCCGAAGGCAGCGGCTTTCACTTTCATGTTACATTGTACTTTGACATTCAGCAAACAGAATGTAAATTCTTTACGTTGAAATAAATTGAATTGAATTGAATTGCGTTCTTTACCTATTCTGTAAATATTGGCCTTGGCCTCTGCATCTACGTAATGAGAGGATTTATACAGCGTCCAGTGGCATCTTCACTCACACTAGATGGGTGAAGAGACCACTCGGATGCTGCAGTGCCTAAGACATAGTTTTTCATGGTGTATACTTGCCCAGCACCTGTACCATCCTGACAGCTTAGTCGGCCTAGCCCACAGGAAAGACTGGTCAATACGTGCGGAGCCAACCAAGCCACGGGTTTCCTCACGATGTTTTCCTTCGCGGTTAGCGTGTGTAGCAATATAGGTATATTTAATATGTAGGATTATGTAGATTCTACAGGGTTGCCGCAAAAATGCGCATTTCCTTAATTACTCCAAGAGAGTTAGTATTGTACCACTAATTCTGTTTCAGTATACCAAAGTTTTTTTATGAACCTATACCAGGGTTCACATAATTTTATTTAATTTTCACGCTTTATGCGCTCTACCAATGTCACAGCCTTCAGTAAATGATTGTTCAACATAGAGGAATGTTCATTCTATGGCACATTATAATGCAACCTATACGAGTAGTATACGATCCACTAGGGTCTGTGCCCTACAATCACTACGCGTGTACACCTCGGGCAATTTCAAGCGCAGAGGCCTGTGAACACCTCAGACAATCAGGTTTCCTCACGATGTTTTCCTTCAATGTTAGCGAGTGCATCGCTACTATACACTATACCTTCACAAATTTACGTAACGAACACAAAGTCATCGGTACATGCCGGGATTCGAACCAAAGACCTACGGAATGCCGGCGTTCTATCATTCACATCAAGCATTATCTATAAAACAGCGTCACTGCAAAGCGGGAAAGCCGCGAAAAATCATAATAAAACAATTGCAAATAATTAACCAAAAAAATGTTCAAGTTCTGCGCCTTGATTATGTAACTTTTACACGTATACATCTGCGTCCGAAAACGGAATGTTTACTTAGCTCTGCCGTATAGATATGAGCGTACCTAATAAGTATCATACTTAGTGAATACCGCAATTCAGTGGATATCTGATACGTGACAGTGATATTGAGCCACATAAGACAGTCTAGTACATAGTCACGTTGTGTACCAAACCCTTAAATAAAGATTAAAAAAACCGGCCAAGTGCGAGTCAGACTCGCGCACCGAGGGTTCCGTACAAACCTGTATTATAGACCTGAGTATTTGGTATGAATTTCAATTTAATACCTCTACGCGTTTATGAGGAAATGGGTAGTAAGTTTAAAATTATTAAAAAAATATATATTATGTGATGTAACTAAAAATTTATGGTTTTCGTAATTTTTCCTTTATCTATGCTATAAGACGTTGCTTCGTACCAAATTTCAAGATTCTGAGTTCACGGGAAGCACCCTGTAGGTTTTGATTCCCTTGCAAGTGTCGAAAATTTGCGGCATAAACGGCTGTATCTTTTGATTGCGTTGGCTTAGAAGTTTGATTTTTTCACGGCTTCAAGGGACAGTAGACCTGAGTAATTGATATAAATTTCAGCTTCATACCTCCACGCGTTCCTGAGAAAAAGGGTCTTGACAGACGGACGGACGGACGGACAGACGGACAACAAAGTGATCCTATAAGGGTTCCGTTTTTTCCTTTTGAGGTACGGAACCCTAAAAAAAAGACAGTCTAGTAAATATTTAGTTTTTGCACAACGATGTATACGTGGAAATTCACATAATCAAGGCCCAGGTGTTGTTTGGTGCTGCAGGTAAGGTGTTGTAAATGACAAACTCTATCCAACATGTTTCAGGAACTCCGCGTCTGGCATTTCCTTTGAAAATTCAAATAAAACTACATTGGTTTGGTATTTGCCGCTTTGAGGCGACCCCTTATGACGACGTCCTAACCATGTGATCGAGGAAATTAGCTTAATTATTATTAGCCTTTAAGCTAATAAACAGAAATTAACTTAACACGCAACAATACATTTAGACATTTATTACACATGTTTAGTGTAGGTTTATGATCGCCGCTTTTTCTAGGGATGCTATATATTGCTGCATAGCATAAGGTTCTATTACTTAGTAAAGTTCAAAGTTCCTTACCTGATCTCATTCCATCCTTCTTGTCCGCCAGCTCTTCGCTGACCCTCGGTTCGTCCACAGCTTCTCCGGATTGCTCTCCATCATCACATCGTGCCAATTGAAAACTACACACAATGATCACTACCAATGTTAGCTTCAATAGCACCCGCATTGTAATAAAAACAATCCAAACTTAAACGCTAATCGATGCAGCCATCTCTTTTACAAAAAACAAAACACTCTCGGAGGAACAGTCACATTTTCGCGCTCTACCGAAGGAGTTAGGCTGAGTTTCCTTTCAACGGCATAGGTGCAGCGTTGTCGACATTGTTTACAAAACACTTTTTCTTTTTCCAACACACGCCCGGCCTTCGTGAAGAAACGCACTGGCTGATCACATTTCTCGTTCACAATGCTGGCACGATAGAGGAAAAGGAAAGAAAAACGGTTCAAAAAGAGAAAATCGGAATTCGAGGTTCGAAATCGGTCAGCGTGGGGTTCCGTGGCACGCGGGCGCCGCTCACTCGGTCGTGGCAATACTGAGGTTGCCTTAGGTGGGGGACTGCGTAGCCTCCCTCCATCTATTATGGCTGCGTGTGCGCTGAGCCACCAATTATGAAAGCACAGAAGTCGATCTAGCCTCTAGGCTCCCTAGCGGCCATCCTATAGAGCGGTGATCGGTAAATTTATTTGATTCGGAGCTTGAAGAAGGCTGAGAAACGTCGTATATTTACTTTTTGAACTGACTCTATAGGGTGCAACAAAACCCCTATATTAATACGCCCCTACGTATAGATATGGAGGTTCAATACGTCTGTATAGAGAACTTTTACCGTCGGTGGTGACAGATTAAAAAAAGGAAAATTACTCACAAGCAACTTACAAGGTACTAACAATTAACCAGGCATGAGTTTTGAACTTTCAAGTTGATAAGGTTCAATTTAATGTGAGAATTTAATATGCCATAGCGTGGTTAAGGGTTAAAGTTACCACTTACACATTTTAGTCAACGTATGTATGGAACTGATAGTACTTTTTTTCGATAAATAATTATTCGTATTGACGATTAGGAGACGCACTTACCTATAGAAATTCTTACACATAATTTCTCTATAAAACTAATATACTTAAACATAAAAAAATCTTAGATTATGGTTATTTTTAAACTAAATTTTCTTCTTCTTCTTCAGGCTATTTATTATATTAATCCACTGCTGGACATAGCCCTCCCCTAATGAACACCATAGCGCAAGGTTGTGCCATCATTGGGGGGTAATGCCCATAATCCTCACGCTGGGCATGCGGGTTAAGTAGTTAAATAAACTAAAGTTTATTTTTACCTAACTCTTTTACAATCATAAAAAAATACATGCGAGCTAAAAGGGAAATTCTGCACCGTAAACGGCCTTATAGGACGAAAAATAAACAAAACAGTGAAACTAAAATATCGGTGCCGCCATTCTGTGCATCGCTAGTCAACGGAGGAGGCTCGATCAATGACGCCACATAACACTATTGGATTCTAACGACGCGGTGGAGATAAGTTATCGGCGCAAACGGTTTAATTTTTAATTGAATGCGATCGGTCAATAGAATATTAGACTGACTTTTCATTCTTTTTTTATACTTAAACCTATTTAGAGGCTAAAAATTCCACCCATGCCGGGATTCGAACCCGCGACCACTGGCTATCCGTACCAGCGCTCTTTCCAACTGAGCTAATGGGCGACTCACCGGCATCAGTGAAATTTCGAACCTCTACAATAATTATCTGTATAACGTACAGGCAGCGACACCTGGCTGAAGTGATTTGCATTACTTGCAGCCCCGAGTACCTACTTTGCAGTTAGGTTTTTACATCGCAATGATATCGCTGTACCCAAATGATTATATTCTTTTTAATGCACTAACCCGGGCTAACAAATCACGGGTTAGTGCATAAAAAGAATAATATTCTTTTTTATGTTGCCTATAAACTTCCCACTGCATGACACAGGCCTTCTCTCTGAGAGAGAGTATGGGCTTAGTTGCTAGGCGTGCCCACCGCAAATTGGCCATTTCAGGCCCTGAGGTATTTAAACATTTCGCACACTCCGGTTTCCTCATGATGTTTTCCTTCACCGTTAGCGAGTGGTATTGCTACCATAACTTCACAGGAGTACATAACTTAAAAAGCCGTAGGTACATGCCCGCACTGGGAATCGAACCTGGGACTCTCGCTTCCGAGTCCATAGTTCTACCCACTGCGCTACACCGTAAATTAAAATATATTCTTTAAATTGTCGCTGCCTGTACGTAATACAGAGAATTGTAAAGAGGTTCGAAATTTTACTGATGCCGGTGAGTCGCCCATTAGCTCAGTTGGAAAGAGCGCTGGCACGGATAGCCAGAGGTCGCGGGTTCGAATCCCGGCATGAGTGGAATTTTTAGCCTCTAAATAGGTTTTTAAAATTTTCCTTAGCACGGGTTAGTGCAGTAAAAAAAAAAATAGTAAGTATACGCTATAGGGTCACCTAAAATGTTATCTATAGCATGGCAATATATTTTTCACCAAGGAAAACTTTATTATGTGACAGATAAACAGACGGAGAAGTCAATATTCTTTTTCCGTTCCCTCTAACTCGTCGGCTGTACGGGACCTTAAAAGTTTTTTTGTGTTGACGAAAGTACTTGGGTTTACGAAAGTTTAGTGCTTAACGTAGAGGAGTAATACTTACTTAACACAAAAATGTTTGTAGATAAACATATAGAATTTTCTTTATTGTTCACAGTAATAACAGTGAAATTTTTAGCCTCTAAATAGGTTTTTTAAGTAATAACAGTGACAGATATTATATAACAATATAGTACAATTGGCGGCCTTTTCACTTAAAGCAATTTCTTCCAGGCTACCATAGACGGAGACAAGAAAGAAATGTATACAATGTATTTGTATTTTTTTTCTAATATCCTTATTTTGGACTTTTATAATTTAATGTTTGTCTTAAATGGATAGTTACTCTAGATTTTGTTTCGTCAATAGAGCATTTATTGTTTCATAGATTTTTAAGATGCAAACTTATATGACAATCACATTAAACCAAGATAATAATTTAGTGCTAACTTACTGATAGTGAGATTTTTCGTACTTCAATACTTACACATATACATGCCTCGAACCGTAGAACTTGTATAACAACTTAGCAAAATAATTAACACTTCTTGTAAACCCCAATAACTACTATCAAAGAAAATACTGAATTCATGCCATTCGAGTATTTTCACAGTGCTTTGACATGCTGTGTGGTGTCGGCTTAGAGAATAGCACCAACCCAATTCTTCCCGCGGGTGTCGTAAAAGGCGACTAAGTGACACAAACCGGGGGGTGGGCAGCAGCGCCCCCTGCAATACAATTCCACCGAACTGCGATCCCCGACCCGCAGCCCAGCGTGGGGATTATGGACATTACCCCCTATGAGCGCAACGTGGCGCTCTTTAGGGGAGGGCTATGTCCAGCAGTGGACTAGTACAGTCTGACGACGACGACGACGAGTATTTTGAAAAGGCTAAGACTATCTATGACTTGTTAAGGTCTTTTTTCCCTGGCGTGGGTACATGCAGTCACTTTACCTCGTGAGGTAGTGAGATATTCCTATTTTACATAATATCACTGAGTCCCAATGTAGAACCTAACATATTTGTTAAGTACAACCAACACTCATCTCTCTACAACCTCCTGCTTTTTGCTCTTTATCAAATGTTTGATCAGTGCCTTCATTCTTTCCAGCTTCTTACTGAGCCTCCTCTTGCTCTGCCACATAAGGTGCAACCTCTTTTTCCGGTTAGCTGCTATGACTTCCAATCTGCGGATTTTGTGTTTGAGCTCGATCGTCTCTTGCGTGTCTGTGGTCTTTATTTCAATGGGATTCAGGTCGCAAATCGTTGGCTCCGGATATTGGCACGGCTGCGAAGAAAAAAATACTCTTTAGAAGAAGAAAGTCCTGAGAATCAATATCATTCAAATTTGAATTTGTTGGGCAATAAAATCTTTTGGGTCGATAAGTGTTTTAGTTGTTAAATAAAATACGCCTACGACATACTATGTGTGTGTATGTCTTATAAAGGTCCGATTATATGTATCTCGTACGGCATTAATATTAGCGGCGAATACCTTTAACACTTGCGATTTGCAGACGATATCGTCATCATGGCGGAAACGCTGCAAAATCTGCAACATGCTGAGTAGCCTAGCTGATGCTTCCCAAAGCATTGGTCTCCGGATGAACTTGGATAAAACCAAGATTATGTTCAATGAACACGTAAATCCGGAGCCAATTGCAGTTCAAGGCAGTATTCTCGAAGTTGTTAAGGAGTATGTTTACCTCGGGCAAAGCATGCAATTAGGTAAAAACAACTTCGAGAAAGAGGCCAATAGAAGAATACAGCTGGCCTGGGCAGCGTATCGGAAACTACGCCGAGTCTTCACATCGCCAATCCCACAGAGTCTAAAGACAAAAGTCTTCAACCAGTGCGTCCTACCCGTCATGACATACGGTGCCGAAACGTGGATACTCACGGTGGGACTGATCCACAAATTTAAAGTCGCTCAGCGTGCTATGGAAAGGGCTATGCTCGGGGCTTCTCTGAAAGATCGAATTCGAAACGAAGTCATCCGACAGAGAACCAAAGTCACCGACATTGCCCACCGAATTAGCATGCTGAAGTGGCAGTGGGCCGGCCATATCACCCGAAGAACTGATAACCGATGGGGTAGAAGAGTTTTTGAGTGGAGATCGGTAAACGTAGTGTAGGACGTCCTCAGACTCGGTGGAGCGATGATGTTCGCAGGGCGGCTGGCAAGAGCGTAGCCGAGGACCGTGCTCGGTGGCGTGCAATGGGAGAGGCCTATGTCAAGCAGTGGACAACAAGTTGTCATTGGCGTTTTACCTCCAAATCTAAAATCCTAGCCCGTAATAATAGATAGCTAGAAATCACTTTATTGCACAACCAGAAAATAGAATACAACCATGATTTCTTAAATCCAAGAAAATCGTACTAAGGGAATCGATTCCCGAAATGTTTCACATTTCTGCCGACGCATGCGTGGCCATTTGTTCCCTAAACGCTACACTACATGTGCGAAGTGGCTAGTAACTATGAAAAAGAACCCTTATTGGCTTATTTTCTTTTTTTAAGTTGGGGGATGCTCGGAGTTTCTCTGAAGGATAGGATTCGTAACGAATGCATCCGACAGAAAACCAAAGTTATGGACATAGCTCAGAAAATCAGCAAGCTGAAGTGGCACTGGGCTGGCCATATCTCGCGAAGAACCGACAACCGTTGGAGCAAACGTGTCCTTGAGTGGAGACCGCGACTCGGCAAACTTAGTGTAGGACGCCCTCCGACTAGGTGGGATGACGATCGGCGAAAAACTACAGGCAGATGCTGGATGCGGCAAGCTGAATACAGGGCGTTATGGCGCTCATTAGGGTAGGGCTATGTCCAGCAGTGGACTAGTATAGCCTGACGACGAAGTTGGGGAACCCTACAAATCAAAGTAGCTTTACAACAACCCCTTTGCTAAGAAGTATTCGGTAGGCCTCTGAGCTTGCCAGATTTCGGCTGATAATCGGCCCCAGTTGGTTGATAAAGTTATCGAATCATATTTTATCCAAGCCATAATATGGCCATACATCACTTTTCTATGTATTTTTTTATTTTTGTATACTTGGAAGTATAAAAAATAAAAAAAAACACTCTCATCACATCACACAAAGCTAGAAACTTCTAGAAACTTATGGTGGCATATTAAAAACATGATTCCTCTATAGGCAGTTTTATTAATCTCCGGTTACGTCTTTTCTCGTTAGTAGCCCTCCAAGCAACTTACAGATATATTAATAGCCGGTACAGCAGTCGGCATCAGTTTCCTCAACCCACTTTCCGTCAGGTAGAAGTTTTCGGCATCAAAGTGCTCTGAGCAGACGGAGCTGGACGCTGTGGATGTCCAGCCTTTGTGTCTGTTTACGGCCACTTCCCATTGCCTACGACGTTCGATATCGCGTGGGAACCTGGATGTAATGTTAACATTTTTTTATTTATATTTTTTTTAATGCACTAACCCGTGCTAAGGATCCCAGCATGGGTGGAATTTTTAGCCTCTAAATAGGTTATTAATATTTTATTTATTTATTTATTTATTTATTTATTTATTTATTTATTTGGCGAGGATGAAGGAAGATTGACAAAACAAATATACAGGGTGTCTCATTCAAATCGGTCAGTACGGGAAAGTCTTAAAACTATAAGACATACGAAGATCTGTTCTGAGGAACCATGTCATCGATTTTAATAAAAAGAAAAACTGCATTCATACATTTAAAAAAACATCTGTATTCTTTTCGGGAATCGAACCCGGTTGATTTGAAAAAAAAACCTACACTATTTCTATTTAGATATCGATTGTGTAGGTCTTAAGCAGTAAATGTCTGTATGAAACATGATGTCTAAAATGAATAAAATGCATTGTTTTCACATACTTTAATTTATTTTAGTAGGTGCTCGAAGTTACCGCCGACTTTTTCAATACAATATTCAACACGTTTAGGTAACGATCTTACGATTGCATTTTGTATGAAAACAATGCATTTTATTCATTTTAGACATCATGTTTCATACAGACATTTACTGCTTAAGACCTACACAATCGATATCTAAATAGACATAGTGTAGGTTTTTTTCAAAACAACCGGGTTCGATTCCCGAACGGAGTACAGATGTTTTTAAAAATGTATGGATGCAGTTTTTCTTGTTATTAAAATCGATGACATGGTTCCTCAGAACAGATCTTCGTATGTCTTATAGTTTCAGACTTTCTCATACTGACCGATTTGAATGAGACACGCTGTATACTGCGAATGTGAGTGGAAGGGCTGGTAAGTGACGTCCCAGGTGGACATTCATCGATCAAATAGGGAATGTATTAGCAAGGGGGAAGATAAAAAGTACCCAGAACCGGCGTGCGTGCATGCAACGACTTATGAACATCGATAATGCGAAGGTCAGGATCGTGGCAAGTGCCAGTCACTGCCAGTCTCTGCCTACCCCTTTGGTATACAGGCGTAAGGCGGAAATTGACAAACCGCAGTGAGCACGCGTGGTAATTAGGCCAATACACAGTTTGATAGAAGACCTGTGTCTGGATAGTGGCAAGTTGCAGTCTCTGGTCTCTGCCTACCCCACTGGCATACAGGCGTGAGGTTATGTTTGTATGTATGTCATTTATTAGACACACAAAACATTATGACAAAAACACTCAATTCAATCCATAACACCAATACTTGTGCATATAGCATAATAAATTATTTTATTTATAATAAAATTACGATTTATAGTAAGAATAAAAAATTAAAATAAAATAGTAATACAAAAAATATTTTTAAACTTTCTAGCCTACATAATAATAATTGAAATAAAACATACTTGAAACTGTTCTTATGTCAACTATTACTTAAAACATACTATTTCTCGCTTGGCTCAAACTTAGATTGGAGAGTTTTAGAAGAGAGCAAAAGCCAGAAACCACTACAAAAATAAATATTTATTCAGGGATTCACCAAACGATAGCAAATCAAGATATTCAAATAATAAAAAACAATTTTGCCTTATTCTTTCAATCTGCTATTTGACTCTCTTTGCAAGTAAGTCTTAAATGGTATATATCTCCTCCATTAGACCAAAAACTATATTTGATTTTAAAAATTTTGCTTTGCTAAACAGCCAAAAACGCGGTCAGCCATTTTTGTCCATGGTTTGAAGACCTGAAGTCATATAAACAAAGTTTGACATTCAACAACTGTGAGTGATTGAAAATGAAAAGGTTTTATTCAAAGTAGCACAGAAACTGCAGCTTAATGAACGTTACAATTCAAACTAGGTGTCCATTTCAAAATCTAGATCATTTAGGAGAAAATATGGACAAAAAAATGGAGAAGAGAGAATTTATGAGCATAGTGAAATAACAACGACGAAACCATGATTTCATTGAGTTTACATGCAATTATCATTATTGCATTGTTCGAGAATGCAAAAACATGGCCATAAATAACCCTGGGAAGTTGTGGATTCGTGTACCCAGTGAAATGAAGACACAAAAAAATCGGCTCAAACTTGCCAAAAGAGACCCCGATACTTTATCGACTGAAACTCAGGTGTATTTACGTGAAGATCACTTTGATGTAAGTCCTATAGTAATCAATGTCCACTGGTTCTGGCTGACAGGTGTCTGTTTACAACCAAAAGATGCTATCAACATGGCAGATAGCGTTTTCACCGTTCCGAATTAAAAGCGGTAAAGCCATCCTACATAGGTACTTACTTAGCAAAGTCAATATATTTCAGTTTCTTAAGTTAAATACTGCAGGAAATATTCATTTGTCGCGTCAAATTTGATACGAGTCAAGTAGCGGTCGTGATTAGTGTGATGTGTCAGTGTGATAGGTAAGTTGAAAGGCTCATCCTAGTTAACTAGGCATTTTGCTTTGTTTACTATAGCTGTATATATATTGTTTTTTTTGTGTCTTAGTACAAGCATTGCATATAATTGTAGATTAACTGGCATTATTTAAGATAAGGTCTGCACTGTCTTAGGTTTCACAAAATACTAAACTCCTACCTAAAGGTAATGCCTATGGATTTGAGTTTGGTAGACTGAACATACTGTGCAGATAGGAATACTAATTATTATTAAGTTCTCTTTTCACTTAAACTGTTCTATGTGTGGTGTACTGTCACTACTTATCAGGGCCGTTTGTGCAACATTCCATGAGATGAGGTCCTGTTCGTCACAAAACATTGATCTTCGTAAACTACAATCAGTTGTGTTCTCAGTGGGATGCTCTAAGTGGGATGTGTTAATTTACCTTATTCACTTGTGTATTTTACTATAAGATTATTTTTATGTGTAACTCATCCTGTTGTAACCCCAATAAATAAAAATAAAATAAAAATCTTGAAACACAATTATATGAGGTGGCTCACGACTGTAAACCCGCCGAAGACTCACCACGACCCGAATGACCGTCGCCGACGTGAAACATACCCATTTTCCCTTAGACAAATGAGAATGCAGTACCTAGCTTGGCTAGAGCTTCCCTCCCTAGCCAAAAACCGAGATTAATGGAAAGCCCTTGTGTCAGCCCCACATTCCAATGAGGAGTAAAGGGAACAAAGAAGCGGAAGACAGGTCTTCTGCAAAACAAGTTTTCGGGGATGTTTACTACCAACTACTAACCTATGAAAAGAGATACCATCTTTGTTTTTGGATATTTTTGCAGAAGTATTCTTACAAGTCGCCACTGCACAGGTTACCATTGTACCTAATTAGGAACAAGAACGACCGTAACTTTATAAACAAAAATAAATAAACATCAAGGTACCAAACAAATGTCAGATTGTTTTGTTGAATTGTTTGTTTGTTGTCCCGGTTGTCCCTTGTCTGTCCCTGTGGTCTGTCCCAGTCCCCATGACCCATGCAGTGTTGTGTTGCCAGATGCTGAGCGGCGAACGAAACATTATGCGGTTCGATGTAACGCTAACCATTAACAATCATAAAATTTAATTTAAGTATGTATATAAGGCAGTGACAGCCGCGCGCTTGCGAAGGCAGGACGTTTGACCGGTTTGTGTTAGCGTAAACAAAGCGCGCATTGTTTTGTTGCATTTTATTTAAAATGTTTATTTTTGTAATTGACTATGGCTAGTAGTGACAGTGACCATAATTTGTTAACGGATGAGAGTGGGAACGAACGGAATGCGGATGCAGTGATGAGGCGAAATAGTGAGAGAGAGGAGGTGCAGGTAAATCTATCGCAGTGTGAGAATTCCGAGGGTAGGGCATCGAGCCTTGCTCGCGCTGAAAAGCGAAGTCGTGAGAATGACCCAGGCGAAGTTTGGACAACTGTGATGCGGCGAAGGAAGTTACTTGCTCGGAGTTTTACCACCGATACTGAAACTGTGAGGGTCCCGGATGAAAGAATCGAGATCTGTATTACTTCCCAGGAGAAATTACCAAAACAGATTGGCCTGGCCCGTTTGTTAAAATCTGAAAATATACCTGGCGTCGTGAGAGTAAAATACACTAACAGTTATAAGGTTTTGATTCAGTTTAATAACGATGAAAGCGCTGAGATGCTAATACAAAACAAAACATTCAGTGAGAGGGGATTTAGATGTCAAAAAACATACGAAGTCGGTGTGTCGTACGGGGTAATTCGTGACATAGATGCAGAACTATCTAACGAAGAAATCCAAGAAAATCTTTCCAGCGATATTCCGATACTGTATGTCAAAAGACTAAAGCGACGGGCCTTGGAACACGGTGGTTGGGAGGAATGTGAAGTCGTGAAGATATGTTTTAAAGGTCCTTCTTTGCCTGCATATGTATTCACCCACAATACCCGGGTAGCAGTAGCTCCTTACATTTTTCCAGTTACGCAGTGCTCGAGATGCTGGAAGTTTGGTCATACAATGAGGACTTGCCCATCTTCGAAGATTATTTGCCCCAAATGTACCAACTCACACCAGAATTGTGAAATTGACATTTACAAATGTGCCAACTGCTCTGGAAACCACATGGCTCTATCCAGAACATGTCCTATATATGTAAAAGAGAAGAAAATAAGGGAGATAATGGCAGAATACAACTGCTCTTTTAGAAGAGCTTTGACTATGTATGTTCCACTATCACCGGAACCCCCATCTGTACAAACTTTGAAAGCCACATATCACCAATCACCTGCATCGATACAGCCAGTTCCTCGAAGTTCGGAAGAACATTATACTAGACCGCACACCTACGCTCAAATAGCGTCTAGTCCGTGTAAGTCCATTGAAGCCCCAAGTGCGGAAGGCAATACATTAAAAACTCCAGAGCGTAAAAAGAAAAAAGATAAGGTGAAGAGTAGACCAAAAAAATCGTGCGTACAGGAAACTATGGAGTGGTTTATGGCTTCTTCAACGGATAGCGAGATTGAGGATCAGAATCAGAATAAGACGCATATGGATAATAATGAACATAATAAGAAAAGAAAATCGCGTTTTCGTGATCTTTTACTGAACTTGAACGAAACTATATTTTCTGATCAATTGAAGATGGAAGAAAAATTTAAATCGTGTGTTAGTATTTTGTTTGAGTGGGTGATATCCCTTGCTGTTGAATACATCTCTGATTGGCCTATATTTAAGTCATTAATCAAACAAAATGGGTAGTAGCAATAATATTTTAGTGAACTGCATACAATGGAACGCAAGGAGTCTACGTCCAAAGTTGGCGGAATTCGAGAGCTTCTTGGCTCAAGAAAAAATCCATGTTGCTATCCTCAGTGAGACTTGGTTGGAGCCTGAAAGCCGTTTACGAATCAGTGGTTACAATATATTTCGTCAAGATAGAAGCGATTCATGGGGAGGGATTGCTATCGTTACACATGCTTCAGTTAAATCTCAGACATGCCGAATAAGCTGTCCTAACCATGGTATCCAAGTTCTCCATGTCAGACTGCTAAATTGTGAACACTTACAGAACATTGTAGCCATTTACTGTCCGCCTAATGTGCACACATCTTCTAGTGATTGGGATTTATTACTGTCTTTGTTCAGTGAGAAAACTATTATAGCGGGAGATGTTAATGGACATCACTCCAGCTGGTCTACTAAGACGGATGCAAGAGGATCAGCCCTTTTTGACTGCATGCTAGACAATAACTTCATATTTTTAAACGATGGATCTCCTACCTATATGAAATTGGTCAATAATAGAATGCAAATCTCGTCTCCAGATCTCACAATGGTGACTGCAGACATTTCTATGAAATTCGAATGGAAGGTTACTAATGAAAACCTTGGCAGTGACCATCTGATTATTAAGTACCAAACTGAATTCATAGCTCATTCAAATTTTACTAGACGCAGAAACTTTAGACAAGCTGATTGGAAGGGTTATGAGGACAGCATCGAAAGTTCGTTTACTGATATATCTATCCCACATGATCCACAGATAGCTTATGACCAGTTTATGAAGATTGTCAGCAAAGCTGCTGACAAGCACATACCCTATGTAAAGACATGTCATAATCCTATTCGCTTAAAGAAATTCAAACCAAAGCCTTACTGGAACCAGCAACTTTCAAGAGCAGTTGCAGAACGTCGCCTGGCCTTAGCGTTATTTAGAGGAAACCCAACTCCACAAAATCTAGAATCTCTTCAGATTAAAATATCAACTGCTCAACGTTTGATTAGAAACGCTAAAAGGAAAGCATGGCAGGATTTCTGCAACAACATAGACAGTACAACTTCAGCTAGTGATATGTGGAGGCGAATGAAATGGCTAAAAGGATACAAGTTGCCAAGACTGGCTAAGGACTCTGATAAAGCGAATAAATTATTGCATGGATATGTCACACCTGAGGCTCCTACCTTTGTTTCGATAAATACTCAGCTTTCTTCACCTGTTTCGGTTCAGGAATTAAGTCTTGCTATCAAAACCAAAGACACATGTCCAGGAGAAGACGGTATTTCATTTTCTATGATTAAACACTTGCCAGTCGTAGGTAAGTCCATTTTAGCATCCTTGTTTAATAAATTTCTTTCTTCTGGATATATACCTGAACAATGGCGCGAGGTTAAGATTGTTCCTATTCCAAAGCAAGGTGATGGCTGCCATACTGGGTCAGCTGTTCGACCTATTGCATTGATGTCTTGCCCTTGTAAGATTTTCCATACAATCATTAAGCGAAGATTAGAGTGGTTTTTAGAAAAAAATCAGTGCTTCTCTAAGGAGATTGTAGGGTTTAGGAAGTCACGATCATGTCTTGACAGCCTCTCCCGGCTTGTTACCAATATTCAGATTGGATTTTCAAAAGGCCTGGTTACGGTGGGATGTTTTATTGATATTGACAACGCCTATAACAATGTTGATATCAGTTGCTTGTTACGAACATTAGATGGTTTGGGAGTTGGGTCAACCATATGTAAATATTTGTGGCAGTTCATGTTCGATAGGCATTTAAACTTAAGATGTGATGAGGTAGGTAACATCAAAAGGTTTACCGGTCGAGGTTTGGCACAAGGTGACCCTCTTTCTCCAATTTTGTTTAACGTTGCCACTATGCGGATATGTCAAAACATCGTCGAGGTTTGCATATCTCAGTACGCTGACGATTTCGTCCTATACGTTTCTTCTCCAAGGTTGGCTGAAGCAGAGGTTGATTTACAAATGGCTTTGAATCTTATGTCTCAAATAGTAGACGATTTAGGTCTCCAGATCTCATATAGGAAAACAAAAATATGTTTATTTAAACGGGGGTTTCGAAGAGATAATATAAATATCAAATTAAATGAAAGGACTTTACAGGTGGTTGACAATGTTAAATACTTGGGGTTATGGCTTGATCAATCTTTAAGATGGGGTAAACATATAAATGAAACGTGCCAAAAAGCTTTGAAATTTTTCAATATATTTAAAGTTTTGTCTGGGTCTGGATGGGGCATACATCCCAAGCACCTTAGAAGACTTTATATAGCTGTAATCCGCAGTCGCTTGGACTATGGTAGTTTTCTTTACGATTGCAGTGTCAAAAGTCATGTGTACAAGCTGGATAAAGTACAAAACCAAGCGATGAGGGTAATAGGAGGTTTTATTAGAAGTACGCCTATTCATGCCATGGAGAGCGAGCTTGCTCTACAACCTTTGTATCTCCGTCGGCGATTTCTCGCCAGTAAATTTTGGCTTAGAACAAAATCCTTTGACTGCTGTAAGAACCTTGAACTCTTCGATGAATTAGCCATGTTATGCGATATCACGAGATACTGGATCATGAAGAAGAAACCACTGTTAACGATAGTACATAACTCACTTAAATCTCTTCCAGTACATAGTAGTATCCATTTAGAAATGTTTTCATTGGACACGTGGCTCAGCAACATTGATCTTTCTTCTTCTATTATATGCGATGTAAGTGGTATTTCCAAATGTAAGAGGCAGCTCGCGACAAACTATCTTTTTAATACTGTGTCAAATTATTTAAGGGAAAAATATTTTGATTATTATAAACTATTTACCGACGGTTCCAAAGAACCTAGTGGCATAGGAGCAGCATTCTTTGACCCGCAGTTAGAAAGCTCCATGAGGTTCCAGATTTCTACAGAAATCTCGATAATGTCGGCAGAATTATTTGCGATTTCCGAGGCTCTTTCGTACATCAGTTCTTTAGAGGGTGATAAATTTGTCATTTTGTCGGATTCAAAGAGTGCTCTCCAGCACGTGGCTCGTTGTTCCTCGGACATCCGAGGAACTCCGATAGCTTACGTCATTATAAAATGTTTGCATAATCTAAAAACTAGGGGCAAGACTGTCGTCTTGCAATGGGTGCCCTCGCACATAGGTATACCGGGTAACGAAGAGGTGGATCGACTTGCGCAACTGGCAATCTCAGACGATGACCCGCAGCCTTGTATGCCATTCTATACAGAATTGTTGCCGTATGTAAAGAAAGAGTGCTGTAAGCTTTGGAAGGAGTACTTTGATGTAAGATCGCTTAGCGCCGGTATTTGGTATAAGACGATACAGTCTTGCCCCCTACATTCACCATGGTTCGAACATTGTGAGATGAATAGAAGAGACATAGTTCTTGTTTTGAGACTTCGTTCGGGACACTTTCCTCTCAATAAGTTTGCGTTTCTGATGCGAAAAGTTGAATCACCAAATTGCGACGAGTGTAATGTTATAGAAGATGTTTACCATTTACTTGTGGAATGTGCCCGGAATGAAGTAATTAGAAGACAAATCTTTGATAATTCCTTTTTTTATGCCATGGGCGGCTGCAATAGCATTTTGGCTTTCCCTCTCTCTGATGAAGCCAAAATGCTATTGAAGGTAGCCAAATTTGGTATTTCTGCTAGAGTTAGTAGTATAAGCAACATTTAAGTTAAATTTTAAGTAACATGTAATACTTGTGGCATTAACGTCAAAATCTGTACTGTCTGTCTGTCTGTATCTA
The DNA here is from genome assembly GCA_934045075.1 of Yponomeuta sedellus. Taxonomy (NCBI): domain Eukaryota; kingdom Metazoa; phylum Arthropoda; class Insecta; order Lepidoptera; family Yponomeutidae; genus Yponomeuta; species Yponomeuta sedellus. The sequence goes on from OW203726.1 coordinate 24,232,864, forward strand.
TAAGGGTGACATTGTCATTTTTTGTACAAAACCCTTTCAAATAAAGATTATAAAAAAAAAGTATGTATATAAAAAGTACTCAATTATAAAGATCTACTCTTGGGACATCTCAAGAGTAGATTTATCAAGTATCTACTCATGTTATGTATCACATGTTGCATCTAAGAGATTTCTATTGTATAATTAAAACAAAGATTTAATCATCTTTGATAATTTGCGAACAGTTGCACATTCGATTTTAGTCGCCAATTCGCACTGAGAAATAGTGCATTATGGAGAGAAATTGCCTCATCTAGCAACACTGGTCCGTTAGCAGGTTGACATTTCTCACAGAATAATCAAGGTTTGATTGTTCTGTGAGAAACACAGGTACTGTGAATAACCGGTAATTAACGATGATCTTTACTATTTAAAATGTGATCTTTACTTTCAATCCAACAATAAAATCAATACAGTGGAAGTTAAAAATATTTGTCGACTTAATAATAAATATAATTTGTTAAACTAAAAATTTAATTCAAATAAATTAATGTCTTGCATGCACGCCATCTGTACAACTTGGCAAAAAGAGTTGTAACTTGCTGTATTCTGCGACCTTTCGATAAAAAGAGCAGTAATACTCGTACTTGTTAACAACCCATTGTGTGTTCTTACCTGGGGGCACGCGATTCTTCCTGCATCGCAGGAAGGTAAGCCATAGGTACTCCACCATGGGGGCAGACTTTTCACGACCCTGAACTCTCAAATCTCTTACACGCATAAAGGTATTAAATATTGCTTAAAAATATACCTACTAAAGTTATTTTTCATTCCAATTCCTGCTCTTGTTTTGTCGTCCTGTATAAAATCTAATGAGTAGGTAAGGGTCTTTGGTTGAGTTCAAGTTGAATGTGAATAGGTCAATCGGAGATGTGACAGCCTGTACCTACAGCGCCAATAAGTTATGCAGACTAAATTCAGGGAGGATACCTGACGTTTTGCGATGGCCATTTACGTAGGATGGAATTTTACAGTTAAGACGAAAGCGTATGAGATCGTACGATTTGGTGTAAGTAATATAGGCGCAGGAGTAATAAGAGTTAAAAAAAACAGATATCTAATGAGCCGTTTTCAGCCCCAATTCACAAAACAATTCGTAGATGACGCTTACAGGTGTGGCCATAGAAGAACTGGAATACAACTGTATGACGACCATCAAAATTAATCTGCGCTGAGCAAAATTTGACTGACTTGTCCCAGGTTCTTGTATGACACGCCTATAAGCGCCATCTATGAAGTGCTTTCTGAATTTCTGCTAAAAACAGCTTATTATCGCGAAAAAAATACCCCACGTTCCAAGGGTTGCTTTCATACCACAGAAAACAAAAAAAAAAACTATTTGAAAAAAAATTGTCAATTCTAAAAAGGTGATGTAAGGTTAATTCACAATTACCAACTGCAACATATTGGGGTGGTTAACTCAGCACACTTTAAAATACACAAATAATCTGAATACAGGCTAGTTAAAATTTCTGTCTGGGTTGACAAGAAAAAAATCATAATTTTACAAAGAGAGTAGGTATTATATAAATTTTTGTTACCATCCTTTAATTATGAAAGGCAATTCTTTATTATTGGTATCATGTCTCGTCTAACATTTTAGAAATCCAATTAGGTATATCGATTCAGGTTTCTTATGAACTCAAACTCATTCAGTCCACTTGTAGGTAGAAATTAAATTAATTTGCAAATTTTAAAGTAGGCTGAGTAATCCACCACAAACATTTTGTTGCAACTCACCTACACCTGGTTATTTCGGTTAGGTAACAAATGTGCATTCGATTATACCCACCTTTATAAAAACATAACATATAATTTACATACAAGCACATACGTTGCTTCTGACCCCACACTAGGATACCCTGTGTCGTGGGAACTAGAAACAACGACATTACAAATATGTAAACATCCAAGACCTGAGGTTTTTTTTGTACCCAGCCGGGATTCGAACACGGGACCTCTTGCATGGTAGGCAGACGTGCTATCGCTACGCCACAGAGGTCGTCACCTTTCTACGAACAATAAATATTGAACACTCCAAAGTACCAAGTCACAACCATGACGGATGTAGTACCCAGTAATTTTTTTTTGTGCAGTATGTGTCAAACGCGTAGCGTACCTTTGACCGGCGTACTCTAATATCAAAATATTTTCATTATAAAGTTTGTCAACCATACAACGAATACTTAAGGTGCTGTTTTAAATCCTTACTACTAATAAATTATAAACGCGAAAGTTTGTAAGTATGGATGGATAGATCAAAAGATGTTTGTTACTCTTTCACGTAAAAATTACTGGATGGGTTTTAATGAGACTTTACAATAATATAGCTTAAATCAAAATAACACATAGGCTACAATTTATGAGGATATTGTATAAATTGTCCAAAATATGGCGATAAGTGTCAATTAACTAGGAAAAAATCTAACATCTGTTTGTATTATTTTTTCATTACCTATAATCACATTTAATTATATAACGTTTAAAAACCTTTATTTTTGTGATTCAAAGTTTTACGAAAGACAAGAGTTTTTCTTAGAAAATATCTTGTATTTTATTTATAAAAACATATCGATTACCTTCCTATGAAGATTAATGGTGTGATCCGAATGGAAAAAAATCTAATCAAAAATTTAGTCCATTCGGATCACATGATCCAAGTGGAATATTTTGCTTGATTTCATGTGATCCCAGGGATGTTATACGTGTCATAATTATGGTACATGTACCATAATTCAGTTGTTCGTACCATGTACCATGATACATTATGGTACGCGAAAGTACCATAATTTTGCCTTTTTTGATCACAAGCACTTTTGCATCACATCTTTTGCTGTTGCTGTTGACGAGTTTTTTTTATGTACCGATATCTAGCAACACTAAAAAATCATTCATTCATTTCGTTCAGTAAGTTGATAAGAACGTTCATATCTGTGATAGTTTTTGTAGTCTGTGGATTGTAAGTGAACTTCACAAAGTTGAACTTAGAAGTAGCGAATAGCACAGACAGACTAAAAAGAAAAAAAGCGAGTAGAGTGTTTGTTTGAACAATTTATGAAAATTCGAAGAAAATTTAATACTATAATTAATAGGACCTGCCTAATTTATTAAATCTGTAAGAGTTTTCCTACCCGTACCTTATTTTTTTCAAAAATACCATAATTTTTAGCGTCTGGTGCCATAATTCAAAAGTTGGCATCTAACATCCCTGTGTGATCCTTTGCGTCTGTGATCCGTTTCTGTGATTCGAGTGAACGTACACTCTGCGAGCTATTCTGGCTTGCGCTGCCAAAACTGCGCTGCCAAAACCTTTTGTACGCCACGCTAATATAAGTTACTCGAAATACTAATCCTACGCAGATGATGTCGCGGGCACCAGCTAGTCCACTAATAAAACGTTTCTACCTGTAATTGCCCCATCCAGCACGGTGGTGGCGTGGCTGCGGTGATGTCTTCATTATTTTTTTACATTTGGGAACTAGCGGGTGGGTCTGACCCTCCCACATTTAACGGGTATAATAGAGACGTCCAAATTAGGGGTTGAACGTAGTATGCATGGTAAAAGAGAAGTGGCGCTTACTGTGGAAAAATCAACTTTATTGCGTTAGGATGACTTAGGCACGAAAGTTTTTTTGGATAAAATTTAAGTTACTTGAGTGTACAATATAATATGTTTTTTTATTCCTCTAGTGCTTGATCATGTCGATAAATTCTATACCTTCCTGTCGATAGATGACGTTACTCTTAAGTACTTAATTATTAACTTTTGTAATTTTTGCCGAGGGTAGTAAACTAACAGTTAATGCTTTCAACAAAAAGATGCCTACCAACTCAGTCATCCGAGACCACGGCACCTGTAAAAGTGCCGAAACGTCGGAAAATTGTAAAAAAAATAATATAATATACGAGCATAAATCCGTACAGAAACAGTTTTGATTATGTTTAGTGCTCGTGTTAACCTTAGAAAATACTATACTTAATATTAAATAAGTTTATTTAACTAGATCCTTAAAATAGTACACAATGCTTTCCTTGTTTGGTTGTCTTGTAGGATCCACCAACCCGGACTTGGCCCCCGTGGTGGAGTATGGCCTATCTTTCCTGCGATGCAAGTAGAGACCCGTGCCCCAGCAGTGGGGACATATAAGGGTCGATATCGCACTCATGTAAGATATCAAATTCCCCTGCAAACTGAGTTTGCAGGGGAATTTGATATCTTGACTGCAAATCGGCGTAATTTGATAAGCGGTTTAAAAATGGCCAAAATTAAGTAAGCATATTTTCCTCTTTGTAGTGTACAAATACACTACAATGGATAATAAAAATAGTTCCTCCCTAACTATAGAAATAAATTCAATACTGTGCATTTGGCTTTAAATCAACAGAATTTTTGACTTAAAGAATTTTATTTTAATTTCAAGTCAATTTAGTAGGTTTGTCAAACAGGTAACAATCTTAGTACAGTATAATTATTGTAGTAAATACTAGTTTTAATCTAGATTGACTCCCAAAGTCGAAACAGTCTTTACTGTTTCGGCAGCAAAGCTCCTCCAATTAAATATAACAACCAAACTTTAATCACAATATGACCTGTTAAATCGGTTCAAATCGTATAAATTCTGAGGGCCAATACCTACATTTACTTGTGATTTTGCTTGTAGTAGCATTCCTCCTCAGGCTGCAAGTTGGTTCAGGATTGGCCGTAATGACAAAAAATAATTCAGCCCATGTCACTGATTAGGGATGAAAGATATCGTAAATTAATACCACTCGATAACTCTAATGTGATTTAAGCCTGATTCTTTGACGTCTTCATACTCCTCAGCGTTTGATATCATCAACCCACAGTGTACTCTTTCCAAAAGGAAGGAGGCTTTTCGTAGGTTAGACATATTAATGGGCTATTTATTACTTATATCTAAACAATTTTGTTCAAACTTGTAGTAATAATGATAAAGAAGACCAAGAATACAGGTGTAATACCTACTGTAACCTATCTCTTAAGATCGTGTAGGTAACGAATTTTAGACGAGTTTGATATATTTTCTATCTAATTTGGGAATTTAAACAGAACAAAGAACAAAAATTTTAATAATATTGAATACGAAGGACGGAGAAATAATAACCACCTAAGCAAAGAAAAAGGTAAAATACGAAATATTCCACCTCCGCGATACACCGACATGGCTTTTATAAATTTATAGACAGTGATTTTTACCGAGGTGAGGGCTATTTAACAGGGGAACGAAATATTTTTTCTCTATAGTTTGACGAAATTTTCTTCAAGTAACACATCCGGAACAATGATCGGACTGTCAAATTTGTGGCCGTACCAAGTAATAAAGAAAGTTCTTTTAACTTTGGAGGATCCTGAAAAACCTTTGCTGGGTCCTAATTTTTGGATCTTGAGAAAAATTGGAATGATAATGCCCAAAAATAAATTTGCAAAATGTTTATACATGGTTCTCCACGAACTGGTTACTTTGTTTGTTGTTACACAATACATGGAGCTTTACGAAATAAGATCTAACTTAGACTTGGTGATAACAAATCTTAAGATATCCATGCTCAGTATCGTTTGCATTGTGAAATCTAATACCTGTGTTTATTGGCAAAAAAATTGGTTGGAATTGATTAATTACGTCACTGAGGCTGACAAATATGAACGAAACAACAAAGACCTCAAGCGAGCCAAGATAATTGATTCTTACACTGAATATTGTCGAAGAATAACATATTTCTATTGGTTCTTGGTGTTTACCACTTTTGTTACAGTGACTACAACGCCTTTGTGGCGTTATCTAACGGAACACTACTTAGACACAGGAAAGCCTGTAGAAGAAACTGAAGTGTTTTATCACATATTTAGCTCTTGGATGCCTTTTGACAAATACCACCACCCTGGTAGTTTGATAACAGTCATTTGGCATATTGGTATGTGCGCTTACGGAGCTATGACAATGGCAGCATACGATGTCAGTGCTGTGGTGATCATGGTTTTCTTCGGCGGGAAGCTGGATCTGCTGAGAGAGAGATGTAAACTGATGTTGGGAGTTGATGGCAGACAGTTGACCGAGGAGCAAGCTGCTGAGATGGTCAAAAAGTTGCATCGCATTCATGTTCTGTTGTTGAGGTAAGAAATATTTTTTTTATTAGGATTTAACAAATTGCGATGTTCATACATATCCTACCTAATAAACAATCGCGATTAGACCCATTTTATATACTGGCTGAATAACTTTTTTCATAGTAGTCTTGTGCACGACAATTTTAATTTTCTTTACACGACAACTTAATTTAAACTTATCCCTGACTCCTAAAAGGATAGGCGGGGATCAGGGTCTACGATTTGTGACGATCCTAATTCCTGATAGATCTCTTTCATTTCATCAACATTCATTATTATTTTTATTTACAGTGTGTATATTTTGATAGCCTAAAAGTCTTACTCGTTAATGCTTTTACTTCAACGTAAGTTAATTTTAATCTTTTGTTTAACTTAAAGTAAACAGCTTAAAAATATTGACATAAATAAAAAAAATTAATAACCTTTATAGTTTTGGGCGAAAAGTTGAACACATAGGAGCTAGAAGTTGCAAAGATAAGTTAACTGGAACAAATGTTACCAGCATCAAGTCCTGTGTTCGTGCAAATCTTGTTGTTTATTAACGTTATTAACGGGCACAGGCACAATAATTTTATCGCAATTATAAAACTTTATCTATAAATCTGCTTCATCATGGAACAGCAACAGGAACCACATAAGAAAAATCTCATCACAGACTTTGTACTGTGTCACAGATATCCCTGAAAATTATTGCAATGTTATTTGCATGCTGCAAACGTAATTTAGTATTGTATTTATTACGAAACATCCGAAAGAGAACTGAATTCAAGAAATCAAATTAAATTAATTATGTCTAGACGATGAAATCCGATGTATCAATCAATTTTAATTTCAATGTAAAGTGTTTACATTCTGTTTGCTGCATATCAATTTATAATGTAAAATGTAAACGGTAGCTTTTGGGCCGTAGTGAATTGTAGTGGAGAAACTCCACTCTGACCATTTAATCTAATCAACTAAGTATACTACACAAATCGTGATTATTTATTAGGTAAAACGTAATTTCCTTATTTGAAACGTCGGGAAATAAGGTAATTACGTTTTACCTAATAAATAATGGCGATTTGACCCGTTTAATATATAACTATGTATGAGTATCGCGAATCATTTAGAAATACTATACTACACAAATCATAAAATAATAAATTTTATCTCAAAATATCTTTCACTCAAGAAAGCTTTGAATATTTAAGTGTAGGTACAAGGGACGCCAAACAAACTAAAGAAAAAAACGACCGAATTTGGCATCCAATGGATCTGCTATAAACTGGATAAAATAATATGAGGTGCATTAGGTACCATATTATAATATAAATCGTTGATTATAGTAATTCTGTACAGGGAAGCTAATAATTGATTCGGAAAGTGTAATCTTCAGCCGCTCCACTAATTAGATTAGATTAACACTCTTTATTGCACACTATCAGTCCTTACGTAACGAAAAAACATAACTAACGTAGCCATCACGCTTGTATCCTAGAGGGGTAGACAGAGACTAGGGACAGCTATTTGCAACGATTTTAACAGCTGATCATTTACCGTTCATTAGGTCGTTGTAAGAACGCACGCCTGTTTCGGGTATATAATAAACGTACATGAAATTTCTTTCTTTCGTACATGAAAGTCCATATAATTAGTATACATACATCTGACGGTCTTATCTCCCAAAAGTGATCTCCTGAGAACCTAAGAGGTGTCAGATCAAATTAAGTCTTTTATCTTTATAAATGCTCTTTTGCAGGTAACCTAGTCCTCTAATTCGTTATATTGTTTAAGCTTGTTCGCGAGATGCAATTCTTGTATGAGGCTTACATGAAAGTGTCGATGAAAGTGTTGCTAATTGAAAGGCAGAGCACATATGCCCGGCACAATGACAAAAGCTGTGTATCATGTACTGAAATGTGCATTGTTTCAAACAATAGCGACTGACGTGTCAGGTTTCCATTCAATGCAATTAGTTACGTTTGGAAATCATTGTCACATGTAACTGTGTCTCATTCTCAGTGAAACAGAAGACTTTACAAGTATTCAGGCAAACCGGAGAGCAATGCACAGTGAAGAGATTTTATTTTTTCAAATCCTCGCAGAAAAAATACGTCGACTTTTCAATACAATGTATGCTTAGATACCATAGCGTGTAGCTTGCGCAATTATTTATACAAGAATAAACATAACGTAACCTCACGCCTGTATCCTAGAGGCCGAGGCCAGGAAATGCCACTTGCCACGATCCTAATAGACCACCTTTGCTTCATCAAAGTTCATAAGTCGTGGCATGCTCCCACGACGCCGGTTACAAGAAGAAAAAACAAAAGACGATTTATAGAAAAAGAATAAGTTTGAAGTACCTAACAAGGTAGTTGACTTTTTATGAGATGAAAATATACAGTTAAAATAACTTGCACTCTAGCGCCACCAATAAAAAATCCATATCGTCTTGTACAAAAACTGCATTTCTATGTAATAGTGATTTTCCGGAGCCACGACCGAGAAACTACATAAAAAAACCTAGTGCGAATATTAAAACGTACCCTAAAACACAATATTTGTGCCCTAAAATGATCCAACTATTAACAGATATCATGTTTAAATATAAAATAACATTTTATATCAGTTTCGTTGGTTTGAAGGGGTTGAAACCTCTAAGTAATTCACTTCATTACATTAGTAACTTTACCAGACTAAAATGAAATTGTAATTTTCCGTTTGATTTTATCGATACCTATCTGGTAAAGTAACATCCGTGATGAAAATAATGGGTAGTACAAATATATCCCGAGTCCCACCTTACTATCGATAACATCCAAAAATTGTATTCAACTGCAGAAACACAACATAAATTGAAGGCGCCCACAAACCACCATGTAAATGGTTGATTACGGGTTGTTTTTTTTCTAGATTATTGTTTTTGTTCCAGATATTCGAGGATGTTCAACAGTCTACTGTCACCTGTTATGTTTTTGTACGTGGTGATGTGCTCACTCATGTTATGTGCGAGTGCATTTCAACTAACAGTGAGTAACTAATATATTAATAACAGAGGTGTAATGAATTGTAAGAACGCGGTGGTAACGGAGCGGTTACTTAGTTAGCCCTGAGATTTCCACACAATTGGGTCATTGTAGATTAGATTAATACTCTTTATTGCACACTATACATTTCGAGATTACATGAAAAACTTAAACATCTAAGTCAAATAGTAAGCAATTGGGTGTCTCATGGTTAAAAGCGATGTCTTATAGACAACCATTGTACTACGTATCACTAGTATCGTTACACATCAGCCACTAGGGTTCCATCACGATGTTCACAGTTACAGTTAGACGGTGCGTGGTAGCAGTAGCGGCTGGAACGGCAGAACTCCGGTCTAAAATGCGAGAGGCCGTGGGTTCGACTCCCAGCATGTATCAATTACTTTGTTCTCTAAGTTACGTGTATAATTATATTTCTGAACGTTAAAGGAGCAATACTACTCGCTAACCGATAAGGAAAATATCGCGCGGAATCCTAAATGTCTGAATTTTTCAAATAACGCTTAGCGCTTGAAATGCCAAGGTGGCCTCTGTATTTACGTACTTAGTGAAATGATTAATATAGCGTTTAGTGGCATCTTGTAAAGAATAAAAATAAAGTAGTGAATATTATTTACTATAACAATATTCTCTAAAACATGATAACATCTAGTTATAATTCCTTGCACATAACTTGACCGAAAATCAGCGCGGTCTGGTTGACTGTGCGAAATGTATTAAGTAATAAAATGAGAGTGCTTATTTTTTTAAAGTCACATCCTCGTCCCCGCCAATGTTTACCGAAATACGGGCTTAAGGTCTGATTGGTTAAGTTATGATAATATGTACCGTTTACTTTACAAGGTCTTCCCAAAGTCTCCCCGTTTACCTAAGGCCTGATTTTGACTATGGGATGTAATATAATATATATTACATATAAAAGTTATCGCTCGTCATACATTTTGTACGAGACCGGTTCACACTGTGCTATAATAATATTATAGCTATAAAACTGAATGTATAACGAGCGAAAAACTATTATATCTCAAGTTATATAATATTACATCCCATAGTAAAAAGCCAACTTTTGGTAAAGGGGATACATTTTGGTTACTACATTTTTTTACTGTGTGATTCGAAAGAAACATTTATTTTGAAAGGCAAATTCAAACATTTGTAATTTTATTCCTTTACCAGTCAGCAACGAATGCAGCGCAGAAGCTATTGATGGCGGAATATTTAGTATTTGGCATAGCTCAATTGTTTATATTTTGTTGGCACAGCAATGATGTTTCGTTCAAGGTAAGTCCACTTGATTTTTTTATAGCCCCCTGTTTTATGCTTCTAAATATTTCTGTCACCAACCAACTTTTAGAAAGTTTCTATACAAATTTCATTGAAGTTATTAGTTCTGTTCGTTATCAACCCTTGTATGTCCCCACTGCTGGGGCACGGGTCTCTTCCTACATCGCAGGAAGGAATTAGCTCTATAAAGCAGATAAAAACCCCTTTCTTCTCTAACGAAGACTGATGGCGACTTCAAGCACTGCTTTGACGGCCTCGGTGGCGCAGCGGTTTGGCACGCTGACTGTCAAACCGAAGGATCCGGGTTCGATCCCCGGCTGGGTCAAACTAGGAAACGAAGTTTTCTAGTTTATCTCGGGTCTTGGATGTTATCTATGTATTTATTGTATTAAATCTATCGTCGAGTTAGCACCTATAACACAAGTCATTTAGTTGTACTTAGTATAGGGCTAACGAGATCTGTGTAATATGTCCATGAATATTTATTTATTATTATTATTTATTGCTATTGCAGAAATCGTTGCTTACACATTTCAACAACAAAACACTCGCAAAATGCATTTTTTTACAGAGCGAGAGGTTAATACTGGGCCCTTACGAAAGTGACTGGTGTCGCGCCAGCGTGAAGCAGCGGCGAGCTTTATTATTGCTCTCCGGGCAGATGAAGAAGACAATTCTATTCACAGCTGGCCCTTTCACCGACCTGACTCTTTCCACATTTATCACTGTAAGAAAATTTACTAAATCGTTAAATTAATGAAAGAAACCCAGACCCTATATTATACTATGTCGAACAAACGTTGTAAATTTACTTTGCTATATCTGATAATAAATATTCCTACATTTATTCATACATAACCTCACGCCTGTATCCCAGAGGGGTAGACAGAGACCAGGGACTGCCACCTGCCACGATCCTGACAGATCACCTTCGCTTCATCAACGTTCATATGTCGTTGCATGCACGCACGCCGGTTGATAATAAATATATCTTTCTTTATTTCAAACTGACTGGTAGCCTGGTAGTATGTTTATGTCATAGACTAGACAAAGATTAGCTTCACTTCCCTATTTACTTAACTGTGTTACTTATAAAAACACGAGTCCCTTGAGATTCTCGATAAAAGCAGTATAAATATCTAGCGTTAAAGTATTTCCCCTGTTTTAAAGTCTCTACATAAATAACAATAAACTTATACTTTGAGCGTCTTGTGGTTGGTGCCGATCAACTCAATAATTGAGAAGGACAATTATTGTTCTTTCACTTGTTTGCCTTTATTAACACAAAAAAAAAAAAAATTTTGCCGTTATGGTCCTTCCCACAACTTTTGAATTTGGATTTTGTGTTTTGAACCAGCAACGGTTGACACTCAAGTTTAATTAAGTACCTACAAAATGTGTATTACCATTACTTACCTAGTGGTACGTTATTAATAATATACCACTAGGACGGCCTCAGTGGCGCAGCGGTTTGGCACGCTGACTGTAAAACCGAAGGTCTCGGGTTCGATCCCCCGCTGGGTCAAACCAGGAAACGATTTTTTCTAGTTTGTCTCGGGTCTTGATGTTATCTATGTATTTATTGTATTATTTTAATCTATTGTCGAGTTAGCACACAGGTATAAGACAAGTCATTTAGTTGTACTTATTATAGGGCTAACGAGATCTGTGTAATATGTCCATAAATATTTATTTAAAAAAAATATAATTTATCATAGTGAAAAAATATTTTCTTAAAATATGATCACGATGTATTTATACGGAGTTTATAAATACTTCAAGAAATAATATTTTTGTAAAATACCATAAATAAATAACCGTGATATCGATTTAAAACTTAATTAAAACTATTTTTATACGGATTTATGCTCGTTTATTACATTTTTACAATTTTCCAACGTTTCGGCACTTTTTCAGGTGCCGTGGTCCCGGATGACTGAGGTGACAGGTGTCTTTTAGAAATCATTAACGGTTAGTTTACTACCCTCGGCAAAAATTACAAAAGTTAATTATGAAGTTACGTTCCAAAATAGACAAACCAATTATTTTTATATAAAGTCAACTGTATTGATTATTAGTAATTGAAGTTAAAATTAAATTTATAAACTAATTACTTTATATGAACCTAAAGATACCGATTATTAATTGAAATTAAATTGATTTTTTATTATTTATTCTACAGTCACACTTCTAGCAAGGGGGTCTCATGCACTTAGGCACTGGTTCCCATGCTACCATGGTATGTTCCAACCACGATCTCTATTAAAATTTGGATGCCGGCGTATCTCTATTGCCTCACGTATCATTCTAGGGAAGAAACGGTCTTCTCGGGCTAGAACTTTAACTTTATCGAAATGTATAAAGTGGTTGGTACCGCTAAGTGTATGCTCGCTGACTGCAGATCTACCAGAGCGCTTATGTTTCACATCAGCGATATGTTCCTTCACCCGCTCAGCTATGGTACGCTTCGTTTGACCAATGTACGAGGAACCACATTCACAGTCAAGCTTGTATACTCCTGCCTCTTGTAAGGGAATCCTGTGCTTGACACTTCGCATGAATTGGTGTATCTTTCTTGGCGGCTGGTAGATGGTTCTGATTGAGGCGCGTTTCAAAATACTCCCAATTTTGTCAGTCACTCCTCTCACGAAAGGCAGGTAGGCTGGAACTCGCTCGACTGTGTCCGGTTTGACACGTCCTCCGCGACGGACACGCGGAACTTGCAGCTTGTTTGCACGAAGTACTCGTTTGACATGCTGGAGTTCCGCAGGTAGATGGTCCTTGTCGCAGATTCGGTGTGCCCTCTGTAACAGAGATTTTCCAACGGTAGACAACTGACCATCTTGACAACTGACAAGGACCATCTACCTGCGGAACTCCAGCATGTCAAACGAGTACTTCGTGCAAACAAGCTGCAAGTTCCGCGTGTCCGTCGCGGAGGACGTGTCAAACCGGACACAATCGAGCGAGTTCCAGCCTACCTGCCTTTCGTGAGAGGAGTGACTGACAAAATTGGGAGTATTTTGAAACGCGCCTCAATCAGAACCATCTACCAGCCGCCAAGAAAGATACACCAATTCATGCGAAGTGTCAAGCACAGGATTCCCTTACAAGAGGCAGGAGTATACAAGCTTGACTGTGAATGTGGTTCCTCGTACATTGGTCAAACGAAGCGTACCATAGCTGAGCGGGTGAAGGAACATATCGCTAATGTGAAACATAAGCGCTCTGGTAGATCTGCAGTCAGCGAGCATACACTTAGCGGTACCAACCACTTTATACATTTCGATAAAGTTAAAGTTCTAGCCCGAGAAGACCGTTTCTTCCCTAGAATGATACGTGAGGCAATAGAGATACGCCGGCATCCAAATTTTAATAGAGATCGCGGTTGGAACATACCATGGTAGCATGGGAACCAGTGCCTAAGTGCATGAGACCCCCTTGCTAGAAGTGTGACTGTAGAATAAATAATAAAAAATCAATTTAATTTCAATTAATAATCGGTATCTTTAGGTTCATATAAAGTAATTAGTTTATAAATTTAATTTTAACTTCAATTACTAATAATCAATATAGTTGACTTTATATAAAAAATAATTGGTTTGTCTATTTTGGAACGTAACTTCATAATTAACTTTTGTAATTTTTGCCGAGGGTAGTAAACTAACCGTTAATGATTTCTAAAAGACACCTGTCACCTCAGTCATCCGGGACCACGGCACCTGAAAAAGTGCCGAAACGTTGGAAAATTGTAAAAATGTAATAAACGAGCATAAATCCGTATAAAAACAGTTTTAATTATGTCTACTGCTCGTGTTAACCTTAGAAAGATTTAAAACTTTGCAAATTTAGTGTAAGTATTTACATCACTATAACTAGGTACATACAACAATTATTTCAGTAAGTAGGTACCTAGGTACATACCTAAGTATTTCTTTTTTTACAAATTATTTTTTATTTTTGTTACAGATTCTGAAGGGCGCCTACAGCTTCTATACGCTACTTAGAAAATAATATAAAATTATAGTTTGTAGATTGAGTCAGCTAAATATTTATTAAGTTAGTATAATTTGATTTATCAAGTAAATATATATAGTTTAATTTATTATAAATTGCAAAGGATCAAGCACGTGCAGATTATCTTTATCGAAACGATGGAAACGATATCATCATAGTTTGAAATTAAAAAGAACCAGACATGTTGTACTTACACGATTACGAGAGAGCAAGAAAAAGAAAGGCGAGAAAATATAATTCCTAAGTTATGATTTTGAAAGATAATTCGTAGGAAGTTTAATTTTTTGAAGGTGTTAGATACATCAATAAGAGTAAGAAAGAGTAAATAATTTAAACGATTCGGAGTCCGAAATCACAAATAGTTTTGTGAAGTTAAGAATTAAAACGGTAATGTACGGTTTTTTTATTGTTATGGTTGTACAACACTACTGAGAAAGTGCTTTGTCGTCTGTGATGATGCTCCATCTCTTTCATTCATCACACAGCAATCCGTTGGCTATCCCTTTTTCACCTCACTTCGATTTCGAGCTTTTACTTTGTTGAAGGATTTGTAGAATTTTCTAAAACTGGAGGAGGTTCTTGAAAGATAGCAAACAGACTGAAACTGAAGTATCGTATTGAGTGTGTGCTTTATAGAATGTTTTCTTGATACCGTCGGCGTTGGCCAGAGTTCAATAAACTTTCCATCTTTCAAATCGAAATGTCATCTGCAGAGTGCCGTATTTTTGTTCCTCCGTTTTTATTATCTCAAGGGTGCTAAAGTGTCTCAAATCATGGAGAACCACAACCCTCAGGAGCGTGCCGCTCCTATTCCGTTCGCACCGCGTTCTCGGGCATTTCGTCAGTTCAAAAATCCGCCTCAACCTCACATGTGTATTCAGGATGCCATCAAAGATTCTTCCGAGAAATTGTTCATAAACGTACTTGGCTGGCAGAAAATCGCTAATCCGAAGCAGTATTCGGACCCAATACCTCTGTATGGAGGTATGCAGGTGAGTTTAATCTTCCTTTTTCCCCTAACAAATCTAATTTTAATACACTTGCTTTTGTACACTTTGAATGTACATTCAAAGATTAGACCTACTTTTTTGAGTGGAAAATTTTCACCATTCTAATTTGACAGGTACCGCAAGGCTGTGGCCCGAATAGCAACCGTCCTCCACTTCTAGTATTTGCTGTGATGGTCAACCCAGACATCTTAAAGGCTAATGGGAAGAATGCTGCAAACCCTACAGTGAGTAACACTCATCTGATTAGCTAAGATGTTGAATTTGTGAATGGATTTTACATGATTGTTCACAGAACAGGCATTTGTATATTTAAACATTCTGAAAATTTATCTTATCCAATGTTTACCCATCCTCTATCGCAATGTCATTGCCTCAGTGAAGTTAAATATAACCAAATCAAAGTATTTTACTCAAAATAACACTGAAACTGTCACTGCCTAAATGTTAAAAGTAAAACTAGGTGTGCATTTCAAAAACTAGATTGTGTTGGCAGAATAGTTGCTAGCTAATCTTAAGGACAACTTGTCATTGCAGCTTATAATTAATATCAAAATTAATTTAAAGGGATATAAAGAACAGAAAAAGTCACATATCATAAAAACATTTAAAGAATTGCAAAGGATCATGATACCGTGTTATTCTTATAAGAAATTTCCTACCACTACAAAGTTATACCATTGAATTCTTAATGCGTTCTATTAGTAGGGATCTAGATTCGTAAAAAACAATTTTATGAGATAACTCAAAAAAGTGTCTCTAGTCTTGTGACCTCACAATTTACACTCAATTTATATTGAGCATTTTTGTACCATGTGACTTACTTATATGAAAAGTACTGGTTGTAGAGAAAGCTGTTTGTCACATTTATCTGTTAACAAGGTTTTGCCAGTGCAATCAATTCCTTCTTTACCAGGTTCTCCATTGTGCACACTTTTGGAAGACTGAGATTTAATCTTACACCTAACACATTTCCAGGATCGTTTAGCACTGGTTAACCTGCTCTGTGACTTTGTGGAGGCCATGAACCCTGGCCTCGTGCTGACAAGGAGACCTGTCATTCTTAAAGACCGGGATTTAGCCGGGGAGCTCAAAGATGTCTGGCTGGCGGTGCAGAATAAGAGAGAAAGGGAGAAGGGGCTCAGTCAAGATGTTATGTATAAGGTAAGTCTGCGGTTTAAGTTCTCCATCCCATACCACATGATCTTATTCTATGCCTATGCTGTGTCCATTTACATCATTTATTTTGCTGCTGCTCTATTGTAAAAAGGAATGCATGCATAAAATTAAAAACCTCCACCATTTTTTAAGTCAAGATGCTTTGTATGTGTTAGTCTGATTTTAGTACTATCATGCTAAGAAGATAGTACTAAGTACTGTCCCTACGCTACAACAAATAATAACAAAAAACGGTTACATCATTTCTATCTCCATTGCCTATAAAAGAAAATCAGGTCATGGCTTTCTACTGTCATGCCCACCTCATGTGAGATGTATTTTTTTTCAGGTATATGATATTGACGGAATAGGCAACGAAGATGTGAATGAGGAAGACAAAACTGCTCTGAGAGATTGTAAGTCAGAGAATACTTCACCCACCAAGAGCCCAAACAAAAGTGTAATTAAATCTTCCAAACAAATTCTCCTAAATGCTGGCCAGAAATCCGAATTTGATTCTGGCATGAACAACTGCCAGCTGAACCAAAATAATTTAAACAGAGACAATAGAACTAACACCAATACTCCAGACACAACCTACTGTACTCCAGTCTATGGTCAAATAGTTTCGAGCAGGGAAAACCACAATCAAATCAATGATATCCAGCAAAAATTGTGTGCTGGTGATACCACAAAACCATCGACGTCATTCAGAAAAGAATGGAATACGGTTCACGGAAAGACCACAGACGGTTGGGATGAATTTTCCAAAAGAAACATATCAACGATAAAGAGCGGCGAGGGCGAGAAGAAACAGCGATCATTAAAGTCGGAGAAAAATTCGAAACAAATGAGCAATGGTAAACAGTATGACTTTTTTCCAGTATTTGACAATAAAACTGCAAAAATTGAAAATGAAAACATAGCAGATCAAGAGGAGAGTTTGAGCAAGGATAAGGAGGTAATGGACGGAAACTCGAAAGTTATTCTAGATCCAATGCAGAAACTAGTTCTGCGTGCGACTGATAATAAAATATGTGATAATAACACAAGTGCACTCAGCTCAGTAAGTTCATAATTTATGTTACACCTGTGGATATATTTTTATGAAAACATCAAGCCAATCAGTTGTTGTACTGCTACCCAGTGTTGCTAGATAAATATAATTTTGGCTGACTGTCGTATTGGTTGACCGTCTTGACACATTTTTTAGATTTGTTTTGACTTACAAAAGGTGCTTCTGAACTCAGAGCCAACTTTAAAAAGAATTTGAAATAGCTATACTTTCAGCTATATTTATTATTACTAGTCATTTGATATATATGTTAGATAAAATCACAAGAACTTTACTATTTTCCAAATTTAATGGTTCCATTTTATACAAATGTTTGTGTGTGTGCACTATGCAATATGCATGCTAAGTATGTTGGCATAGAAGTAAGTATGTGAATGATAATAGACAATTTGTGAAAAGACTGTAAGCTTAAGATTGAATTTTTACAATTATATCAAAATATGTCTTTTGATGTACAGTAAATTCTTACAGAGTAAAATATGCGGGAATTTTGACATAGTATAAAAATGGCATGTACTTCTATGCACCGTGTGGTTGTGTGTTTTTTCATATAATTTTGTGTTTTTGAATAGAACAAAATAAGACCATGGCGCTGCCGACTTGACATGCATTTATAAAAATATGTCAACGTTTTGTAGGATATTGAAAATTTTGTATAAAATTTTGCTAAATTTTGTCATTGTTGCCAATGTTTATTAGTATATTAAAATCGTTCATTTAAAGAATTAAATTGCTCATTCATTATAAAACTTAGTACCTATGAAAATTTGGAAAGATTCATTGGCAGCTTTTGGCAGGATCACCTATATTACGTAAAAAATACTGATTGGACTTATGTAATGTGTATCTAAAAGACCATTCCGTTTAAAGAATCTCACTGCCTTTGGGATTTGTTATTAAATCAAAAAATGAAAGCTAACAAAGCTTTATTTTTCCAAGCTTTTAATTTAAACAGTTAAAGAAAAAATATTGACAAACATTATCTGTTCTTAATTTTTTTTTTCTTAAAAACAAATTTATAGAACAAAAGTGTTAAGGACTTTTCAGTTAAAAGTAGCTTTAACATTTTTATAACAACATCCTTTGAGTCTTACTGCAAAATTTATACACAAATTATTTTTAAGATGTAATAGGTTTTTTAATTAATTATAATGCATTTATTTTCATACAAATCGTGGTGTCACTACATTTTATAATTTTAATGATACCGTATGTTATTATCTATAGTTTTTATGGAGTGTTTAATTTGTAAAACAAAGTATTCCTATTTTTATTGCAATACGTCTTAATATAATAGTCAGATGTAACTGTTTAGTTCTTACAGTTTATTGTGGGAAATATATGTTTGTATTTTTGGGCGGAGGGTAAATTACATTAAAATTAGTCAGCAGTTAGATGAAAATTTATGTTTTTTTCGTAGGTTAATTGGCCTTCCGTAGTTTTTAATATGCCCGAAACTGTGAACAATATTACTGTAGTGGGTTTGTACTAAGTTTACGCAATATTTATATTTAATTGAAGATTGTATTCCTTTTTACTTAAATTTAGATACGTCGTTTAATTTTAATGAAGTCTTTGAACAATTGTACTTTCATAATGTCTGCCTACACTGCCTATCCAGTAGCATATATAGAGTTAAATAGATGTTCCTTTTTTTCTATCTTTGTAATCTCGAATATCCAGTGAGCGTAATTCGCTTCGAGTTTTTTTATGATAGCATGTGTAATTAAAAAACTTCTAGTTATTTTGAGCTACAAACACGCTTCAACTGCTTTTCATTCCAAGGTGGTTTGTTCTTTGATAAAATTGAAATGCCTAAAAGCCAAAATGTAAAGGTTAGCCGCCTGTCGCCTGTACCTGTCTGGGACCGACGCTAGTCGCGCATTTTAAAAGTCAATATACGCGACCTCAGTACATTAACCGGTACATTAGACGGCCTCGGTGGCGCAGCGGTTTGGCACGCTGACTGTAAAACCGAAGGTCTCGGGTTCGATTCCCGGCCGGGTCAAACTCAGAAACGAACTATTCTAGTTTGTCTCGGGTCGTGGATGTTATCCATGTTTTAAGTGTATCGTCAAGTTAGCACCTATATAACAAGTCATTTAGTTGTACTTAGTATGGGGCTAACGAGATCTGTGTAATATATTCATGAATATGTTATATATTGATCGCCAACTTTTGGTAGTACAATGACACGTCACAGTTTTTGTCTCGCTAAATGTCCGAATTTGTCAATTAATGTCCTCGAAATCCGCGAATTTTAACATTTAAAACGGGCGACTAGCATCGTCATACTACCAGGGCAGGCAGGACGATGACACGAGTCACGCCTTTTGTCGCGTTAAAATGTCAGAATTTGACAATGTACCGAGAAGTCGCGTTTAAAACGCGATTAGCATCGTCGACTTCCGTATAGTGAATAATGATTGGGCTGTCAACTTTAAAGAATAACCCGGAAAGTTTTGGTATGCCACAAAATTTAACAAACATGTCTCCCGAATCATAGCATGGAACATAGAACCCCTTCGTCTGTAAAGTAACCAAAAGCGATAATTAAAATATGTTATATGAATAATTAGGTAGTATGAAGATATGTTAAACAGTATAATTTTAGTTTTTTAAATGCTATATTTACTATGAAAACCTATAACAGATCTCTTGTTTACAGTATTTAAATTACATGTCATTTACAAGACGATTTTTTGATGTTTTATTTCATGTGGGATATATTTGAAAATAAAAAATATATTGCTGTTTCGGGATACGTAATAGGTAGGTACCTACTTATGTTTTTTTTGTTATGGAGACATTTCCTACTCGGATAAAGCTCCCTCATCCTAATTTATTTCCATGAAATGTAGGATTGATTCTTAGCATCTTTTTATAGGGCCAGTTTCTGAATTGACAATTTCGCTAAATAGGTAAGTAGTTAACTGTAGTAGGTAGGTAGGACTATCTCTTCGAATTTCTCAGAAAAGAGCGTGAAAGTACTTAGTGAAAATCTCAAATTTAGAAACCGACCCCTAGGATATTACTTGATTTAATTGTTGCGAGGGTTTTACTGACTGATTTTAGGTACAACAATCAATTCTCAAAAAATATTATGGGTTGATCGAATTCGACCTTTATCCTCCATGTGTTCGTAAATCAATCGAGCTTTCTTAAAATTGTATTATTTTATAGAAAATTAGCCGATGCGGCAAATGAAAAAAACATGATTAAATACATTTATTTCAACGTAAACATTTTACATTCTGTTTGCTGAATGTCCATGTCCAGTGTAAAATGTAAGCCGCTGCCTTCGGGCCGAATTGTCGCGGAGAAATAGCGGAACGGAAAAAAAACTCCACACTGACTAACTTTTCTCAAGTCATCTTAAACCAAATGAGCATGAGTTGCATATTGAAGTGAAGCCGTTTCGGAGGATTGCGATAACAAACACTTACACTTTATTATTATGTATACTTACATATTATATCAGTTATTGTCCGTAGGACAGACGTAAACCAACTGTGCCGAAACCTCTAATAGAGTAAGAGCCGTGGTGGCAGAAGAACGCGAGAGATCTTGGGTTCGAATCCCGACGTTTATCAATAAGTATAACTTTGTTTTCTAAGTTAGCGCTCGCAAAATTTGTTTTCCGGAAACAAATGCAGGAGCAAGTGAAAAACACCATAATCGCTTTAAGTGTGCCTTTTTTAAAAACTCCTAGATTTCTCCAGGGTCCCATCACCAGAGCCTGACTTGACGGGATTACCTTGGTGGTCAAGTCAACACTTTGAATTTTCCAAATCGGTATTTGTGATTTCAATGATTTGAGAAATTCCTCCTTTTTTGAAGTCGGTTTAAAAAAGTTGATAGAATGACTTTGAAACGCAAGTTACATAGTGTTGCCAGCTTGTTAATTTTTACGGCATTTGGGTTATCTCGGATTAAATACGGACCATAAATTGCAATCGGTGACCCACCGATAAAAATCTACATGGCCCAAAATGCATGACTGCTACGATAGCTACGAGTCGTTATTTTGGGTATGTAGAATTTTCGACCAGTGGGCTATTCGGTAAATAATAATATAGCGAATGTATTGACTAGAATTGTGATAGAAATGTGGCGTAACTTTTGATGTATGAAAAGATAAAAGAAGAAAGATTGAAATGAAATGAAAATAATTTATAAATTTTGTTTCATTTTATGTAATAGTTTTTATTTTATTTATTAAGGGACACCAACAGCACAAACACATAACAAGTAAAACCCTAAATCAATAACAGAGGGCTGTCGTTTGTGCCAATTACAGGTGCGCACAGCACTCATAATTTAACATTAACGACTTATTCTAACAAATATACTGATATACTACTGCTTACTACATATATTTATACAGGTATCAGAAAGCTAGCAGAGATCGATTTAAGATTTAAAATACCCCAGTCCATTACAAAATACATCTAGATCATTATGCTTTCCAACATTCATTATAAGTTCTTAGCATTCTATTTATCGGAGCATTTTCTCCTACGTTAGTCCTACAGAATGACAGAGAAAAAATGTCCTTATTAATTATTCTTGAGTTAGGCCTTGGTACTTTAAGAGATATACGTTCTAATAGGTCCTCACAAAGCGCTTGGCCGCATAAATTGACGAAAGAGATAATAATATTGAGCGAATGTTGGTGGAAAGAGCGTAAGCACTGGTAAGAAAGGTCCCAGAGGGACCTTTTTCAAGCAAATAGGGGATGTATTAGCAAATGTTAAGGTAGGTAGGTACCTGAAACCAGCATGAGGGCATACATGGATTAATTAATGTTGATGAAGCGAAATATATCTGCTAGAATCGTGGCAAGTGGCAGATCCTTGTCTCTGTCTACCCCTTTGGGATACAGACGTGAGTTTTTATAATGTAGGTAATCACAAATTACTACCTATATAATTAGTTATAGGTTAATACACCACTGATTTATTTGCATCCAACACATTTTTTTTTGCAAGGTTAGAACTTAAAAAAATACACGCGCAATTTTTTTACAACTGTTACCTTTTTTGTGTCGATTTTGGTTGGATTTCAAATCGACTGTTATGGTTGAAAATGTAGACAATTTAGGCTATTACATATAATAAGAAGCGCTCGTGGCCCTGTCTAACCGAGTGATTGGAATCAATCATTAAGCAACAACAGGCGCGGTCACCTCGCGGTACCCCCCATGATAGCACAATCTTGCGCTATGGGGCGCTCATTAGGGGATGGCTATGTCCAGCAGTGGCCTGATATTGCCTGAAGAAGAAGGCGCGGTTAGTCAGTGAGTGCGCGATGGGTGACCGTCCCATGATTACCGCTAGTGGCATTCACGTCAGAGGCATTATGAGCTACTTGATAACTTCTGACAGTAAGGCCTGCCACTGTCTTACAATCTTCCACCAACCCGGACTCGGTTCCAGTAGTGGAGTATGGCCTACCCTTCCTGCGATGCAGGAAGAGACCCTTGCCCCAGCAGTGGGGACATAAAAGGGTTGATATCGATCGATCGATATAATAAGAATAAGCTTACACTATTTTTATTTTTAATGCACTAACCCGTGCTAAGGAACAAATTTAAAAACCTATTTAGAGGCTAAAAATTTCACCCATGCCGGGATTCGAACCCGCAATCTCTGGCTATCCGTACCAGCGCTCAATTGGTAGAGCGCTGGTACGGATAGCCAGAGATTGCGGGTTCGAATCCCGGCATGGGTGAAATTTTTAGCCTCTAAATAGGTTTTTAAAGAATAAGCTTGTTAGTGAGTGCGGGCTTTCTCTCTCTCTATCTCTATCTCTCCCTCTCTCTCTCTGTGAGAAGGCCTAGGCCTTAATAGTACGACGTATATAGGCATTATTACGTAGGTTTTTTTTTAATCTTTTTTATTTATGGAGGGTTCGGTACACTTGGTGACCATGTCATGCATGCCCAACACATTCTTACATACTAAAAGTAAAAAACAAATTCTACACAAAAAGAAAAACTGTCATTATCAAACATTATGTTATCCAAACCTATAGTTATCAAACATTATGCACCTATAGAATTTCTAGCCTTAATCCCAAAAACGCCAACTTTTATAATTCTCTTGCCTCTTCAGACAGTAGATAGGATAGTACTGCATTGCATCCCCCAATTACAAAAAATATATTATTATTGTTCAAGCTATTTTGCCTTTGAGCTTCCGTTCTGGAGCACTCATGCTGCAGGTGATAATCATCTTTGCAAACTTGTTTAGCGGCACATGTCCAGAACGGAGTCTAAGAGCCACTTGCACAAGCCCGTAAATCTAGTTTTAAAACAATTTAAACTGGATTCTCAATACAAAAAACTATCAAAATTGTACTAAATCTAGATTTAAGGGAACTGCGCAAGCGGCCCTAAGCCATAACAACATTGGACCCCGATATTGAGTTTCCGTCAAACCAGTTTTGTACCAGACTCCCTTCTCCAGTGATCTCTCATCAAAATGTTCCTTCTATATATCCATACATAGTTTCATAATTTTTGGGATTAAATCACTGAAGATGGGTTGAATATGTGTAGGTCTCCATCTACTACAGCTCGCCTATTATTACATACGTATAGGCTATCTATAAGAATAAGGGGACTTTGTCGACTATTTTGCATTGGCGCCAGCCAGGGACCGTCAGCATCTATTCTCATATTCAGCCCCAGTTACATTTGACGCTGTCTAATTTGTGATTTGAGTTTTGACATTGTCCTCGTCGTTGTCATGCATGTCATGTCCAGCGTTCCCGAACCTCCCGATTTTACGGGAGGTTCGGGACGTGATCCTGGCAGAAATAGTCGAAATCGGCTAGTTGCCATGTTATCAAAATTGAATTGGTTTTACGGGAGATCTACCGATTTTGTACTTTATCTCCCGACCTCCCGATATGCAATGATTTTCTCCCGAAAATGCAAGTCTGACGCTCAGAGTGCATAGACGTTGAAAGCAACTCAGGTAATGAACGCACTCTTTGAGAAATCTTGTTCGGGGATTTCCCTGTAATTAAGATGGGAAGCATTTGACTTCCAATTCAATACGCAGTAAAGGCCCCAGTACACAATGGGTATGGACCATGCTTTGCCAATTGCCATTCACAACTGTAGGCCACGATCACTTGGTGTTTACACAATAGCGCATGTTGCTGTCTGGCAAACTACTGGCGATGGACGTGGAAGTAATTGCGGCCGCAGCTATTTATTTATTTACTGTATTTTTTATTTATTTACAAGTATTATAGAAGTATGTACAACAAAGTCATTAAAAAAGGCGAAAATTTACGGGCTTAGATAGATATAAATCAATAAACTTAAAGGTCTATTGATTACACAATGGCTCATGCTGGCCCACTGCTCGCCATTGCCATTGTGTACACGGGGCAATGGTGTGTAGTGGCGGACAATGAAGAATGTTACTAGGTATGCCAAATCGCTTGAAATGTTTGTCTCAGTAAAGCCTGTATGTAAACAAATACACTAGTTTTGGTCGTAGTCAAAAATACCTAGTAGGTAGTTTTAATTTTATAGGCATTCAAAGTTACGAAAAATATCGAGTCCCACTAACAGTCACATGACGTCATGTCACAACGCGCCGCGCGGGCCGCTACTAATTTATCAGGAGATTTTCTGATTTTAAGCGCTGTCTCCTGATCTACACACACATTTGCCCGCTAACTCTACAAACATCACACACATACACAGATACACAGACACATAAACACACACATTTGCCCGCTCACTCTACCAACAGGAACGCGAACACTCACTAACGGCAGATAACCAATTTGTTACTCCAATCGATACAATATATCCATTTGTATTATATTATAGATATATAGTATTTATAAGTATAATTATAATTTTTACACTATTTTTTTTTTAATGCACTAACCCGTGCTAAGGAACAAATTTAAAAACCTATTTAGAGGCTAAAAATTTCACCCATGCCGGGATTCGAACCCGCAACCTCTGGCTATCCGTACCAGCGCTCTACCAATTGAGCCAATGGGCATCAGTGAAATTTTGAATTTTGATTTACAGAGAATATTGTAGAGGTTCGAAATTTCACTGATGCCGTGAGTCGCCCATTGGCTCAATTGGTAGAGCGCTGGTACGGATAGCCAGAGGTTGCGGGTTCGAATCCCGGCATGGGTGAAATTTTTAGCCTCTAAATAGGTTTTTAAATTTGTTCCTTAGCACGGGTTAGTGCATTAAAAAAAAAAGTGTAATCATGTGGGTACAGTGATATCGTTCCGATGTTAAACCTAACTGCAAAGTAGGTAGTCGGGGCTGTAAGTAATGCAATTTGCTTAAGTCAGATGTCGCTGCCTGTACGTAATACAGAGAATATTGTAAAGAGGTTCGAAATTTCACTGATGCCGTGAGTCGCCCATTGGCTCAATTGGTAGAGCGCTGGTACGGATAGCCAGAGGTTGCGGGTTCGAATCTTGGCATGGGTGAAATTTTTAGCCTCTAAATAGGTTTTTAAATTATAATTTTACAAGTTATTTTTGCAAGTAGGTATTATTTATGATTTGTAATGTATAATAATATAAAACGTTTAATATGTATGTAGTTATTATTAAATATAATACTATAAGTAGTAATATGTAGTGTATATTGTAAAATTATATTATTGGTACTATTTGTATTGTAAGTTTGTCAGCCTTTTCCTACATTTAAGTTTAGTTTTAGTTTTTACGGGTCGTTGCTGAAAATCAGCGCTGCCAAGATCACTGCGTGGACTTGTTTGCAATATGCTGAGCCTCGACCCTTTGCCTTAATATGTCAATAAATGCATTCTATTTTATTCATATTGAAGCACATACAGTGATTAAATCGTTTAAAAAGCTAAAGCTTAAAAAAAACTGAAGACTTGTGGGGTATGTCAGTAACAGTAGTTAGCTCAGTAATCGATACCCTAGCACCCCATTTAGCCAAAATCTTTAACCAATGTTTAGATGAGGGTATATTCCCTGATCTAATGAAATATAGTAAGCTCGTTCCTTTATTTAAAAGTGGTGATAAGCAAGATCCCACAAATTTCAGACCAGTCTCGGTTTTACCCGTTTTAATTAAAATATTCGAGAAGATAGTTCTAGGTCAACTGCTTACACACTTCAATAACTATCAACTTCTCCATGGTCAGCAATTCGGATTCACACAAGGGCGCTCTACAACGGACGCCAGCGTCATGTTAGTTAAACATATATTTAGTGCATGGCAAGATCGCAAGGATGCTATAGGCGTATTCTGTGACTTGTCGAAAGCATTTGATTGCGTGGACCATAAAACACTTCATTTAAAATTAAAGCACTATGGTATAAACGGGAATAGCCTAGAACTTATGACATATTTAGGAGGAAGAATTCAAAGAGCTGAAATAAATAGAACTAAATCTTCAGGGTCAGAGGTCAGGATAGGAGTGCCACAGGGATCTATTTTGGGGCCGTTCCTCTTCCTCGTATGTAAATGATTTGCCGTTCATGGTTCAAAATATGTCAGAGATAGTATTATTCGTAGATGACACGTCACTTATTTTTAAAATTAAGAGACAAGAGAATGACCTTGACAGTACAAATAATGCTCTCTCTCGGGTACATAATTGGTTTACTACCAATAACTTATTGTTAAATTCAAAGAAGACAAAATGTATAAAGTTCACTCTACCAAATGTCAAAACGGTTGACAGCAATGTTATGTTGGGGAATGACAAATTAGACCTTGTAAATGAAACCAACCAATTTTAAAAACCTATTTAGAGACTAAAAATTCCACCCATGCCGGGATTCGAACCCACGACCTCTGGCTATCCGTGCCAGCACTCTTTCCAACTGAGCTAATGGCAACTCACCGGCATCGACCGACCAACCAAGGCAAACACTTTTATTACGTATTATAGTAAAGGTAAACTAGGCAAAAAATATTATGCTCAGATACAAATACAAATGGAAATCACCGGAAAAAGAAAAGCCCTATTTTGTATTGTACACGTTGACTTTGAAACCTCAAGGAATGTTGATGTGCATGAAGTAGTTCATAATAAATAATATTGTGATGATATTTTTGAAAAATGTGTTAAGTTTTGGAAGGAAAGTGTAACGGTTGTACTAAAACAACTTAAAAAAGAAAGTCTCTAAATCTAAAATACAATAATTAGGTACCTACTTATCTAATAAACGTATTTACACTTAATCATTACTCTAAAACTAAAATAAAACATAACAAACTAACAACTAATTAATATTTCAACGAACAGATAAACATTCTAATTCCCTATTCATATTAGATAATACAAGCGTAAGCGATTGGAATGTGCGGTGGTCACACAATGGAACATTTGAGAATATTCGTTGGTGCAATGTATTGATTCATTCTGAACCTACCCGTCTACCAGAGAACACACCTCCCTGTGGATTGATTTCATTGCAACTCTAATTACCGAATTTAAGCCATCCAGGCATTTTACAAGTTATACATTGCAGTGCTTATAAGCTAAAAGTGTTTCTGTGAATTTTCCCCGACTGGGTGAGTGTTGTAATTTAGTTATTCTAGTTGGCCTAGTATTTATTTTGTACCCGCAATTTTTATTTATCTAGACTATAGCTGATTTCTATGTTCTAATTGTGCTAAATCCATCGAAATCATGTAAGTACTAACACGATCATTCATGCCAATTGCTTAGTCAATTGTATGGGGCTTGTCATTAGATAATAAGTAATTTGTCATTTTCATTGTATCACCATTACGTAGCATTTCTTTCATATAGCATCCAAGCTGATTTCGCCTGCACATACCACATCATTGATCACTATCTAATGCTTAATTGGGTCCCACTAGCTTCTACGTGAATCAATCTCATGAACAAGAAAAGTTGTTGCTTTGTTGCAGTGCGTAACGTGAATTCGGACATTTCTAAAAATGTCTATATTTGCCGAATTCCAGGGCCCTTGTTGCTGGCCGAGTTCTACGCTCTCAATCGAAGGCTGCCCTTCGCCTGTATCTGCTGCGCGGGAGTTTGACCCTAGACTGCCGTGGCGTCTACCCGCAACTGCGCAAGCAAAGTGGACTAACCCAAATAAACAGTGCAAAGTGTACTCGATCTATTAATACGAACTACGACCCTGAGCAGAGCTAAAGACTATTAAAGCTATCATAGTGTTAGTATTAAGACTAAATACTAAAGTGTATTAAAACTAAAAACTAAAGCTAATTAAAATTGTAAAAACCTAATTAAAAATCGTAAATATTTAAAACTATCTTTTCCTAACTAAATTAGTGACCTAAACCTTCTTACTGTAACAAACTAAAAAGTTTACAAATGACCTAACAGGTCATTGACAAAAATAATGAAAATATCATTACCCTAGTGTAATATAGTTTTATTAAAACTATAGGTAAATATCCATTTTTTTCGCATTTCAACGTCTTTTGGAACTTAAAAAATAAGTTTTCCGGCGAATTAGTAGTTATATTTTTATATTTAGGTATAACACATGATTTCCTAGTATTTGGATTGAACATTTTTAAAGTATTTAGGTATAATTTCGACGGCACGGGCGCGCGACTAGGAGCGGACTGAGTGAGCCAGACTGAGCGTGTTGTGCGATGACGTCACAGCGTAACCGGCGGCCCGCGTCGTTCGGTTACAACTTGTTTTACTTCTAAATCGGAAACAAATTAACGTATCGAAGTAATTCTTTCACTAGTATTTTTTATTTTTGACTGAGAATATGAAGTGCATCAAAATTAGTTAACATTCTTCATTGCCTATCGTGGCGCGCAATCGGACAGTAATTGTAGGTTTTTTGGGCACACTTGGGCGCCAAGGAATCGTGGCGTAGCGTGGCCAGTTTACACAGTGGCCCATCGTTTAGTCAATTAACCTTCAAGTTTTTTGATTTATATCAATCTGAGCCAGTAATTTTCCACAATTCACTTGCTGTTTCCACAATGGCGCGTGGCTCATTTCTGTCTGGCAAACCACTTGCGATGGACGTGGAAGTGGATGCGGCCGCAGCTATTTTTTTATTTACTATTTATTTACAAGTATTACAGAAGTATGTACAACAAGAACGTTATTAAAATAAAAATCGCGCAAAAGGCGCAAAATTACGGGCTCAGATTGATATAAATCAAAAAACTTGAAGGTCAATTGACTGAACGATGGGCCACTGTGTAATCAGGGATGGACCACGCTACGCCACGATCCTTTGAAGTGTGCCCAAAAAACCGACAACTGACCGATTGCGCGCCACGCTGCACACCATTACCCCGAGTACACAATGGCAATAGCGAGCAGTGGCCCATCACAGGCCACTGTGTACTAGGGCCATAATATTTTGTTGTTGCGTAGGTAAGATTTTTATCTGCTTATCTGTATCATTTAATCTGTCGAAGTTTATTTTATTTCGGTTTCGTTACGATTTTTGTTGGTTTGCTAATATTTTCAAAACGTACCTAATATTTGTTTAAGTGACAGTGAACACGGTTAACAAAGTAGGTAGGGTCATTACGCTGGATCGCGGCCCTGCTTTGTTTCGCGGCCTTTTAGAGGACCAATCGCATAAACATTGCAATAATTAGAATTCTATCTCGCCCTTCCTAACGTAATGTGGCTCTTTAAAAAGTAGGATAGTTGCATAACGTCATGCCTATTCAAATGGGTCGGTTTACCTAGACCATGTGCCGGAAATAAATCGTCCATTTTGTCAGCCGCGCTGCCAGCGCACGTACGCACGCAAAGCTGCAGAAAAAATAGCGAACCGGTCCCGCTTCCAATGTAAGTATTTCAAGTTTACGATTAGTTATTACTTTTGTGATTGTTTTTATGTGCTTATAGTTGTTTGATTAACTTCATTTTGCATTTATTTTGCGAATAAATTGCTTTAATACCAGTTTTATTTGGTGGCCGCCAACCAACACATTAAATTTTTAGTAACGTTGGTATACGGCCGGGTGGCCGCGGCACTAACTCACTGAATGAAATAAGTTTGCTTCCTTTCCTATTATTAACCTAAATAAAGTTTCGTTTTCTACAACATTTTTATGCTGTCGGGGTTGGTTTAAATGCTGTGGTTAGTTCACGGCCACTAAAATATAATTTTATACGTATTTATAGCTATAAAGTGGCCGCAAATTAACACATGCTAACAAAACAAATCTGGTTCGCGGCCGTCTGAAAAGCATATGAAAAATGAACGGCCGTCAGCTGACTATTGAAAATAGACAGTGTCAGTTTACGGCCACTTCTTTCAAATAGACTATTTGGTTGGTGTTTAGATAATTTTTGTTTTTACAGAATGTCTACAAAAAAAACGAAAATAAAATCTGTAACTTACACTCCTGAAATAATTTATTAGAAATAATAGGATTTGAATCTGAATGTTCTGATATAGTTGGAATAACTGTAACATCATCCAGTGATAAAAGAGACCTTCCTTCTGGTTGCTTGCGAGTGACGCCAAATGTCAAACTTTCAGTTTCGCCTTCCGATAAATTTTCTGAGGTAGTAACGGTACATAATGGCAAGTTGTCTTTTGAAGTTGGCACTTGAGATAATGCTACTGAGTCGGTGTCACGATTATCAGATCCCACTTGCTTCTTTAGGCTACTATGTGGAACTAGTTCGTTGCCATTTCCCAAACTTCCAGGTTCATCTGTAATCTGAATTTGGTACATTTGTTTCATGCATAGATGGACGTTATTTGAGTCTGGTTTTGAAGATGAAGATATTTCATTAGGAACTGGAGATTTGGGGCTTAGGTTTCGGTTCTTGGGTGTACTGGTTTGGAACGGTATGACCATAATATCGTCCAGTGAAACCACTGTTCCCAGCTCAAGACCGCTAAAATCAGTTGTTACTCAATTCGACAATCTATAATTCGGAACACTCTTAGAGGCATGATCGGGAACGTCAGCAGCAATCACAAGATTCAGTGGGACAGGATCATGAATATGCGACGGAGCGAGATCGGTAACATTTGGAGGGGTCACATCGGAAACATGCGGCGGATTTGGATCGGAAACATGCGGCTGCGGGGCGAGATTAGAAGCATTCGCAGATGTATGAGCCGAAACAATTGACAAAAGGTTGGGAACGCTCGACACTTAAAGTGTTGAAGTGTCGAGCGAGTTGAGTTTGTATTGTCTTCGGATCCGGTAATATATTGAGGTTCTCTGGGTTCTGACCTCCTCAGTTTTTTGATTTCCTTTAGGATAAATTTTGTGTCAATCTTCTTCTGCTTTAAGACTGGTCTCAAATGACGAAACACTTTGCGGGCAGCGATGAGGTCTCCATTCGTTATTCCCGAGTTCTCACGCAAACCAGTCGGTCGACTAAATTGTTCCAATGTGTTTTGGACACATTTCGTATAGTCGACTGCGTCTGGATCATACGGGAAAAGACCACATCGCCTAAATCCAAATCCAATTCGAAGAAACATCACCATTCATCCAGCCTGATTCACTTCTTCCAAGACTCCAGTCTTGTGGTATGCTGTCGGTTACACTTTTTGGTGGTCTGATGTATGGGAAAACTACCAATGGCGGGCACATCTCACCACTAGCGTTAAATGTCGCTAGTACTGTCAGGTTATCTTTTTCGTTGCCAGCTTTAATTTGATACAAATTGATAATAAGTATACAATATTACAGGTAGACACCTAGTAGTTAGGCACTTGATTACATTAGACACTATTTACTCGATAAAGAAATTGTTGAAGTCTGGTTGACTATTAGTTAGTTATTGCTAGAAGTTGAAGGCTGTTTTACTATTAATAATTCAGTACTAATAGTTACTGTTAACAAGTTAATTAATAATAATATGAAGAAAATGTTGACTATTTAAAATACTAGTCTATTACACTCAAGTCTGTTAGTATTATGTTAAGTATATTAAGAAGAAAATGTTATGTTGACCAAACTTGATTTGTTGCAAATTATTTTGATTAAAAATTATTGGACCTATGTAGTGTTTTATTTCCTTTTTTGCAGAAATAGTAATGTGATGTGTTTAAGAACGAGAGAAAAACAACTGCACCTATAGATGAGTAGTATGTTGAAGAAGAATAAATTCATTAGAGGTATGTAAACGCGTTTCGAGTAAGGAAAAAAAGGAAAATAAAGTAGAGAAGAAAGGACAGAGGGAAGAATTGTTGGAGAAATTAATGACGAAGGTGATTTGGGATAAGGTAAAATGCCCCAGATTAGAAGAACAAATGCTGTGAAAATATAAGATCTTAGAATAGTGTAAGGTTAGGTTAGAGTACAAGAAAAGGACGAATATTGAGGAGAAATGTGCTTTTTAGAGTGAAGGCATGCGAGTGACAATCGCGGTCATATGCCAAATGATGTGGTTTATAATTATTATACCATATATTACACGGTGAAAAGTGTACGAAAACGTAAAAAAAGTAGCATGTATTACCTGCTCGTAAGTCAATATTGTATGTAAAACTGGCGGCCGCGAACTGACTCTAGGGTGGGCGTGAACCGAAAAAAGTGGCCGTCATCCGGCATCCTGAGTAATTTTCAGGTAATTATTTATTTAAAAAAAGACTGTTGGAATATTCCTTCAATACTTATTTTGAAAAATAACTTGATTATATCTGCTACTCCTACAGAAACAATCAGGACTTGCATTATGGACATATCATATTAATTTCAAGGAGCAAAGTTGCGAAGGCGACTAAAAGGCCGCCAACCGGCGCAATGACCCTACAAGGCTTTCAGAAACAAGGCAGGTTGTAACAAGGAAGAGTGGGAAAAAGATTCACAGCTCGCGAGCTGGATTGCGCCAGAAAATAATATAGTAAATTGAAATACTAACATTTCTTGTTTTTATATCCCGTATTCTCCCGATTTTCGAACAATAAATAACTTTACTCCCGATTTTTGAAGCGTAGTTCTATCGTGTTTTCATTTTTAAGTTTGGTAACACTGCAATCTGCATGTCATTCGATAGATGATTGTCATTTGTTTGTCATTCATTCAATTCATTCATTCATTTGTCATGCCGAAAAAAACTCGTTTTGGGTTTTGATATCCGTGTGTTATTGCAAGTTTTCCACGCCATTTACTGTGAAGAAAGCGCCGGTTTTACGCTACGCAAGCCCTTTTTTAGACCACAAGTCTTTTGCAACATGCTTCAATAAGTTCCAGATCCCGTTATTAAATTTTTTAACTATTAGGGTTTTTTTAGGTTAGAAGTTTGTAATCTGCTTTAGACATGGGCGATCGCGGTTGGAACCGTAACCGCGGGCGTAGGGGTGGAGGTAACTATGGCAATAGTTGGCACGGGGGTAGAAACCGAGGTCACGCGTTCGGGAATAGTCGCGGGAGATTCCAGAACAACTCATTTCGAGGAAGGAACCAGAGCAATCGGTTCGAGAGGATTAATAGGGAAGTGCCAACGAAGAGACTGTCAGAGGAAGACATTGGAGTGACTGAGTATATTAGTGACCATAGTGGATTCAATGGAATTATCAAGTCGAGGTAAGTTGGCTTTGCTTCCCCAAGACACACTTTTTTTGAAATTGGGAAAGACATCAAAGACTCAAATATATTTATGTACTGTTTTTATATTTATTTTGATTGTTTCGATCCAATTTCAATATCTAGATTGCAAAAAAAAGAATGAGAGTAATTGCAATTCTCAGTTACAAAACCAGCTATTAAATTTTTACAAAGCAACTTATTTCAAGTTATATATACCTGATACTTGCCCGGGTCCCAAACTGGGACACACTCCAATGTATGTTGCTCAGAAATTATTTTTCGTTAGCAGAGCAGCCACAGAAACTAAAACACAGGAAATTTTAGTTGTGCCATCCACAACTAAAGGAAATATACATAAAAGCTTCTTATCTGAGGGAGTAAATTATCACCAATTAATAATCATGATTATTAATTGTCTTCAATTTGTATGTGCCTAATTAAATATTATATGTTTTTTGGTTTATTTTTTATTATAATTTTTTGTAGGTGTATCTATTATTCCATCCTTGCCAATCCTTTAGGTCTAAGATAATGTATCTCTCTATGTTTACTTAAGTTTATTATTTGTTTTTACCTTTTTTTGCTTGCACTACCCTTTGCAAGTCTCTTCAACACCAAAGACTTGCTGAAAGAGAATGCTTCTTGCACTAAGCACACCCTTGTAAATTTACATAGTAATATGTAATTAATGCTATAAAAAAATTAAAAGAAATAATCGCACCATAACATATAAATTTCACCCATTCCTCTCCAGATATTCAGACTTCCAAGTGTCTGAGATCAACAATGATGGCGAGATCGCCGAGCTGACTGACCAGTCCGTCCCGGAGCCTCCAGCCGAAGAAGCCGTGGTTGAGGATGAGGAGTTGCTGCTCTGCAAGTACAACGTTGAACTGCTGCCGATGGAGACTTGGGACCGGATCAACAAACTGGCTGCGTCCACTGAGCCCACTACCGAGAAAGTTGAGGTAAATTGTGCCTACTTGGCGTGTCACAGAAATAACCTATTCAAAATGGGAAACGTTCAGAAGGTCCGTTTCCATCTGTAATAAATTAGGTCACTTTGCTTTCGTGGGTTAAAAATATATAATATAGGTAATAAAAAAAGTAAAATTTAGAGATTAAATAAATTAGTAAGTGAGTGGGTTTTTGGGTAGGTAAATGGTGTGAGTCAAATCAAATCAATTATTTTGACAAATCGTATCTGTTCGAATCGTTCTGTCAGGGTCACCAGGTACACAAGATCTTCGATTTTCCTAGTTTTTATAGTTTTCCCTTTAGGTGGCCATTAAACCCTAACTCTGTACCAAATTTCAGCTCTTTGAGTTTATGGGAAGAACTATTTTGATGATCATCAGTGAGTGCATGTGATAAATGCGAAACTTTGCTGTCGTTTAACTTCGGAACTATATTCATACTACCTACAGACTTGAAATTTTTGGATTTTATGTACGTGATTATAGCTTACTGGATGACGAAAATTTTTGCGTTCTGGTCTTATCCAGAGGTTCTCAAATAAGGCCTGAAAATGCGGCGAAATGGTCCCAGTAAAGATGGTGGCAGTGTTTGCTTGGCGCTCGACTTGGCGGGGTCACTGCCGTGCCCCCCGATTTCTTGAAATCTCGGATTTTTGATGGGTAATGTCAAAACCATTGCTCAAATCACTATAGGAACGACACATTCGAGAGATAGGTCCATTGTAAGTCAATAAAGCGTTAAGTGACAAACTAATCCTCGCTCCGCAGGTAGACGTGACAGGTATGAGCAAGGAGCAGCGCACTAAGATCCACGACGCAGTGAAAAAGGCCTTTGGACACGCCATAGTCGGCAGCACTGTCACCAACGAGGAGAGGAAATTTGTCAGCTTCGAGAAGTACAGGAAAGGAAGTGAGTTAAGTGTGGCTTAGTTAAGCTACGATATCAGAAAGTTGCTTTCCCGCCAGGCAGACCATATTCCTTGGGACAGCCGGTCCAACTGTTGTTCTTTGGACGTTATTTTTACGGTATGTCTTGTGAAACACTTTGCTAGCGCGATGCAGGAATGATGGAATGTATTGTATAGTGCGCTCGCCGAGTTCACCTGTGCTTACCTGCGAGGTAATTTGTTAAATATGCTTTAAAGGTTTAATAATTTGGTTATAAAACAAAATTGTCCTTAGCACAGGTTAGTGCAACAAAAAGAATATAAATATGCTTTACTTAAATCTGATATTATCTAAGAATATTCTACCTAAGAGCATGACAGTAAGATAATTAAGAGAGGTAATTTCTGTCAATTCAATTCAATTCAATTTATTTCAACGTAAAGAATTTACATTCTATTTGCTGAATGTCAAAGTACAATGCAACATGAAAGTGAAAGCCGCTGCCTTCGGGCCGTAGTGTAGTGGAGAAAAAGGCAGCTGTTGTACGATAAATTACACTGTCTATCTGAGGTGCCAATTACTTTACTCTGGATAGAATCCATTCAATAGAATTTGCTGATTTAAACCTTCCTTCCAGTCAGAATCGACAATCGCGTGAAATGGGTCTGGCCGGGCGAGTACGTGAACTTCATTGTCCACAAAGAGAACTGCGACACCATGGAGGCCGCCAATAAGATCGCCGAAAGGCTGAAGTTGAATAAGTAAGTGGTACACTTGAATTTTACACAGGAAACGAACTTTTCTAGTTTGTCTCGGGTCTTGGATGTTATCTAGTATTTATTGTATTAAATCTATCGTCGAGTTAGCGCCTATAACACAAGTCATTTAGTTAGTTGTTTAGGGCTAATGTGATCTGTGTAATATGTCCATGAATTAAAAAAAAAATTACTTCATTACATAATTACATTTCCCATACCGTGCTTAGCAAGAGACGTTAAACCGTTGGTGCCGGCTGTCATGTAATGACAGTCATTAAGCCATGTGAGAGGTCTTAAGAGCGCCTTGATAACTTCTGTCAGTAAGGCCCACCACTGTCTTACAATCTTCCACCAACCCGGACTTCCTGCTATGCAGGGAGAGATCCGTGCCCCAGAAGTTAAGTAGGGACATACAAAGGGTTGATATTGACATTACAATATCACTTCACTGTTTGGCACTTTGGTATCGCCCTTTCGTATCAGCATCCCTTGCCATTGGTGTCCGTATTGTAAGTGGACAATCGAAGCAATTTTTGCCATAAAACCACATTTTTCGTCCAGTGTGAAGCCCTCAATGCCGGGCCACATTTTTTTCCTAAAACTAAATTTTTCGTCCAGTTTAAAGCCATAAATTCTGGGCTACATATTTTGCCCTAAAACCACATGTTTCGTCCAGTTTAAAGCCATCAATGCTGGGCTACAATTTTGTCCTGAAACTACATTTTTCGTCCAGTTTAAAGCTATCAATGCTGGGCTTCATTTTTTGCCCTAAAACTACATCTTTCTTCCAGCGTGAAGCCCTCAATGCTGGGCTATGCAGGCACTAAGGACCGGCGAGCGAAGACCTCCCAGTGGTTCAGCTTACGGCGCGTGGAGCCCAAGCGGATAGCCGCGGCTTGCCGCGACATGAGAGAGCTGCAGGTCGGCAATTTCCGCTTTCACACCACGCAGCTCAAGCTTGGCCAATTAAAAGGGAATTTGTAAGTATTTAATTGAACTTGTTTATCACGAAATTTTTTTGTTTGCATAATTTTTTAAAATTAGAAATGACCTCTATCTTACCCGTGGGATGAGGTATAGGATGGACCGAGTATGCCCAGAAGAAGCCAGTTCACACGCATCATCGTGGGTTAGCTGGAAGAAAATAGTATCGAATATTCAGCTCGCATTTGTTCAAATTGGTTTTTAGTGCAAGAATTTACATTCATTCGTCTTAAAGAGGTTCTGGCGATCGGATCGTACGACGCCAAGGTGTTCCACAGTTAGGCCGTGCGCATTATGAAGGATGACGAAAAGCGGTTAATGCGAAGGCTCCGAATGTCAACAAAGTGCGGATGTTAAACCGGAGTACGTGTGGTGTTCCGATTGTGGTATGAGTTTATGGAGTTCATAAGCACACGCTCCGAAGTACATCTTGTAGAAGACCGACAGACAGGCGGCAGTGGGCTAAGCTGTGAAGCTCGTTTGCCACTAGCTTTCACCGGGTATCAAAATTGTACCGAAATTCAAAGTAACTAAAATAAAAACTAAACAAATGATATACATACACAACCTCACGCCTGCATCCCAGAGGGGTAGGCAGAGGCCAGGGACTGCCACTTGCCACGATCCTGACAGATCACCTTCGCTTCATCAACGTTCATAAGTCGTCGGCGGTTCCGGGTACTTTTTATCTTCCACTTTGCTAATACATCCCCTATTTGGTCGATGTATGTCCGCCTGGGATGCCCCTTACTAGCCCTTCCACTCACATTCGCAATATATTTGTTTCGTCAATCTTTCTTCCTTCATCCTCTCCACATGTCCAAATCAACGCAACATTCCTTTCTCAATTCTAGTCACTACATCCTCTTTCAGTCCACAACGTTCTCTAATCTGACTATTGCGTATCCTGTCATTTAAAGTAACACGACACATACTTCTCAAGGACCGCATTTCTACTGCGTTAATTCTACTTTCTTGCTTCTGTTACCACACCCAAATCTCGGTACTATACATAAATGTTGAGACCAGCACACCATTATGAATAGCCAATCTAGCTCTTTTGGAGATGTTTCGGCTGCACACAATGAAGTGCAGCACCGTTTACATAATTTCCCGCTTTAACTCTTCCTTCTATATCACCTTCACACTTTCTATCCCTCGTAAACATTGTCCCCAGATAGACAAATTCTTTTACTTGTTCCAAATGAAATAACGAGTTTTAGTTCAAAAATGAAATAATGTTATAAATTGACATAAATAGCGTACAGGTTAGCCTAGTTTGGGACCAGTGGTTGTGTTGTATGAAAGTTATTTACTTACAATATTTTTATTTTTAATGCACTAACCCGTGCTAAGGACAAATTTAATAACCTATTTAGAGGCTTATAATTTCACCCATGCCGGGATTCGAACCCGCAACCTCTGGCTATCCGTGCCAGCGCTCTACCAATTGAGCCAATGGGCGACTCACCGGCATCAGTGAAATTTCGACCCTCTTTACACTATTCTCTGTTTTACGTACAGGCAGCGACATCTGGCTTAAGCAAATTGCATCACTCACAGCCCCGACTACCTACTTTGCAGTTAGGTTTTACATCGGAATGATATCACTGTACCCACATGATTACACTATTTTTATTTTTAATGCACTAACCCGTGCTAAGGACAAATTTACTTATTATTCCAGGTTCCGGATAGCCCTTCGCAACGTGACAGCACCGGACGATGTGGTGGACCGCGCCTGCGAAGACCTTCGGGAGAAGGGCTTCATCAACTACTACGGACTGCAGCGGTTCGGCACCAGGATCGAGAAACCCACGTACGAGATCGGTCTGCAACTGCTGCTGGGGAACTTCAAAGACGTATGTATTCGATTAGCACCTACTACTACTATTACGTACTGTAACGACGCCGAATGTGAACAGGCTCACTGTGAACCGCAGTGTAACCGCGAAAATACGTAGACAATCAGCGTCCGCGGCGTAGTGACGCGGTATTTTATTACGTAGCCAATGAGCGTCTACGGCGTAGTGACGCGGTATTTTATTACGTAGCCAATCAGCGTCTACGGCGTAGTGACGCGCTATTTTATTACGTAGCTAATCAGCGTCCGCGGCGTAGTGACGCGGTATTTTATTACGTAGCCAATCAGCGTCCACGGCGTAGTGACGCGCTATATTATTACGTAGCCAATCAGCGTCCGCGGCGTAGTGACGCGCTATTTTATTACGTAGCCAATCAGCGTCCGCGGCGTAGTGACGCGCTATTTTATTACGTAGCTAATCAGCGTCCGCGGCGTAGTGACGCGGTATTTTATTACGTAGCCAATCAGCGTCCACGGCGTAGTGACGCGCTATTTTATTACGTAGCCAATCAGCGTCCGCGGCGTAGTGACGCGCTATATTATTACGTAGCCAATCAGCGTCCGCGGCGTAGTGACGTGCTATATTATTACGTAGCCAATCAGCGTCCGCGGCGTAGTGACGCGCTATATTATTACGTAGCCAATCAGCGTCCGCGGCGCGCAGTGACGCGGTGTAATAATAAGTAGCCAGTTTTTATATTATACCATCTTTAGTTATAAAGATCGTATGATAAAAATATTGCACAGTCATTTTACTGTTTAACAGCATAGCAAAATTAATTAGACAATGGACAATACTCTCAGAGTCATGAATCGAGAAAGTTTCTTTAAGAAGATGGATATGAGATCGGTCACGAAACAGGAATACATTTTTTCTTAATTTTTATAACTTGTAATTTTCGAGAAAAAATATTTCGTCCATTAAATTGCTCACTGTAACAGGTCATTGAGCAATCACAGAATCAAAATCCTATTTGTATCTGTGATGGCAGATGAAGAAATATCATTCATTCGCATCTGTCACTCAGAATGGTCCAAACCCGTAGATAGAGTAGAACTATAGATCAAGGCACAGTGTAACCGATTTTACGTCGGTGAATATTATTTGTTTGTGTGCGTGAATGTTGCCACAGTAAAAGTGAATTACCATAATGTGGGGTAAAATATTTGAGTCGTTCATAGTCCATGAATAAAAATGCAGATTTAGTTTAGAATTTTATTAATCATACAACATGTCTGACAATTGTAAAACTTAGCAAACGTTTAATAAACAATTGTCATTTTGTATAATTAAAAACCCCTTTTTTTTACACGTTTAAATTTTACAATTTAAGGCGCTTAGGGACGCTATCTAGGACCACCAATGGAATACAATCATAAACTGTTTTATTAATACGTTTTTTTCATATAACAATTCACCATATAAAAATTCTTTCGAAGACTACCTCAGACCACCAAAATGTACTTTTTGTCGAAATGTAGAGAGCATATTCGAGCAATTGATGTAGGTGACCAGTTCTCTCTTCTAAATGCTAGCACCCATTTTTCCAGAACAGGACAATTTTGAAGAAATCTGGAATAGAAACATTGCTAATATTAATAAATATTGTAATACATTAAAGTATAATAAGTAATAACTTTGGTATTCCTTATTATTTGCGATACTCATACATAGTTGTATATCAAACGGGTCGATTATTTATTAGGTAAATAAGGTAATTACGTTTTACCTAATAAACAATCGCGGCTAGATGGTATTGTACGAGATTCATTGATACATATTAATTCTATACTGAATTCAAGGGTTCTTGCGATAAATTCGAGCCGACACATTTTCTGCTTAGTGGAATGAATGCTGAAAAATTATATCGGCAACAAGCCACATAGGAAGGCGATGCAGCTATCTAACAAAGCATCAGGATATTATATTTGATAATTCAATGCTGTAGCCGTAACGTTTCTGTGTCTATTGTTTTGATTATAGATTTGATATCAACCCTTGTATGTCCTTATCCCTGGGGCACGGGTATCTTCCTGCATCGCAGAAAGGTTAGTCTATACTCCACCACAGGGGCCAAGCCCGGGTTATAGTTTTAGGTACATTGATTTTTAATAACGATACATTAAGTATTAAAGATTCATAATATATTTTGATTACGTTTAAAACGTAATATCTGTACAAGGACAAGCAGTCGAAGTCTGGGACTTCGAGTTAAGTAATAATCACGCAGCGTTGCCAGATATACAATTTAAATCGTATTCATACGATGTTTTACATTTATTTTGCATGTACGATCCAGGGGCAGAAATCGTACGTAAACATACGACTT
This sequence comes from Yponomeuta sedellus, assembly GCA_934045075.1. Taxonomy (NCBI): domain Eukaryota; kingdom Metazoa; phylum Arthropoda; class Insecta; order Lepidoptera; family Yponomeutidae; genus Yponomeuta; species Yponomeuta sedellus. Next base: position 24,274,926 of record OW203726.1, read on the forward strand.
TTTTTAGATTTCATTCAACCGAAGTACTAATACCAACATAGCACGTCACTATTTATTCTTTTACTTACTAAGTACCAACCCTTAAGGTAAATGTAACTAATGTTAGACGTTGCCGGTTACTCGTATTTGTGACACAGATTATGAACGCTGCTTCAGTTCAGTCAATTTTATTAAAACAAAGATCCCAAATAGGCTGAGCAATGAAACTGTAAACGGCATACTTTTGGCAAAACAACATATTAAGCGCTATGAGTGTTGCATGGATTTTTTTCCAACAAGAGAAATGTTAAGTAATATTAACATCACAGAAAAACCCTTTACGGGGATAAATAAAAACCTAAAAATTGTGTGTTTATGTTTAATCGATTGTTTACTTTAAAGTAATAAAACAAAGGATTTGAAAACGTACTGTTTTTTTAGCAGCCTTCTTAAGGAATACTACTTTTTATTTACCCATCGTACGATCGCTTATTCAAAACGTCTGCCAACACGGTCATCACGTAATGATCGGGATTTTCGACATAAACGGATGGCAAAATTTTTTTACTCTTCGGTTTTTTAGGTTAGGAAAGTACGTTATCAACCCTTATATGTCCCCACTGCTGGGGCACGGGTCTCTTCCTACATCGCAGGAAGGTTAGGCCATACTCCACCACGGGGGCCAAGTCCGGGTTGGTGGAGGATTGTAAGACAGTGGCGGGCCTTACTGTCAGAAGTTATCAAGCCGCCCATAAGGCCTCTGACATGGCTTAACGACTGCCATTATATGACAGCCGGCACCAACGGCTTAACGTGCCTTGCGAAGCACGGAAGCGCTCGGAAAAATGCCACTAGCGGTAGTCACGGGACGCTCACCCATCCCGTACCTTACCGCGCCTGTGTTGCTTAACCACGTGATTGTTTCCAATCACTCGATTCGCCTAGGCTACGAGCGCTTCAGGAAAGTAAATTCTATTAAATTGCTTTTCTTACGGACTAGTTGCAAAGCTACTAGTTAAAATTTAACTAAAATACTCAACACAAGGCAACTTTGGGCTTAACACTAATTGAAACACAATCATTACTTACCTATGAAAGGAAACCTCCCCCCAAAGCTCTTTCTTGACGATTTCTGCATACGAGTACACTACAATTCACCATACTTTCTCTAGTTAGGTCACTTTTAATATATAATTTCACAAATACACAGTTGCTCTTCGAAACTGCTAGCGTAGCGTTAAATATATTTACATTTTCAAAATCTTGTCGTTTGTTTGCCTCCAGAAACGTCAACTTGACACTGGGGGCAAACAAAAAAAGTAGTTACACTTTTGCTGTTTATTCTATTTCTTTCTCACCCATGATCGCTACGAAGTTTGTTTCATTTAAAACTTGTATGTGTGCGCTGTCGCTTGCTCTATAGTTTTACTCCGTCTACGTCCAAACCAAAACAAAGCAGAAATCACTCACTCACCACTGACAGAGCAGTGACAATTTTTTTTATAGCCTTCAATGTGGACTTGGATATGCGACTACGATTCCGTTCCGTTTTGCTTACGCCCTTTTAGAATGAAAAGGTTTTCAAATTGAAAATTGTGAATGAAAATCTCAATCGAGGTAAAAAGTAAGGACGTAGGTTTATCCAGTTTAGCTTCCTTTTCAAACAGAGCAAAGGAAAAAAAAAACACGAATTGTTGTCCATTGAGTTATTACGTTACTAATTTTTATATTTAAAATAATATAAGCAATGTCAGAGGCTATAAGGGCGGCTTGATAACTTCTGACGGAGGATTGTGAGACAGTGACAGGCCCGCCACTGTCTCACAATCCTCCGCCAACCCGGACTCGGCCCCCGTGGTGGAGTATGGCCTAACCTGCGATGCGGGAAGAGACCCGTGCCCCAGCAGTGGGGACATGCGAGGGTTGATATCGTCATGAATGCCCATTCCCAGGCAGTGGAGGCGATTCTGGAGGAGCGCGAGGGCCCCCTCCAGGCGGCGCTGCAGGCCTATAAAAGCAGCGGCGACGCCGCGCGCGCCTGCCAGTTGCTGGGCCGCCACGGCCGCGGCAGCACGCCCGAGGGGCGCCTGCTGGCCGCGCTGGCACGCAACTGTAAGGACGTCATCGGGGCGCTGGCCAAGGTGAGTCTTGTACGGAGTCAGGCGGTAGTGTTACGGGCTAGGGTTCTACATTTGAAAAAATGAAAATAGTTGTTGGTTATACAAGAGTGCAAAGTTGCCTTTTAGCCGCGTGTTCAATTTTGATGACCGAGCAAGCGAAGGATTCTAAAATTAAAAATTAGAATCCTGAGCGTTAGCGAGGGAATCAAAAGAGCATGAGGTGAAAAATCTTTGCACTCGAGTGCAACACGTAACTTTTCATTCCACCTCAGCGAGGAAATGACTAAATGCAAAAAAAAAAACGTTTACAATCACAAGATAGGTACACTTTTATTTTAGTTTAGGTATTAATTATATTCCACAAACCGTAACGTATGGGCATCAGTCATCTTCGGACGGGAGGGGTACCTGCGATCTGTTTTCTAGATATTTTGGGTCAGTGTTAGTCAAGGATGATATTGATTCCCGCGATGAGTTGGTTGACAATGACATAAGTACCATAGCCTGTATTAATACCCTAGCGCACGTAACAATAGATAAAGATGAAATAACTACAAAAATAAAACAACTTGATGCCACGAAAGGGGCAGGGCCTGATGGTATTCCCCCGTTTTTCGTCAAGGCATGTGGTGAGGCACTTAGCGAACCTTTGTTCATCATATTCAATAAATCTTTAGCTTCTGGTTCCTTTCCGAATGTATGGAAGACGGCACACATCATACCTATACTGAAAGGTGGGGATAAGTCCAAATGCGAGAATTACAGGCCAATCAGTATTCTTTCATGCATAGCTAAGCTTTTCGAATCACTGATTTACAAACATATATTTAATCAAGCTAAGCCGCAGCTCTCTGACAAACAGCACGGATTCATAAAAAATAGATCCACAATAACAAACCTTTTAGAGTATAAACATTTTCTGTGCTCCTCGTTTGCTTCTGGTGGACAGGTTGACGCTATCTATACAGATTTCTGTAAGGCGTTCGATAAAGTTAATCACGTCATCTTAAGTCGTAAGATAAGATCCTTTGGAATACATGGCAGTTTATTGCGCTGGGTTGACTCATATCTGCAGAACAGAAGCCAGCTGGTGGCAATTAAGGGCTATATTTCTGCACCTGTTTCCATAGTGTCGGGGGTACCACAAGGTTCCCATCTCGGGCCCCTACTTTTTATAATGTTCATAAATGACTTAGTTGACCAAATATCCAGTCCGTGTTTATTATATGCAGATGATCTTAAGATCTATGCTGAGGTAAAGAATGATAATGACTGTCAAATGTTACAAAACGACCTCCATCGCCTATCTAGCTGGTGTACAATTAATAGAATGACCCTCAATGTAAGCAAATGCTTCGTAATCTCATTTACAAAAAAACGTGTTCACAAAATTTTATATAGGTATGCGTTAGATGGCGTCTCTTTGGACCGGCAAACTTGCGCTAAGGACCTCGGAGTATTATTCGATTCAGAACTTTCGTTCCGACAGCATTATGAGCACATAACAAAGCGATCACGTCAACTGCTAGGTTTTTTAATTCGGAACACAACAGGATTCAAAAAGTCTCGTAGTCTTATTTATCTCTTCCAGACTCTAATAAGGAGTGTTTTAGAATACGGATGTCAAATATGGTCTCCATTTTACGCGGTTCACATCAATAGTATTGAAAGTATTCAAAACAAAATGCTAAAAGTATTATCTTATCGGCATGGGATGGGACGAACGCTTTCAAATTATGAACAACGCCTGCGAAAATTTAACCTTGTTTCCTTAGAAAATCGCAGAAAGATTCTTGATCTCAAACTACTCCACAAAATTTTACATTTTAACATAGATTCCCCTTTCCTGGTTAGTGTCCTTAACATTAATTGCTATTTTAGAACCCGAAAATACAGACCATTCTACCTGCGCGTGTATAGGAACAACACGTCGTATTACAACCCAATTTCCAGAATGTGTCGTCTTTATAACAACCTGTTCGCCGAATCTTCAAGCATTGATATATTTGAACCAAATCCTTCTAAATTCTTTAAAATTATTAGCTCTATAATTTGTAACTCGTCTTCATCCAACGCTTCACACGATAGTTGAATGATTAATTAGACTTATTTGTGATGTCATTTACGTTAAACGTTTTAATGTTCTAGATTAAGTTAGTACCTACTGCATATCCCGCTCTCAATTTTGAAAACCTCTATGTTTACATACCTTGGACTGCAGTCCAGAACACAAACAGATGTATTTTTAAATGGAACTTGTAATGACTGTATTCTGTTTTGTAAACTTAATAAAATAAATAAATAAAAATAAAATAAATTATTACATTATGACAGGTAAGTATTACAGAACAATCTTTAAATTATAACAAAATAATACTAAGGTATAATTAAGAAAAATTTAAAGTAACGTTGCTACAGTTATTTAAATTGAGTGTAATATTTTTTTAATTCACAAACTTAGTGCACACGATGTTCTAAATTCAATTTACTTTATCCTCTAGAGAATAAAAACGGCTTTTCCACTCAGATATTGAAGAATAAAAATACTCTTTCCGAGATGGTGCGATGAAAATGTTTTTTAATACAGTTACTCAAGCCAGGAACGTATAGCGTGCGGGATGTGGGCTATTACACACTCGTGCGTTTTCTTTCCCAACTGTAAAAATAATGTGTATTAAAAAGAAAAACCCACCATGAAGTTTTTAGTAAAAAAAATCATAGAAGTTTTTATGAGCTACTAATTTGTTTCAATATCAGATTTAATGATTTGATTGAATAAGTTAAGTTAGGTTTCATTTCAATACAAATAAAAAAAAAAAAATCTACTGAAGACTTGGCTGTATGGGCATAGTTGCCTTTGCCTACTACAATGGGCGAAGAAAAAAAATCTCTGCTTATATTTTTTTATGGTTGGCGCCATTTTCCAAAGAATATTTTTTTATTAAATTGCTTATTTTTTTCACAACTGTATTAAAAATGTCGTTCAGTCAGTACACGTGCGGAACCGTCATTGCAACTTGTTCCGACTGTTAATTTAGGGAATTTAAATTGTATCTTGGGGCACAGTTCTCAATTCGGGTTGAACTTAAATGTATCACAGCATAGTAATTGTTCCGTAATAAAATAAAAATTAACGTATTGGAGGTAAAACGCCAATGACAACTTCGTAGGATCTATTCGCGCAGGTTCTGGTCTGCAGGTCTTCACCACACGAAGATTCCAAATCGCAGGTCCAATAGTATCGCTGAGGTCGTAGGTTGTCTCTCGTTTCGCAGGTAGGTTCGCTCGAAGTTCACTCTTCGCTAGAGAAACTATATAAAATAGAAAAACTAAAAACTATATAGGAATAGAAAAATTATAGAACGGGAGAGAAAGAGAAACGCAGAGTTCGTCGTCAGAACTTTCGGGAGACACGGTAGACGTGAGGGAAAGGAACAGAAGATGAAAGAATGGAGCGACATATCCAAGATGTTTGGCGCCTTCGAGAAGACGTTCTGCGCTCCCTTCCCTTACTAAGACTTACTTCAATTTCAGTGATAGGTTTTTGTTAAACAAGATTGCAAAGTTGCTCTTTGACCGCAGCAAGCAGTAAAAAATTGTTTAATGATCGAGCACGCTAAGAATTCTTGAATTAAAATTAGAATCCTGTGCGTTAGTGAGGGAATCAAAAGGCACGAGGTGAAAAATATTTGCACTCGAGTGCAATACATTCCATTCCATCTCACCTCAGCGAGGAAATGACTAAATGAGACAAAAAAGTTTCAACTATATGACGTGAAAAGAGAATGGCGAACGCAAAACAAATAAAATGTACACCAAGAACATTCCGAGTCTTGAGTTACTAACATCAGATTAAAAAAGTTTGTAGGTTGTCTGGAAGAAATTGCTCTAAGCAATAAGGCCGCCAAATGTACTTTATCTTCGTAATTATTTTTTGTTTGTTTTTTACTGGTTTACAATAAAAAATATTCTTAGCTTATCTTATGATAAATTCGGCACCATGGCGATGGCGGTGAAGTAAATAGATTTTATCTACTCTAATACTATAATACAAAGATTATAAAACATAAAACAAAACTCATAAGACGAACATTACGCATAGTCCAAAAAAAAAAAAGTTATTACGATACAGGTCTTGTATGGACACCTATACAACCTCCAGCTGGAACAAGAAGGTTGAACCTCTACTTTAAAAAAAATGGTTTCAATGAACGAATCTGGAACGAGAACGGGATGGGGTGGATGAAAAGATTGTTTTCTGTCCACAGTTGCCCAGAAACAACCGTCTCCTATACATCCACTCGTACCAGTCGTACGTGTGGAACCGTTGCGTCTCAGAGCGACTCCGGCGGCTTGGTCTATTGCCGGCGGCCGGAGACTTAGTGCTAGCAGAGCTCGAGACCGCACAGGAGGTTGAAAGCGAAGGTACTTAGTGATATAAAGATTGTCTCCTCTGCGTTTCTGAGTGAGTTTAGTGGCTCCGAGTATACTTTTGATATATATGTGGTTAGGGGAGGGCTACGTCCAGCAGTGGACTACATAATATAGCCTGAAAAAGAAGAAGAAGATGTGTGGTCTGAGGGTTTGATAGAGAATAAGACATTTTTGGAATCAATCACTTTGGGTGATTGGAATCAATCACTTGAGTTAAGCAACAACAGGCGCGGTCAGGTGCAGGATGGGTGACCATCCCGTGACTACCGCTAGTGGCATTTTTCCGAGCGCTTCCGTGCTTCGCAAGGCACGCTAAGCCGTTGGTGCCGGCTGTCATGTAATGGCAGTCGTTAAGCCATGTCAGAGGCCTGATGGGCGGCTTGATAACTTCTGACAGTGAGGCCCGCCACTGCCTTACAATCCTCCACCAACCCGGACTTTGCCCCCGTGGTGGAGTATGGCTTAACCTTCCTGCGATGCAGGAAGAGACCCATAACGAAGACATTTTGTCTGCTGTGTGGTGTCGGCCTAGAGAATAGCACCAACCCAATTCTTCCCGCGGGTGTCGTAAAAGGCGACTAAGGGACGCAAACCGTGGGGTGGGCAGCAGCGCCCCCTGCAGTATATTCCACCAAACTGCGATCCCAGCCCGCATGCCCAGCGTAGGGACTATGGGCATTACCCGCTATGATAGCACAACGTGGCGCTCTTTAGGGGAGGGCTACGTCCAGCAGTGGACTGGTATAGCCTGACGACGACGACGAAGACATATATTAACAAGACATTTTACTGATCCTAAACCTAGGTTTTCATTGAGAAAATTTTATTCCAAAATTAATAATTTTCGAGACAAATTTTCTTTCTTAAAAACAACCTGGAGGAAAACAAAAGTATATTTAAAATGTCCGTTATTTAATTATGCATCAAACCTCGCTTGGTAAATAAAATATAATAAAACCCTCAGAACACATTATCAAAAGTTTACTCGTTTTTTTTACAATGTTTATCTAATTCTCCTTCAGAAAGTTCTCCAATATGAGGTTGTCGGAAGAAATTACTATGAGCAATAAAGCCGCCAATCTTATCTTATGTAACTGCTGTTTCTGTAACAATTTTTCCGGCATACAATAAAGAATATAAATGAAAGAATATTTATGTTAAATTGTGCGAGCGATACAGCATACTCCACGTAAGAGCAGCCTTAACACTGTACATTATTTAAAAAGCTATTTAGAGGCTAAAAATTCCACCCATGCTGGGACTCGAACCCGCGACCTCTGAGTAACCGTGCCAGAGGTCTTAACTATCAATCTATTTACCCCAGATGTCCAAGACGACGACGATTCCGATTCGGAGGACCCACAGAACGACGAAACTGATCAAGATGGCGACATTGACGCAGAGAAAACAGAATCTGTGGAAGAAGCAGCAGTTCCTGAGAAGAATAACAGTCAAAAAGCGCCCGCGCCAAAAGTGCCGGTCAAGATACTGACTCAAGAAGACGTGGACAGCGGGAAGTATTCGATTTTGGACATTGTGTTGCCGCTGCCAGGGTTCAATATCGATTATCCGCCTAACTTGAAGGACTATTACGAAGAGTTGCTGACTAAGGACGGTCTGACTTTGGAAATGAGGCACAAGTACAAGTAAGTGGACTTTTAGCGCTATTTTGTGTCCTTTAAATCGCGTCAAATTATAATCTGACTTTTTGATACTATGAGTTGAAAACTTATGTAACATTATTGGCTTTAAAAACCTATTTAGAGGCTAAAAATTTCACCCATGCGGGGACTCGAACCCGCAACCTCTGGCTATCCGTGCCAGCGCTCTACCAATTGAGCCAATGGGCGACTCACCAGCATCAGTGAAATTTCGAACCTCTACACTATTCTCTGTATTACGTACAGGCAGCGACATCTGGCTTAAGCAAATTGCATCACTTACAGCCCCGACTACTTACTTTGCAGTTAGGTTTAGTTAGGTTTTGCTGCCTGTACGTAATACAGAGAATAGTGTAAAAAGGGGTTCGAAATTTCACTGATGCCGGTGAGTTGCTCATTGGCTCAATTGGTAGAGCGCTGGCACGGATAGCCAGAGGTTGCGGGTTCGAATCCCGGCATGGGTGAAATTTTTAGCCTCTAAATAGGTTTTTAAATTTGTCCTTAGCACGGGTGAGTGCATTAAAAATAAAAATAGTATAATTATTGGCTTTATTCCGGATTCATTCACTTGATGTTTTCTCGGAAGAGCCAGACTTTCTTCGCTCTGATTCGCAGAGCTAATGAAATATTAATTTGATATTAGTTAGTGGTAAGTGTAACTTTTAACGTATAAGGGCCTAAGTTGTCTAAGTTCCGCTAAATAAAAGCTAACGGAACCCGTCGTTTTCAGGAGCTACTGCCTACTTGCCTACTTACCGGATAAGAGGGCCTAAGTTCCGCTAAATAAAAGCTTACGGAACCTGTCGTTTTCAGGAGCTACAGCCTACTTGCCGGATAGGAGGGCCTAAGTTCCGCTAAATAAAAGCTTACGGAACCCGTCGTTTTCAGGAGCTACAGCCTACTTGCCGGATAGGAGGGCCTAAGTTCCGCTAAATAAAAGCTTACGGAACCTGTCGTTTTCAGGAGCTACTGCCTACTTGCCTACTTACCGGATAAGAGGGCCTAAGTTCCGATAAATAAAAGCTAACGAAACCTGTCGTTTTCAGGAGCTACTGCCTACTTGCCTACCGGATAAGAGGGCCTAAGTTCCGGTATTCAAGCGCGTTTTAAACGCTTTTTTAACTGTCGGTAATAAGCGCTGACGGAACCCGTCGTTTTCAGGAGCTACAGCATGTCTGGCACGTACCGGCGGCTGGCGGTGCGGCCGCGGGCGGTCACGTGGTCGCTCGCGCGCTACTCGGCGCCGCACGCCGATCTCATTCTCTCCGACAGAGACAAGCTGCGCGGCGCGGAGCTGGACGGGATCCTGGATGGTGAGCTGGGGGGGGGGACAGGGTCAGGGGGGGGGTGAGTTAGGGAAAGAGTTAGAGAATTCACAGAAAGAGTAAAAGGATACGAGTGCGAGTGCGTCTGGCCGCAGCACTTATGTTTTCCCCTATTAAAAATTATTTATTTGCTCAAAAGACCTGAGAAAACAGCTGTTACTGGGAGAAGTGAAAGAGTGCGGTCGCATGCGGCAGTCGGTCACTCTTTCGCTACACCGCGCCGCACGCAGAGCTCATACTGGCCCGTGAGGACAAACTGCAGGGGAATGAGCAGGATGCGATGTTAGATGGCGAGTTGAAGAGAGCTAAGAGGAGAGGAGAGAGATATATTGGTAGTGAAAAAGAGGGTCGGACGGGCAGGGATTGAGAGGGTGAAGTTAGAGAAAGAGATTGAGGGTGTTGCCGTATGCGATACCCTGGTCGCTCGCCCGGTACTTCCGAAGTACCGAAGTATGGTGAGTTGGGGAGAGGGTCAAGGTCAGGGGGGGGGAACTGAGAGGGTGAAGTTAAAGAGAGAAATTGAGGGTGTTGCATCATGCGATACACATGACCGCGCCTGTTGTTGCTTAACTCAAGCGATAAGACTAAGTTTGGAATTTTTTTGTCCATTCTTTCTCCGAAATGATCTAGATTTTGAAATGGACACCTAGTTTGAATTGTAACGTTCATTAAGCTGCAGTTTCTGTGCTACTTTGAATAAAACTTTATATTATTTTTTTTAATTATATTTTTTTTTAATATGATAATATTTCATTTCATTGATTCCAATCACTCGGTTCGACTAGGCCACGAGCGCGAGCGGTAGACATTTTACTCATACATGTAATATCCTGCCCCATCTCAAAGAAAAAGTTCCCTGGTCTTGAATACAATGTATCCTGGCAGGATATACAGACAAAATTTGCGAAGATCCTGACATCTCTTTCGCTTCATCGATACAGTATTGCGTGCAATGTTCACAAATGCGGTGGGCACGCGTGGTAATTAAGTCGTTATCTCTCTGAGAGAAGGCCTGTCCCCCGCAGTGGGACGTAGAATAGGCTACGAAGATAATAATATATTGTAAGGAATCAGGCGTAGAAATAATAGAAATGAGTGCCCTTTCAGAAATTTAATTCAATGTCAAATTCCTGAGCCACCTTCGGGCTGAAGCCGTAGTGGAGAAGTAGGCAGCCGAGAAACTCCACTCTAATAATCTTTTCTCAAATAGTCTTATTAGAATTTACAAAGCACATAGCACTCTAGTTACAAGGAACACAAATCAAAAGTAACGTAAATATAACCTCACCAGACTGGCGACAAACCACGACGAACCTACTAGAAGCAAAGCCAGACAGCAAAAAGAGAGAGGGGCGCGTACGGCGCACGCTTTATATAGGAACGGTGACGTCATGAGATTGTTGCCAGTCTCTACGACTAAAATATTCCTAACAATATGTTATAATAATAATTATAATAAGTTCCACACACCACAATCACTTTGTAATGCTGTATATCTTGGATAAATAATAGAAACTGGATCGACTTTACTTGTGGCTTTATTTGTAGATTAGTATTAACAATGAAACAGAAAACTGGATAAAAACGGATAAGCAGCTAAAATAGTCAGATCTGGTCGAAGGGTAAAGTAGTAGTGATGAAAAATGAGGGAAAACGAAAAATGTGTGACGTAATTTAAATATTTAAAAATGATAGATAGAAAAAGAAATAAAAATGGTGTAAAGAGGTTTGCACCGTTAGAACTTGTCCTCGTCCCAAACTACGATACCCTGTGCTATGGTAACCAGGCAACGACATCACAAACATGGAAATACACCCAGACGGCGGGAATCGAACCCACAACCTCTGTTTCGTTAGTCAAGCGTCGTAACAGCTAGATCCTCGGGGCAGTCCATAACCAACTAACACAATTTTCCTCTTTTCCTTCCAGACGGCAAATACAAGGCCTTACTCCTTACCATGACGTTGCCAGCCAGTTGCTATGCGACGATGGCCCTTAGGGAGCTCATGAAGGTCGACACTTCTGGCGACCACCAGGCGCTGCAGAACAACTACCACAGGGCCGACGAAAAGGGACAGGGCGATGCCGACGTCACAGTGAAGGAAGAGATAGCCGGTGCAGGGGAAAAGAGGAAGCTGGAGGGAGAGGGAGATAGCGAAAACGACGTGAAACGAGTGAGACAAGAGACGAATGAAGAGACTGTTATCTGAAGAAGGCAGTGTATGTATTTATTTTAAAAGTCTGTTGGGTTTTTTGTATCGTTGTGAAGATTCTTGGAATCTCTTGGTTAGACAAGAATATTGTTTTTATCTGATACAATGCAGTTGTGTTGAGAGTCTACTTTGAATACAGTTTAACTTCTAAATTGATACAATGTAGTTTTTTTTATCTTGGAGGCAGGATGACGTTAGTGAGGACAGACCTGAAACAAAATGAAATCGGAATTAATTAAGTAACACTAAACGCACTCGTGATGTGTTCAAAATATGATGCTTGTCACGCCTAGGTGTATTGATGCAATATTTGGGGCTAACAATGCGTGTTTACGCATTCGAATCGTGAAGTTAATAAAAATGTGTGCAAAGTACAGTACTACACATCATAAAAGTCCCTTCGGGAATCTACGTTCGCGCAGACTAGGAACAAATGTAACGAAAGTACCAATAAGTACATTCAACATGATCTTTAACCGATACGGTTAAGGTGCAGAATTGATTGCCGCAGTAGCGCTACCTATTTCGCTCAAGTTAATATTGCCAAACTAATAGTGACCTGCATCGATGACGTTGAATCAACCAATAGCCACAAAGGCGCGCGGCCTGCCATAAAATGAAACTATCTGATTGGTCGATCAACTTGCCGCACATCCAAAATTTGGTCGTCTGCGCAAGTACATCCGCGAGACTTATTTCTTGTGTAGCACTGTACACACATTTTTATTAACCTGTTATTTAATTAAACTGCATTATAGTAGTTTATGATACTGTTGCATAATGAGGGTTCTTATAACACGAGTGTGTTTCACACGAGTGTTATAAGACCAAGTTATTTACAGTGTCATACACTACTTTATCTACTCTCATGCGTTGAAATATTGAAAAGTTTTTTAAATGTAAAATGTTGGCGCCAGCCGCAAACATCGATTGCGCATGCGTGTTGCGTCGCCGCGTACTCGTTCATTGAAACCTTTTTTTTTAAGTAGAGGTTTAACCTTCTTGGTCCAGCTGGAGGTTGTATAGGTGTATCGTTATGATTAAAAAGTTATATTATTATACAGGTGTCCATACGAGACCTGTATCGTAATAAAACTTATTTTTTTTTATTTTTGGCCTATGCGTAATTTTTGTCATAAGAGTTTTGTTTTCAGTTTTATAATCTTTGTATTATAGTATCAGAGTAGATAAAAGTAATTATCAAACGAACGGGAAACGAAGCGGAGGACTAGCACCAACGCGTTGGACAGATACCATAACAAAAGCTTCGGGAGGGACCCTACAAACAGCCATACATCTGGCGCATAATCGGAACAAATGGAGAGCGCTGGTGGCGGAAGCTGCCCTATAGTCACGTCCCTCAGCCATGAGGATGCGACGAAGAAGAAAGTAATTTGCAATTTGTACGAAAGTTTCCTTTCATAAGCTGTCTTGTTCAGGCTATATTAGTCCACTGCTGGACATTGCCCTCCCCTAATGAGCGCCATAGCGCAAGGTTGTGCCATCATTGGGGGGTAGTGCCCATAATCCCCACGCTGGGCATGCGGGTTCGGCATCGCATTTCGGTGGAATTGTACTGCAGGGGGCGCTGCTGCCCACCCCCGGTTTGTGTCCCTTAGTCGCCTTTTACGACACCCGCGAGAAGAATTTGGGTTGGTGCTATTCTCTAGGCCGACACTACACAGCATATTCATAAGCTGTCTTATCGCTAACTTGTAAAGCCCATTTAGTCGTGATAGTTTTCCTTTCCCAGTGAGGTAGTCCCTGGTCTCTGCCTACCCCTCTGGGATACAGGCGTGAGGTTATGTATGTGTATGTATGTAGTTTTCCTTTCTACATGTGCTACTTTCCTATATTTTTTCTCGGATCTACCGTTGAGCCAGGAGATAGGAAATGCTCTATTCCAACAGCCCTATTCTAACACAATTTTGCTATTAACTTAAAAGCTTAATATTTCGCAAACGGAATCGAAAGCAAAAAAATATTTTCCTACACCCCATTAAAAATAATGTTGGTAAGTGGCGAGAGAGTGCGGTGAGAAAAAAAAAATACGCGAACAGACAGTCATCATGACGGAACTATAAGGGTTCCTTGTTGACTACGGAACCCTTTGGCATCCTGTTATCCCGTAGAGACTTACGTAATAGAAGCGCTAAGCGCGCCCGCCATAGACCAGTGGGAATTACAGCAAATTAATTGGAGTACTTACCCAATATTTTGTAAATCCACCGAGGCGTGTTGCCTCAAGTGCTGGGCTAAGGCTGCCCTCCTCGTGAACACTCTGGCGCAGATTGGGCAGCTGAGCGCGCCCGCCATAGCCCAGTGCGCTGGGCGGTGGGCTCGCAGCTCACCTGGCGTGGGGAATGAGCGCGGGCACACTGGGCATTTGTGGGGCTTGTTCTGTTCAGGAAATGGAAAAATTACTCAAATAAACGTTTTAGTAAATAAATAATTTTGGTTAAAAAGGAGTCTACAAAGGAAAGGAGGGAGGCCTTAAGTTTTTTCTAAGTACGGACCTTGGTGTGTGTCATCCGATGGTAGTAGAGGTTTGAGCTAGCTGTGAAGCACTTCCCGCATTCAGGACACTTGTGGGGTTTCTCTCCTGAACAGAAAGAACAACTGGTCGGTAATAATCAACAGTAGGTAATTATCCCGTCTGTCCTGCGATCCAGGAAGAGGCCCGTGTCCCAGCAGTGGGGACATACACGGGTTGATATCGACGATCGATCCCGACAGTTAAAAATATTTTAATTATACAACCAATCAGCCTGTAAACGTCCCCTGCTACCACTGCCACTGCCTCATTTCATCCTTGCCCACCCTCTTAGAGCAGTCTGCCTCAGATCGCGATTTAGCGAGCTCGTGGTCGTGGTCTCGAGAACCTTTGTTCCTCGTCTGCTAAGGGTTGTTCGGTAGTTGTGATTATTTTCTTTATATTTATAGTAGTATTTAGTAGTTTTTTTAAAATAAATAAATATAATGTTTATTCTATAAAAAGGTACATGCAACTTTTTACAACAATCGTTTCCGCCACACTAAATGATTGTTGGCAGACTTAGGTACTCTCACTTTAAAAATAATATACGTAAACTACCTAACAAATTAGAAAATTAAAACAAGATATGCCACATACTCGTAGGGTCAATTCGTGGTACTGGTTACAAACTGTTCCATCAATTCAGAAGCTACACACTACAGTGCTTTTGGCAATAAGACTGCCAATTGTAGTCTCATGTTTTATATCATGTGCTAAAATACTACATTAAAGAATATTCTTTATGCCACTTTTCCGCGGCTTTCCGCGTACGGAAAAAGCCGCTTTCTGGCCAAGTGTAGACATAAAAAGATGTACACAACACGGGAGGTAATAAAGACAGCTCTCGATCGCATATTTATGTCCCTCGCTTGCAGCTCGGGCCGCAAACTTCTGCGATCTCTGCCTTTCTTTGTATTACCACCCTAGTTGTGTACTATTTTATTCTTTACGTAGCCTATAAACGTCGCATTGCAAGGTACAGGCTCATCTCAAGACAATATGGGCTTAATCAGCCAGCGTGTCCACCGCGGATTGGCAATTGCCGGCGACACTCAGGAATATCCTTATCTCGTCTTCGTTGAAGGACACTTACAAATGCTGGATAAAAAACGTATTATGTAATCTGGGTGCTATTGGGCCGCCCGAACCTACTTATTTCATATTTATTTGACTTTATAATACATCGTGCTTAAGTTATTCACATGACAAATGATAGTTACAATTCTTCATTTATAGACCTCTGTTGCCGAACTAAGCAAGAGCCTTAGTTCTTTAAGAGCCTACTTTATTGTATTCTTAGTTGTGTTGTATAATTAGTTCTAGAACATACTTGGCCTGTGACTGCTATGAACTAGACTGAAATAAAGCTTTATTATTATTATCTCATAATGTGCAGGGTTAAGCTAATATTTCAAGTCTCCTCGTCTACTTTGGTGTATATTTTTTTAGGATAAAATATACCTATATAAAATTTTTGAGTTTTTAGGAAAGGAAAATCGTAGACTGAAGGTTGTATTGTATATTCTCCAAAATGAAGGACACAACATGTGAGACTTGCCTGTGTGTATTCTCCTATGTGTATTCAGTGAGCTGGAGGTGCTGAATCCTTTGCTGCACACGTTGCAGACGTGTGGCTTCTCGCCTGGAGAAGAAAAATAATTACTATAAAAATATACCTGATCATATGAATTATCAGAACGTATTTTAATAGTAGTTATCAAGAAAGGATTATATGAATTCCGTTGAGGATAAGAAGTGTCAGCATAACTGAAAATATTAAAGTTGATTATCAGTCTGGTCCATACAACACCACGTAATTTTAACGCCTTTTTCATCAGGAAGTCAGAGCATCCGGGAGAGGAAGGTGAGAGGTTTTCGTTTAAAAATTACGAAGGTCATACTTTGGTATCTTGCTACAGGATCATCGTGCCGATTTTACCGGGAATGACGTTTCAATACGATATAATCGTTCGTTCGTTATCAACCCTTGTATGTCCCCACTCCTGGGGCACGGGTCTCTTCCTGCACCGCAGGAAGGTTAGGCCATACTCCACCACGGGGGCCAAGTCCGGGTTGGTGGAGGATTGTAAGACAGTGGCGGGCCTTACTGTCAGAAGTTATCAAGCCGCCCATAAGGCCTCTGACATGGCTTAGCGACTGCCATATAATAATATCTGTAATTTACATTTTTATGTACAATAAAGTGTTCTATGCCTATTATATATCTATCTACAATTATATCTAAAACATGTGGAGAAGAGCCTGATCATTGATCCGGAGTCTAGCATCTATGTATTCGAGTTCTTAGCAAGTGTAGAGAAAGCAGTTACCTGTGTGAGTCCTCATATGCCTTTTCAATAGCGAAGGCCGGTCAAAAGTCTTCAGACAAACTTGGCAAGGCAGAATATTCTTCGGGTTGACCCTAGCTGGCAAACATAGCCCTTCCTCCCCCGCGATAAGATTGGTTCTCTCGTATAGCTTTAGGAGATGCCGGTTGAGCCCTGACAGGAATTTGTAGTCGACGATGTTGAACATTTTGCTCGGTTTTTCCGTGGTTTTGGTGGATAAGTCTAACGGTTCAGTTTGTACGTCCATTGTGGCGATTAGAAATGGCTTCACTTGAAAGTTTTGGGCTTCTTAGAAGATACGAAGTTCACAAACTGGGTTCGTGGTGAAAGTGATTGTGAGCGTAGGTAATTTATATTTATATTTGTGGTAATCAAATAAACCACAGCGTAGGTAATTTATATTTGGTAGCCTCTAAGTCTATTAAACGATTCAGATCAGCATAGGTATTTTTATAGTGATACTGTATGGTATACGAAGATCTCTTGTTAAAACTTGAGAACTGAGCACAAAAATAAATCGACCAACTTCATCTTAATTAGGTCAGGTGTCCTAAGACTGCTTGTCAGCAATTTTCCACCGAATTTCCACGACAAACTGGCAGCGGGCTTCCAGGAAAGCTCGTTTAAATACACCAAGGGTTGTCAATCGACAATGGCTGGTGTCGATTACGGTGGTTGTGTAAACGGTCGGGCTTTGTGGGACGGCGACAATAAGTTTTGTAGAGCACCGCGGACTAATCGCGGTGATTTGGCGTGTTTTTTGTGTGGCCGTCGGAGGCAGGAAGGAGGGAGGGAGGTTTTGATGCGGCAGTTAGTGGCTTGTTTCGGTGCTGACATTCCTAGCACTTCATATAATATCTTTCGGTGTTGTTTATAAAATTACTCTACGTAAACTCACGCCTGTATCTCGAAGGGTAGGCAAAGACCAGGGTTTGCCGTTTGCCACATTCGTTATTCATTAAATTATGGGCGGCTTGAAAACTTCTGATAGTAAGGCCCGCCACTGTCTTACAATCCTCCACCAACCCGGACTTGGCCCCCGTGGTGGAGTATGGCTTAACCTTCCTGCGATGCAGGAAGAGACCCGTGCCCCAGCAGTGGGGACATAAAAGGGTTGATAACGATAACGAATCTTTTATAGACTTAAAGGCTTCTTCTTTGGTCCTTTTCCCGTGGAGTCTCGGGTTGACACAAGGGCTTCCCATTTATCTCTGTTCATGGCTAAGGATGGTAGTCCCAGCCAAGATTTTCCCTTCTTCGTCTCAGAAAGTACGCATCTCTTCCACGTCCGGGACGGCCTTCCGGGCTTAAACGCTACCAAACAAAAAAATCCTACCTACGCACACTGGTTCCACGCCCTAAGAGTAGCGGTCATAGGGTTTCGCGATAATAATGACTGTCGTTGTCATAGCTGATTATTATTATTATGGTGTTTTGTAATACTTTAAGCCATAACACAATAAAAAAAAAACAAAATAATCTTAAAAAGCTTATTTTATTTACAAAATTATGCATTTTTATTACACTTAAAAGAAGGTTTGCAACTTAATAACTATTAAACCTTACTATTTACATTTTATATTACAAATAAAGTAAATACTTAACTAACATCTAAGTACAAACACACAATTGGACAAAAAATATTATATTTACATAATAGGAGTTATGTAAAAAATAACATAAATACCTATCTTATTTTTTACATTTTTTCCTAAACCGACAACAAATTTAATACTTCTTTTGATAGAATAGACTTCTTCTTCTGTGGTAACCTTCTTAAACTAGAAATATAAGGATCCGAATTAAGGAGAAGTCTATGTATCAAGTCGGTGTTTGTGACAACCCGAGACATTTTCCTCGTGTTGTCACGCCTGAAGAGTTTGATTAATTTATTGCAAGATTCGGCGGCCTCTTCCGAAAGCTCACCTATTGACAATAATGCGTGTTCAATTACTTCCGACCCATGAATGAGGACCTTATGTACAGACGATGGCAAGTTGTACCATGGATAGGTAGCAACAAGTTTACGTGCTGTTTCTAGAGAATACTCTTTAAAAGTGGCGTTATTAATTTTGTATCCCGACGAAAGACACTGCAGCAGATTATGACATCTGTCAATAAGGATTTTATCTAATCCAGTAATTTCCGCTGAAACCGCTGAGTTAGAAAAAAACTTTCTGGCAGTGTTTCCGTCGTTAGATGTGCCACTTCCTCCACTTCGCGGTTTGTCGACTATTAGACCAAGTTTCTGCCTAAACTGTTGCTGCACATGTTGTTTTTTTTGTGCAAGAAGAGCTTTTTCGTCTGAAGAACGTACCTGCCATTTCTTTATGTCTAATCTATAAGAAACGTGAATTAAATATTCGAAGAATCGGATATACGAGTGAAGAGGAGATAGTCCAAATTGATAGGTACCACTATCTGCAGTTTTGCTCAGCGATTTATCAATGTCATTCATCTCTTTTGGAGTTGAACCACAAATATAACATCTACTACAAGATGTATCGCTCAGAGCACTGCACACTTTACCATCAACCATGGTTAATTGTAAAGAATGCTGCACTTTTATTTCATATTCACCGTGAGTGAAAGAAGTCGGTTGTAAACTATCAATTTTAGTCTTGAAATAAGCTTCTTCTTGCACAGAAAGGTCTTTGGATTCTTTGGCAAATTGGAATCGAATAGGCCTACAATACCTGGTGGAAGAAGGGCGCGGATTTTTCCAAACTATTTGATCTGGGTCGGAGGTATTGGACTTACAAACCAATTGAAGAGGACAATATGAAGTAACAAACATACTGCCATCATCATCGATACCAGAATCTCCAAAAATCTGTTTATATTCGCTGTGCCCCGTACTCCCATCGAAACCCCATTTTCCAATCAAAACAAATTCTTTATTAGGGTCAATATTATTCAAAACGGGTTTTTGGGATTCTAGTATCCGGCAAGCAGTATGATCTAACAATGATTGTAATTCTACTTCAGCAGATGATTCCGTGATAAACTCTTGCGATGGATAGCACCGCTTCTTAGCTTCTAACACTTTTTGATAAGATGGTAATGCATTAGGTGATTTTGCATTAACGAAGTCTTTCACCAAAAGATACTGATGTTTAGTCAGTTTTGTCTCATTTATAAGAGACAAGACTTCGTCAGTGCTGAAATTTAAAGATGCAGCGGCGTTAGATAGACTAGAATCGTCCAACAAAGAATTTATCGCAGAACTGTCTACTTTACTTAACTCTGCAAGCCTGCGGCGTTTTGATCTCTTGCTACATTCCTCAAAGTCCTTCCTGTGCTGGTGCTGTTGGGTGCTTGTCGAAGCTTCTGCTGCTGGCCGTTGGGTGTTGTGGCTCCCTACTGTTGCACAAGTTGGCAGAACGCAAACTTCAATTTCGTTCAGCCAGTCTCCGTACTTAGAGACCATGCGAGAATGGTTGCGCGTGACTTGCTTCCAAATTGCTACCAATCTTGTACAAACTTTAGTAACTCTTTTTTCCAAGTCATCAGCAATGTAATTCTCAACATCAGGCAGCAATTGTATTAGGTCTCGAAAAACTCGATGCCAACGCTCCAGTTCAGATTTGCTGTCTTTAATAGACAGCCAAGTATCTAGTACAAGCATTCTTTTGAAAGAACACTTAATACTAGTACCTAAAACAAAATAAAAATACGTTAAAAGCGGATCAAAATAGATACATGTTTCGTAGCAAGTGCTACGCGCCTGCTACGCGTTCAGGCGCGCGGCGTAGCACCTGGCTGCACCTTACAGACGCAGCATGACGCAGCTAAATTTGGAGAGGCCTAGTAGTAGACATTGTAACCCATATTTCTATACCAAATTGAATGGTACAAGTAGGTACAAACATAAGTAAAAGCTTCAACGTAAAAAATATACAGACATAAATACATAAAAAATGCCACGTTGGCGTAGCACTCTATTTAAAAAAAAAATGTAGAAGGAAAAGGCAAAATAGTAAAGTAAATTAATAATACATACCTGTGACTTCAAATTCCATTGTAAAATAGCAGGTCACAGACAAGTTGGAACTTAAACACACGCGTCGCGTCTTGGGCTAATTAAAGCACTTGGTGATAACAGGTTGATGACTAATTACTTGTGTTCACTTCGGATGCCGAAAAAGGAATGTTGGGAACAATAGATTGCGAAACCTTTTATACCCTCAGGTAGTATGACAATTAGTGGGTAACTGAGCCAGATATCATGGCTTAGCTCAGTCATTGCCATCCGAGTCCTATGACCTACTACGGTACCACCGTGCTACGCTCTGGTTAGACACTAAGCAACCTTTCAAGAACGATTTACCCAATCCTTGCAAACTTTCCACGATCACCTTTACCACAAACCTAGTTTGTGGTAAAGGCGATCGTGGTACTTGTAAATCTGTGGGTTGGTCGACCTTGCGATGTTGGTCGGGTTGCCTCGGCGAGTTGTGGGGTGGGGTTGTATGAGATGTGGCCTGTAGTCTTTAGATAAATGTCGTTATAAGTATGTATGTACTTATCATAAAGTTTAGTTTCTAATTGGGGATTTTCATAATTGTAAAAATAATTTGGAAGTAGCCTGGCTACCCATAGCACAGAGAATCCTAGTTTGGGAGGCAGTAACCATCATTATAACTCTGTTTTACAATGAAGTTTTTTTTCTTTTTTCTACGAAACCCAAAACTTTCAAGTGACAGGAGGCCAGTTCTATTCGCCACAATGGACATACAAACTGAATCAGTTGTTGGCGAGGTGCGATTATGCGCTCTCCGACTGAGCTCACAAACGCACCTCCCCCAGATTTCCCTTCGAACATCGACTTGGAAAACGTAATCGCCGCTAAAGGTGACGCGGCAACAAAATGTTTGTATTGATGCGTATTGTGCGACAACATCGAGGGAACCGATGTTTGCTTTGTATCGGTATACCGTCAATCAAACGGCCTCTAAAGGAGATTGAGCGTGGGCAGAGAGGTTGGAAGCGGGTTCAGAGAGGAGCTGCGAATTGGTCGGATTGTATTAAAGTGCTACAAAAGAAAACTCTTGCGCTTAGAACAGCTAATTAGCTATTTGTAGTTTAATGCAAGCTGTCTACTTCCCACTGCAGGGCCCAGGCCTTCTCTCGGAGAGAGAGCGTTTTAAATTCATAGGCAGATAATCAGTATGATAACATTTGTACAGGATCTCATTCCTAAATCGATATTGTAAAAGTTTATTTGCCAAAGATACAATCATAATTCTTTGATTTCAAAAAATACAGGGTTACCTTAAATGTGCAATTTCTGAAACTAGGCCGTCGGATACGTACAAAAAGAGACACTAAATTCGCAAAGCGTTATGTAGTTCTGCATGTTGTAGGTATGTGTCTCTTAGAATAGTGTGAAGAAGAATTTGGAACTTCGAAATACCTGTGGAATCTGGGAAAATAGAGAAAAATTAAAAATTTTCGGCATTTTTTTATGATTTGCTCTCCGGGCCCAAAACTATAGGTACATTTATTGGGAACAATGTTTTCCCTAAACTCCTCTTTCTTCGCTTTTTAGGGGCACTATTTGCAGATAAGGCTTAGAGAGTATGACATTGTGTTAAATAGAATGGACATATTTCTATGTAAGACATGCTTTATCGGAGACTGCGGCATTGGTAAAGTTATATTATTTATAATGCACTAACCCGTGCTAAGGACAATTTTTAAAAACCTATTCAGACTAGAATTCCACCCATGCCGGGATTTGAACCCGAGACCTCTGGCTATCCGTGCCAGTGCTCTTTCCCACTGAGCCTCTAAATAGGTTTTTAAAAATTGGTAAAGTTCCCAAAGCGTGCATTCTACTGAATTATTGGTCGTGGGTTCGATTACAGGGCATGTAATCGAACCCACGATACATGTGTACATGTTTACAAATGACCCCAGTCTGGGTATATTTCCATGTTTGTGGTGTTTTTGCCTCCCAGTTTACTCCCAGGTAACAGGACAACTGATTGTATTGTTTGGAAGTTATTTAATTTGTATCAACCCTTGTATTTTCCCATGCTGGGGCACGGGTGTCTTCCTGCGAGTTATTTATGATTGAGTTTATTGATTAATAAAGAAATTGATTTATTTATTATCTACTTAAGTAGGGATACCCCGGAATACGAGAATTCTTATGGTGCTCCCACATTGCCGTTAGAAAATGTTTAGTAACTAGAAAAATTAGAAAATGTTCACAAACATTTTCTAACGGCAATGTGGGAGCACCATTAGGTACACTTGTGTTTCCGGTCCCAGGGCAGGGTTACACAAAATCCACAACTGACTAACTTGCAACGCTCGAAACTTTTTTTGCTTTATAAACATTAATTAATCGTTGCACACAGTTACCGGTCTTAGTTACCAGTCGAATTAAATATTTTCTGTACTGATAGTGTTATTCACATGGATAGACAAATAAATTAATAATTAGTTCAAAACTGAAATGTGATGTATGAAGGAGTCAAACTTTGCTACCGACTGAACCAAAGGCTTTCGATCGTATGAAGTCTTTTACAAACTAAAACTACATGTATTAAATAATCATTAATGCTTGCCATATAATTTTAATCTAATCGTTTATTTTCTCCTTATTTAAGTACACTGTAAGTTTTTTTACGAGAAATAAATAGCTTTGTACCCAATTATGTAGACCCTAATATTCCGAGAAAAATCTCACAGAACGAAAGTTGTTGTAAAACACCAACTCTAATTGGGTTGTTTCCGGAGTTGCGCATGTAAAAGTAACCCTGTATAACACAATACAAGGAGACACAAGTAGTTTCCGCGTACCAACCAACCTACTGTAGCTAGTAGCTACTCGTATAAATCATACATGACTTGGCAACTCGATTATTTTCCGCGTCTACCCTCGATTTGGCGGCACAAAGGATCACGCATAATCGTCCATTACTTTAATAACCTTCCATACAACATGGTAAGCGATAGCATAACGTTGGAGCGTCCATTAATTTGAGTAATTTGTTTGATTAAACTGGGACACTTCATACGGTTTATTGTACCTTTTTAGAATTGTATTTTATCGGGCGTTAGTACTCCATCTAAAATATGACGCAGGCAAAGGCACGAATGGACTGACCGTTCTTCTCACCTATATAGTGTAGGACGGAATTGCTTCTAGATGCAAGTCATCTAAAACTGATTTGAAAAGGCCTCTGTATGTAGCGTGCATGCATGCATGTTCCTACCGATGACTTGTTTTGTACATTCTTTTTAAAAACCTATTTAGAGGCTAAAAATTCCACCCATGCCGGGACTCGAACCCGCGACCTCTGGCTAATCGTGCCAGCGCTCTCCCAACTGAGCTAATGGGCGACTTACCGGCATAAGTGAAATTTCGAACCTCTTTACAATACTCTCTGTATTACGTACAGGCAGCAATATCTGGCATTCACATTCTTTTTAAGTATACGTACATTTGATCATAAAGATAAGGTAAGATAAAGATAAAAACGTTTATTGCCATATAAAATAGTACATGATATAGGTACAGACCCCCACACTAGCCTATGCCTGTCTTGTGGGGGATGAATCATTTATTCATTTGTGAAATGAATTCACAGGATATATTGTTTTTAATGCCTCTATAAAACTGCATTTAGAGTCCAAAACGTGAATGATCCTCATTGTTCCTTCTTCTTCTTTGACCCCTTTACTCCCCTGTGGAGTCTGGGGCTGACACCAGGGCTTTCCATCTCTGGTCATGGCTAGGGATGGTAGCTCCAGCCAAGTTTTTCCCTCCTCCTTCGTCTCAGAGGGAATGGATCTCGTACACGTCTGAGACGGTCTTCCGGTCATCGTGAACCTCCGGCGGTTTTCCAGTCGAGAGCCACCTTCGGAATGTGGTGATCGGGTCATCTAAAGGTGTGTCCCAGCCAACGCCATTTGCGTTTCCTGATGTCTTGGGCTACGGGTTTTTGTTTTGTAACACGCTACAGTTCTGTATTCCTCATTGTTTAGGCCACCTAATTTGTACCCAAAAAATTTTCTTTGATTTCAGCGTTCATACCTCTCATACTTCCCGCGGGTGTCGTAAAAGGCGACTAAGGGACACAAACCGGGGGGGTGGGCAGCAGCGCCCCCTGCCGTACAATTCCACCGAAATGCGATCCCCAACCTGCATGCCCAGCGTGGGGATTATGGGCATTACCCCCTATGATAGCACAACGTGGCGCTCTTTAGGGGAGGGCTATGTCCAGCAGTGGACTAGTATAGCCTGACGACGACCTCTTAAAACCTATCTCCACACTAGAACAAAAAAAGTCTAAAACCTTCCCAGGCTTATAAACCTTTTAGCGGCAATAGAAGCGACCTTTCCTATTCGCAAACTGCACTAATATCCTTGCTAAGTGTCCCTCAGTCGCCGCTTTGATCCAGCCGCCTCTGATATTGACTGCCGGCGCATCTCATTTGGGGTTCTCACGGGGTGAATTTATAAGATACATTTTATAACGAAGGCGGCAGGAGAACAAGGGACGAGGTTGGCAGTGGAGCGGCAAGGTTTTATGGGGAAGAGGCCTTTGACCAACAGAGGGCGTTTTTTTGGGGTGTTTATAGATAGATAAGACTTTTCCCGCTGCCTTTTTCTCCACTACAAATGCGGCCCGAAGGCAGCGGCCGACATAGTGCATGGACATTCAGAAAACAAGATTTAAATTCTTTTCGTTGAAATAAATTATTGATTTTTGTTTTTGTAAGCTCACACCCCGCTTTTTGGACACGATATAGCGATAAACATTATTATTGCGCTAACCTAGCATCATGTTACTTTACGTAGTAATACGTAATGCAAGGTTCCATAATGATATTCATGCAAGATGCATTGTGGTATCGACTATTGAGTTGATACGATGTTAAAAACGTGCTTGTTAACTTTGTAAATCATAATTTAGTACATTTTTATTAAATAATTACTTTTCTTTGATATAGGTATAGTGAAAGTATTCGAAATCTTCCAACAACGGTCTATTCGACGGCGATCCAAAACAGGAGTTAAATCGTTCGGCAAAAGATGTTTGGTCGATATTTTGGTCACGCATCGGCTTCAAGTGTTTGCTGCGTCATCTTTCTGTCATCGTCAGTTTATGTTACAAAACTGAGTTCCTAATTAATATAAACACACTTAAGTTTCTCCCCCGTGTGGCCCGACCGTCCTCTCCACCTAAACACCCCCGCTGTCCCTCGCAAAAATATTTAAATGAAGATCATCTGTTACTTCGCCAGGTTTTTGCCCGGCCTTCCTCGTCCGTCCCTTCTGGAACACTCCAGCGCAAAACGATAAGCGTAGATAGCCTGTTTGGCTGGCTACACTGTCATATTCTTTAATTAGGGCCTGACTACCGTAGTAAGTAAACTTAATTCCTGGGAATGAATACATTAACCGTGCAAGAACATTTTTGAGAAGGTACCTACTTAATTCAACAGAACATTTAAGAGGTTTCTCTATTGAATTTATAATGACCTTCCTTTATGTCGATTCAACCCTTGTTGTCCCCACTGCTGGAAAACGGGTCTCTTCCTGCATCGCAGAAAGGATAGGCCATACCTACTCCACCTCGGGGGCCAACTCCGGGTTGGTTGTAGAGGATTATAAGACTGTGGTGGGCCTTATTGTCAGAAGCTATCGATCCGCCATAAGCCTTCTGACATGGCTTAACGACTGTCATTACATGACAGCCGGCACCAACGGCTTAACGTGACTTGCAAAGCACGGAAACGCTGGCTTTGGTTGTAGCGGTGGTCACGGGATGGTCACCCATACAGCACTGACCCATACTGACCGCGCCTGTTTTGATTAACCTTAGTGATGGATTACAATCATTCGATTCCACTGGGCCACAAGCGCATCCGGGTCTCGGAAAAATGCCACTAGCGGTCGTCAGAGGACGGTCTCCCATCGTGCATCTGACCGCGCTTGTTGTTGCTTAACTCAAGCGATTGATTCCAATCACTCGGTTCGACTAGGCAACGAGCGCTCTCCTAAAGGACTGCCTAGTATAGGCATGTACCTAACGTCCTGTGTCTAAACTCTGTTAAAACAATACAAAAATGTTTTTATATTGTATTTATTATCTTTACATATTGTCAAACGCTGGCCACACGTTCGGGGAGTCGTGTGTTCGAGCCTCGGCGAATGTTCGTACCAATGACTATGTTTCTGAGTTACGCACATTTGTGTATTTGTAATGGCGATACTCCTCCCTACGATGAAGGAAAACATCGTGTTTACGTACTTCTCATGAAATTGCCAATCCGCGGTGGTACCTCGTGGTAATTACTTTCACTCTATTTGAGACGAGGCCTGTGCCCTACTCCTCCACCTACTCGTGGCCTAGGTGAACCAAGTGATTGGAATCAATCACTTGTGTTAAGCAACAACAGGCGCGGTCAGGTGCAGGATGGGTGACCGTCCCCTGACTACCGCTAGTGGCATTCTTCGCAAGGCACGTTAAGCCGTTGGTGCCGGCTAACATATAATGGCAGTCGTTAAGCCATGCGGCTTGATAACTTCTGACAGTAAGGCCCGCCGCTGTCTTACAATCCTCCACCAACCCGGACTTGGCCCCCGTGGTGACTCCACCACGTGGAAACTATGGCCTAACCTTCCTGCGATACAGGAAAAGACCCGTGCCTTTGCAATGGGGACATACAAGGGTTGGGAACAGATAACAGTATATAATATACTATACGGCCTCTGTGGCGCAGCAGTAGTCCATCTGCCTACCTTGCGAGAGGTCTCGGGTTCGAACCCTGGCTGGGGACCAAAAAGGACCAAGAAGCCATGTAGGTGCCTGTATGTAAATGTTATGTTATAAGAGGCCTATTTAGATGCTAAAAATTCCGCCCATTCCAGGACTCGAACCCGCGAACTCTGGCTAACCGTACCAGCGCTCTCCCAACTGAGCTAATGGGCAAGTACCAGCATTAGCGAAATTGCGAACCTCATTACAATATTCTTTGTATTATTTACCTACTTTGAATAGGTTTTTAAAATTGTCCTCAGCACGGGTTAGTGCAACAAAAAAAAAAAGAATATAATAATGTAATGTTATGTGACATATGTGACCGAAGAAGGTCGAGGGAGAACCTGCTTCTCGTTCTTAGTTTGTGAGCCACCATCCGTCGCCTCCGTGTAGCCGGCGAAAGAAAGTTTTCTTAGAAAATGTTTTGAGTCTGGCTTCTAAGAGTTCGTTGCTGGAGCGACGTCTCAGAGCTTCAGGAATTTACATAAGCTTTCGTTGGGTCAAACTAAACCGTGAAGTCTATACTTTTCCATTGAGAACGAGTTGACTGTTGAACTTACCTATCATATGCGTAATTTAAAGTATGCAGTCCATAGGGCCACATCCGTCCATTGACATGACAGCCCCCCAAGTTGCGCCACTTCTTGCTGTCGTCATCCAAGTGGTTAGATGAGTATATCTGCTTTAAATAGCTTTATGGTCAACGAGATGGCGGGCGTCGTACCCTGAGTTTTCCTTCTTACAATGTCTTATGTTTACTTACATTTATACATACAGACATACATAACTTCACGCCTGTATCCCAGAGGGGTAGGCAGAGGCCAGGGAAGGGCACTTGCCACGATCCTGACAGATCTTCTTCGCTTCATCAACGTTCATAAATCTTTGCAAGCACGCACGCCTGTTCCGGGTATTTTTTATCTTCCTCTTTGCTAATAAATCCCCTATTTGGTCCATGTATGTCCGCCTGGGACGTCCCTTACAAGCCCTTCCACTCACATTCGCAATATATATTGGTTTCGTCAATCTTTCTTCCTTCATCGTCTCCACATGTCCAAACCAACGCAATATTCCTTTTATATTATATACTCACTTTTATATATACTTAAAAAGCAGCCTTTATACGTCCCACTGTAGGACACAGGCCTTCTCTCGAAAAGAGACTGGGTTTAAGTATCACGCGCCCACCGCGGATTGGCGATTTCAAATTACATATTGTTTTAAGAATTAAGCATATTTTATACACGTATATATAGACTCTTCCCTAGGCTAACTTGGGATCGACTCACACCAAAAAAAATTTAACGATTCGCTTCAATCAATTTCAGATGTATCCGTACATAGTTATATATTAAACGGGTCAAATCGCGAATGTATGTCTGTACAGTCTATAAAATATATTCTTACTTGTCCAATTTAGTAAACAAGATTCTACCCTCAAACTGTGACTTTTTAGTCCAAAACTGCCATATTTCCATAAATGAAGTAACCTTGAACACTCTTTTATATAACTGCCAATTTTATAAACATAGTTCATGAATTTGCGAGAAATTGTCTAGTTTAGGCATCTAATCTCAATTTTAAGGTTAGAATTTTGTTTACTAAATTGGACAAGTAAGAATAAATAGACTGTATGAGTATCGCGAATCATTAAGAACTACTAGGCGTGTCCGTACTTTATTGGCTGTGCCGGCCAGCCAATAAAGTACCTATGTACCTAAAAACGAAAATTGAGTCCACAATTATTCATACATTAATTCTATCATCACGCGAGAGACAAACAAGCTTAAATATTAGCAAATAAATAAAGCAGGAAAAGCACTTACCTACCTCTCATAAATTACAATACGAACCGAGACACGTTTCAATTACACACCTCTCGACTACATTATCATACAGAAGTATTCTAAAGTAATTCCAAGTGGCATCGACGACAGCTACAAATGCCGTAACAAACCTACGCTTTTCATCGCCCGTTTACATACCTGCCAATTTTCAAACATTCTTTAACTACATTCAATGTTTATATTCGTGCTAAGGACATTTTTTTAAAACCTATTTAGAGGCTAAAAATTCCACCCATGCCGGGACTCGAACCCGCGACCTCTGGCCAACCGTGCCAGACCGCGACCTCTGGCACGGTTGGCCAGAGGTCGCGGGTTCGAGTCCCGGCATGGGTGGAATTTTTAGCCTCTAAATAGGGTTTTAAAAATACATTCAATGTTATGTAATGTTTTGTATAGGTACGTTTGTCTAGTGTAAATCAATTATTTATCTATCTATCATTCACGCTACAAACAAAACCGGCCAATTGCATGTCGGTCCCCGCCCGGTTATTTTCATTGATATTAGGATTTTACTTTACTTACGGAATGGAATTTGTACGTTTTCTTTTTATAAGTTGGTCAACTAATAACTTGTAAAGTTTACTTAGCTGTCATAGAGGTACTTATAATAGACAGTAGCCAACTTTTTTATTTAATTCGGTATTTTTTGTTATGTCGGTATGCCCAAAAAACGCTAAAATATTTTATAGATTTGGAGTTGTTTTGCTCATTTTTTCTCCAAAATGATCTAGATTTAGAAATGGACACCTTATATGAATAGTAACGTTCTTAAGCCACAGCTTCTGCGCTACTTTGAATAAAATCTTTTCATTTAATTTTATTTCATTTCTTTTTTGTCCACCTCACTTGCAGTGGATAGAAACTAAATGGGGCCTCTCGCCTCTCATAAATTGAAATGAGGCAGCGAATTAAAAAATAAATCAAAAGAGGATTTTCTCGCCACGTTCCCGTCGGCGAAATTGGAAAAATCTACCGGCGCACTGCGAGGAGCAAGTTTGTGTGCGGCTCCGCTCTACCCTTGCGTATCATGACACGGGAACGAGATTCTCGGCAGAAAAAAAGGAAAAAGGATTTTGATAAAGAATTACGGATTTGACGATTGCCCGGAGGACTCAACCAGTGTGGAGTTAATGATGGAGGACACATACTCCGTCATTAACAAGTCCGTAGTGTGTGTGTGTGTGTGTGTGTGTGTGTGTGTGTGTGTGTGTGTGTGTGTGTTGGGTACTGCCTCTTGTTACGGTTCCGTGGTCAACAAAGAACCTTGTAGTTTTTTTGAAATGCATGTACAGCACAGTTAAAATCAGTTGACGATTCGGCCAACCTAGTTTTGAGCTACAAAAGAGAGGTTTTGTTGCTCATATCGTTCTTGTATTGTATAAATTTGTGATAAATTTGTGTGAAAGATGAGGGATTCACGACAATTACCGAGGTTGACCGAATCCTTAACTGATTTTAATCGTACCGTACTACATAGTTTAAATAAATAAAGGTAAAATTATGTATCTTAATTCCTGGTGTTACCACAGAAGCACAAACTTCGAATTTATCGTAGGTTAGACAATCTGTTGACAGTTGCCGGCTGAGTGCATACAGAATATCAGTCTGTTATTGCAAGCGCACAAGAAATCGGGAGAGAGTAACCTACTTTAACGTAGGTTACCTACTACGTAGTAGAAATAGGTAGTGACACTAATGGATATTACCTACTATGGCGATTTTCCTCCTTAAAGAACTATTTGCAACTGTAAGGAAGTACCTAAGTATAGTCTGTTAGCTTTTAGAATATACCTTGGCTACTATCGGATAGAATCGGATGTATTTGTGTAATTTTAAAATCAGAACTCAATCATCAGTACGGAAACTGGCGAAAATTGGCGAAAACCGAAGCCCGCTCTAGAGCCCGAGGATTATTCTAAAAATGCTAACAGACTATAACGAAGTGTTTAGTAGAAGGATGATAATATGCCAAGGCATGTTGCCATCTTGAAGCTTTTTAGAAGACTATTCTTACGACTTATTTCCATAAGAAGGATTTCGTCTCATTAATTACGCTCATTGGGTACCTATTCATAAATAATAATAAATAAATATATTCACGGGCATATTACACAGATCTCGTTAGCCCTATACTAAGTACAACTAAATGACTTGTGTTATAGGTGCTAACTCGACGATAGATTTAATACAATAAATACATAGATATCATCCAAGACCCGAGACAAACTAGAAAAGTTCGTTTCCTAGTTTGACCCGACCGGGGATCGAACCCTTTTCGATCGGTCATTTGGCATGACCGCGCGTAATTCCCCAGCTATACCTAACTTAATGACGATTTCTGGCCTACGTGGCTTAGTTTGGGATAGTTTGTCGAAACGTTGACGCGAGACAATGGACTTGCAGCCCCAATATGATAAAGTGTGTCCCCGTACATATTAAAGCGCGCGACAGACAGACTGTAATACAAACCTCATTTGCATAGACAAGGTGAAATTGAAAGAATTACGCGGGGGTGCTCCGTGGAGCCACTAGAGGTGCATGAGTGTTGTTAGGGTGCTATGCGAGACTGGTATGAAAAGGTAATACGAAAATTAGAAAACATAACCTATAAAAATAGATTTTTTTATGTGCCTATAAAAGTCTTTCTCTCAGAGAGAGAGAGAAAGTATGGGCTTAATTACCACGCGGCCCCACCGCGGATTGGCTGTTTCAAGCGCCGAGGAATTTGAACTCAGACACTCAGGTTTCCTAATAATTTATTTTCACCGAAATAGATTATACTTTAAAGACCAAACCACATTTAAATAAATAAATAAGTAATAAATAAATATTCATGGACATATCACACAGATCTCGTTAGCCCTATACTAAGTAAAACTAAATGACTTGTGTTATAGGTGCTAACTCGACGAAAGATTTGATACAATAAATACATAGATAACATCCAAGACCCGAGACAAACTAGAAAAGTTCGTTTCCTAGTTTGACCCAACCGGGGGATCGAACCCGGAACTATAGAGAACCTTTTGTTTTATTTAAAAGAAAAGGTAAAACTATGTTTTCTAAACATTTTCTATGTTTTATGGTATGTCATTCCCTTGATGTAATAAAAAACAAATATTAGATCACGGGCAGGAAGGTAGAACAAAATCTTTGCATGTTATTTTATTCTTCTTAGACAAATTAAAAGCCAAAGCTGTATCGGTTAAAAATAACATCATTTTAGGTTTAAAAACCTATTTAGAGGCTAAAAATTTCACCCATGCCGGGATTCGAACCCGCAACCTCTGACTATCCGTGCCAGCGCTCTACAAATTGAGCCAATGGGCAACTCACCGGCATCAGTGAAATTTCGAACCTCTTTACACTATTCTCTGTATTACGTACAGGCAGCGACATCTGGCTTAAGCAAATTGCATCACTTACAGCCCCGACTACCTACTTTGCAGTTAGTCATGGGCATGGGTGAATTTTTTTGCCTCTAAATAGGTTTTAAATTTGTCGATAGCACGGGTAAGTGAATTAAAAATAAAATTAGTATAATCATTTTAGGTACCTACCTTAAACAAAAAAAAAAAAAAAATTGTAACAATAATACCCAAGACAATAAGATGATGAATTGATTTCGATATGATGGACAATGTTACCGCTTAGAATATGAAGTCCTCTTAGGACTATTTCATTCTTGACTCGAAATTTATACATAGTCATATTTTACTATTTTTATTTTTAATGCACTAACCCGTGCTAAGGACAAATTTAAAAACCTTTTAAGAGGCTAAAATTTTTACCCATGCCGGAATTCGAACCCGCGACCATAGCCAGAGGTCGCGGGTTCGAATCCCGGCATGGGTGAAATTTTTAGCCTCTAAATAGGTTTTTAAATGGTCATATTTTATTTTTAGTTTGTTGGTTGGTAGGTAAAAGAGGTAAGAAACAATCAATAAAGTACATAATAGCCTTAACAGTGAAGATTTAGAATTGATCATACTGCAATTGCTTTCAAGACAACAATACACTTTACGTAAAATTAGGCAAATACGTTTTGATTTGAAACGTGATTAGAAAGCACAATTCATCCAGAATAAATTCACTGAATCGGGAAACACCCCAAAACCTTTTTATCCAACTTACATTTCATCTAATGCCTACGTCAGTCCTCCTAATAATGCTCTCCACTGGAAATAAAGCTGAAGTAACATTGTCTTTGTTCCAAAAAGCCCCATTTTTCTCAAGTCTCTTGACATAGTTTCATTTGGCCCCGCCCAGCGCTGGTTACTCCTACTTTGGCCACGCCCAATTCGGGAACGCCCAGCCATCTTTGTTCAGCGTGGGCTGAAATTACTTTCAGCGTACCCCGGGACCCGACGCCAGAGTAGAGTAAGCCTTGATTAGTTTAGCGTTTGTTTTTGCTGCGTCGTTACTTCTACAGGGCGAATTGGTTGGAAACATTTTATGAGAATTTACTTGTTGTTTTCATAAATAATAATAATTTTCAACTTATGACTAAATAGACATTTTATATTTTTGTTTTATATTTTGCGCTTCCGTGCTTCGCAAGGCACGTAAAGCCGTTGGTGCCGGCTGTCATGCAATGGCAGTCGTTAAGCCATGTCAGAGGCCTTATGGGAGGCTTGATAACTTCGGACAGTAAATCCCGACACTGTCTTACAATCCTCCACCAACCCGGACTTGGCCTCCTTTGTGTTGTATAGCCTAACCTTCCTGTGATGCAGCAAGAAACCCCAGCTGTGGGGACATACAAGGGTTGATATTAAAATCCCCAAGATACAAGCCTAGCCTAGTTCGGGGACCGCCGGTAAACGTAAATTTTTTTTGAAGAAAACGTAAAAAAATAGTACACTCATACCTTGCTATGTAATAAGTGAATAATAATTATGTAATCTAAAGATCTGGGGAATAATTAATTATGTGCACCATATCTTTTTGGAATCGAGACGTTTGCGACAGTCTATGAAATTTGACAGACATTTGGAATCGTTTAGAATTAAATTTGGTGCTTGTAATAATAGGAGCTGTTCTAAAGACAAAATTGACAAAAATACCTCATTCTCCCACCACGTTCTTTGTAGCATTTGAAACGTATGAATGCTTTTATCCGTTTCTCTCCATAGCCATCCTGTTTGAGTCGGACACGTATGAGATACATCCTCTTGAACAAGGTTGTGAAGAGCGCGGCTCGTAGAAACTCTTGAATTGGGGATCAGTCGTGAGCAGTGTCAATTAGAACAAATGTTACGAGTACTCGGATCATGGTAGTATATTGTATGAATTACAGTTGTAAAGCGCATTTGCTTACGATGAAGATATACTCCACCACGAGGGCCAAGTCCAGGTTGGTGGAGCATTATAAGACAGTGGCGGGGCTAATACTGTCAGACATTATTAAGGCACCCATAAGGCCTCACGACATGGACCTGGCTTGACGACTGCCATTACATGACAGTCGGCACCAACTGCTTATCGTGCCTTGTGAAGAACTGAAGCGCTCGAAAATATGCCATTAGCGGTAGTCACGGGATAGACACTCTTCCAGCACCTGACCGCGCCTGCTGTTGCTTAACCCAAGTGATTGATTCTAATCACTCGATTGCACTAGGCCACGAGCTTCATTTGCTTATCGATATCAACCCTTGTATGTCCCCACTTGTTATGTAATGGCAGTCGTTAAGCCATGTCAGAGGCCTTATGGGCGGCTTGATAACTTCTGACAGTAAGGCTCGCCACTGTCTTACAATCCTCCACCAACCCGGACTTGGCCCCCGTGGTGGAGTATGGCCTAAACTTCCTGCGATGCAGGAAGAGACCTGTGCCCCTGCAGTGGGGACATACAAGGGTTGATAACGAATAACGATGTCCCCACTACTGTGGCACGGGTCTCTTTATTTGCTTATATTCTAGGTTAAGTGCTGACTAAACATAAGTGCAACTTATTGTAAATAAGGTTACTCGCCTATTACAAGGCACTGTAAATAAAGAAAAAGGTAATCGTGCGAAAATTGGAGAATTCACCATACCTTTTACCACCTTTCCCGCCATAACAAAGCAATAAGAATTCTCTATCGCTACCTTTTCATACTCAAAGAGATGAAAGCTCCGTAGGCCTCTCGGGTCTTTATTAAGGCTACATTTAGGGGAGTTGCGGCGATAGTGCGGCGTATTCTGCGGCTAATACATTTATGCATTAGATCGATCTGGGCTTGAAGACTTTCCTTGTTGGAATGAAAAGGAAGGTGAGAAGTCTGGATAGACGTTTTTGTATAGGCATAGTTAGTTAAATGTGTGTAATTTACAAGCCTACACCATCTATAAAACCATATCCCAGGCACTACAGCGTCGGAGTGGTCCCTTCACCCATCTAGTGTGAGTGAGGATGCCACTGGACGCTGCATAAATCATCTCATTAAGTAGATGCAAAAAGGCCAATATTAAAAACAAGAACATAAAATACAGACAGTTTTTTTGTACGTGTACAAAATAGATAACAGAATAAACCTGCATGCTAAGACTTAATTAAGACTAGGCTAGGCCTGTGACGTAGAGAACCGGTTGTATTTAAAAGCGAAAACATACTTATATGAAAGAGCTTAAATTCATAAATTATATTCCGTGTTGTAAAACCACAATGTCTACATTTAAATTATTGTGTCGTAACGTGGCTAATATATTTATTATCTAAATGTCAATCGATTCTTTGTTGATTTTGCAAAAATAATATTTTCGATTTTAGGTTAGGATTGGTTTTAATTTGTTCCGCAAAGATATAAAAAATCCATACCACCAAACTGGCATAGTTTATCTACAAAGCCGTGGTCGTAGATCAAAGTCAAACAATTCCAGAGTTGTGGGTTTGATACCCGCTGAGGGCCGACATAATTTAATTTTGCTGAACGCTCCAATACAAAAAGGACGATTTTTATTTTTACCATCCAAATAGAAGTTAGGTCCTTAATAAGTGTGTGTGGACATTCAAAGTGTGATTTGAGAGTGTTCTAGAGTGGAAGAGAATGTAGTGACCGGAGGCCTAATATTTTTTGTACCCTGTAAATGTCCCACTTCAGGGCACAGGCCTTCTCTCGGAGACAGAGTATGGGCTTAATACCACGCGTGCCCACCGCGGATTGGCCTAATTATGCGCACCAAATCCACCAAACCCGAAGAGCTAGACTGAGGTTTGCAGCCGTTACAAAATACAACATTAAAAAACTGTACCGCTATTCGAAGCCTACTTAATAATATGACTCAAATTAAGCGAGTCATATTATATGAGAACAGCGTTCTTGGTTTCCGTATCTGTGGCGGTTACCTATGTCTGTCATATACACTCCCTCCTGTCTACGTATCTCTTTCACACTTGGCAGCCGCTGTCACGATGACGTTTAAAATGTCACTTTGATTCATAAAAGAAGTATCGTGAGCGGACGTTCCTCATTGGCGTCTTGATTCCCGACCTGTGCGGACGAAACTACACTGCGTGTCGGTGAGATTTATAATTTATTTCCTTAACGGTTCACACCGTTCGTTTTTAATTTTTATATTTGTACCTATAGTCTGTCATTGTGTTTTTGTTTTATAAAATCTCAATATGGATAGTGATCCTAATTTCCCGACTAGTGGAAAAAAGCGTAAAACATTTGAGAGTTCTGAAATATCACCATCAAAACGAAGACGGGAGTCTGATGATTTGCTAAAAAACCTTGCTGCACAAGTAAATAGCATACAACAGTTTCTGTCGCAACAATTTACACAATCTCGTACAGAAATTGATGATGATGTTTTAGATATCATGGGATCCCCACTTAACCCGGAGCGGTAGGACATTGACCAGAGTCCTCATGGAGGACTCTGGTCAATGTCCTACCGCAACCACTTTGCCACGAACAGAGCCAAATCACTTACCTTTCGAGTATTGCACAGCACAACCCACTGTTAGTGCAGAAAATCTTCAGATTACTACTCAATCTGAGAGCAATTCATACAAACTTCCAGTAAATACTGTGTTGAAAGAACCTACAGTGCCTAAATCATTGCCAGATCATCTTGAAAAACTGAAATTGCTATAACACTTTGAGTCGGAAAACTGGTCCCAAGTCAGGTACTCTGACGTTCAAAAGAAATATAGTTCTACCCCCGGGTTTGTAGAATTGAGCTCTAATGATGAAATAAAACCATACGATACCTTCTCTAATATTAGCCATACAGAACGCGGCTTCTCCGCTATCACACTCGCTTTGATGAAACAGAATGAAGCTTTTGAACAAGGTTTTCATGATTTTATTACATGGATAACATCCGTAGAAATGGTGGACAGTAACACAATTCAATCGAAAATCATACAACTGTTTTCTCAAGGCGAGTATCAGAAAATCTCAAGCGATTTACTCCAAATGGCATGCGGCCATCGCGCTGATATGGTTCAACAAAGAAGGGATTGCATTTTGAAATCGGTTAAAGATAAATTTGTTAAAGCGTCTCTTCGTAAAATTCCTCCCTCTTGTGACAAATTATTTCAAGCAGACCTAATGACGTCTGCGATCGAAAAGAATGGTGGTATGACCAAGATATTTTGGCCTGTGAAATCAGAGTCCAACCGCCCTAAAAAGACTGTTAATTACGAAAGTCAACAAAAAACATTACCCACGCAGGGTAATACATACCACTATCCACTGGCGCACAGTGGATCGGGCCCAAGTCAAATGCCTGCGCTAGGCTATGTTCAAATGCCCTATCCCTATTTTACACCTTCGCAAGGTGGATTTGTCAACCGACCTATGGGGAATTTTCAACAACTCACGCAAGGCAGAATATTTAGGCCCAGAGCCCCAAAACCTTCCCAGGAAGGAAATCGACCCAGTTTTCGCGCCTTCAATCCAGAAAATACCCGGGGTCGTAATAAGAGGAGATTCTGACTCCCCTTTCAAAGCGGGCCAACTAACACATTTATCCTACAGATGGGAGTCGATGGGTGCAAGCCCAGTGATACTAAAAATATTACATGGATATCGAATTCCATTCCAGTGCAAGCCCCCGCTCTTATTACCTTGCCTAGACAACCACCCTCTCCAAACAAAGTTTTCGAGAAAAATGAATACGACCCTACACGAGTTAATGACAATGGGAGTTATAGAACATGCACCTCTAACACCAAGTTTTGTGTCTCCAATGTTCCTTGTTCCCAAGCCAGACAATACGCAACGTCCCATATTCAACCTACGCAATCTGAACAGATACGTGCATCTGGACAAGTTCAGACTTGTCAACATCCAAAAAATTCCGAGCTTTTTACAACCATGCGATTGGATGGCCAAAATAGATTTGTCAAACGCGTACTTCCATGTACCTATATCTCCAGCTCATCGATGTTTCCTGAGAATAATATTCCAAAACAAGCTTTTTCAAATGACATGTCTTCCGTTCGGACTATCATCTGCCCCAAAGGTATTTGCAACACTAACCAATTGGATAGCACAAATTCTAAGACAAATGGGCGTTCGTCTCATTGTTTATCTGGACGATTTTCTGGTGGTCCATCAGAATTACGATCAGCTTTGTTGTCACGTCCAAATGACCGTTTCCGTGTTAACTTACCTAGGATGGACAGTAAACTTTTCCAAATCCGTTCTGATACCTCAGAGAAACATAAAATTTCTTGGTGTGATGTGGAATCCAACTACAAACGAAAAATGGCTCCCAGAAGACAAATGTCAGCTACTGTCACACAAGATATTGGCAATAAGCAAAAAGAAGTCTGCCAACTTAAAAGAAATGCAGTCTCTTGTAGGACTAATGAACTTTGCCAGTTTTTGTGTCCCGCGGGGCCGGCTGAACCACAGAGCCCTCCTATGTTTCTGTCAAAGTCTTCGCGATATGCCACCTCGCAAGAAATTTCCCGTTCCGGTGGAAGCCCTAATACAATTAAATTGGTGGCTACGGAATCTCAAACTGGGTTCGTTAATTCATCCCCCTCCTGTATCACAATATCTGACGACAGATGCCTCAGGCACGGGCTGGGGAGCCCAATTAGGCAATCAAATGATAACCGGTACTTGGTCAACAGCAGAAAGACGCTTGCATTCGAACCTAAAAGAAATGTTAGCCATCCTCAAAGCACTACAGAACCGCGCAGGTTCGTTACAGCACTCAACAGTGTCGGTTCAATCTGACAATCGAACGGTACTTTCTTACTTGCGAAACGAGGGGGGGACGAAATCCAAGCTTCTCCTTCAATTATCGCAACAAGTATTCGAGCTTCTAGACGAAAACCATATAATCCTGTCCCTTCATTACCTACCGGGTCGATACAATGCAGAAGCAGACCACCTCTCTCGAAAGAAGAAAATTCCAGAATGGCATCTTCTACCACAGTTGACTCAAAGAGTATTTTTGAAGTGGGGACAGCCAATAATCGATTTATTCGCCTCGCAAAAAGCCCATGTGGTACCTCGTTATGTGAGCCTGGATTTACTAGACAGCGAAGCGGAATTCCACGATGCTTTGAGCCGCACATGGAACTATCATCTAGCATGGGTATTCCCACCGCCGTTTTTAATTCCTCGAGTATTGACACACATGAACACAGCAAAAGGCCAGTTTCTCCTTGTGGTCCCCAAATGGGAACAAGCGTTTTGGCGGCCGGATCTCTTACAACGAGCAGTAGCTCCTCCATTCACAGTATTCAACCTAGAAAAGGTACTGATAGACACAACAACAAACCAACCTCCACCGAACACTCTGAACATGTCGATAGAAATCTGGAAATGTGGGGGTGGAGTGAAGCATTTAAAGACTGGTCTCCTA
Source organism: Yponomeuta sedellus (assembly GCA_934045075.1). NCBI lineage: Eukaryota > Metazoa > Arthropoda > Insecta > Lepidoptera > Yponomeutidae > Yponomeuta > Yponomeuta sedellus. The sequence continues at coordinate 24,314,992 of OW203726.1, forward strand.
TGCAAATCAATTTATTAAATTCTGGATGGCGTACATCTTCAAGAAATGCCTACAAATCTGCATGGCGTCGATGGTGCTTCTGGGCAGAAGAACACAAGGTGCCTCCATCATCTCCGAGTGGATCTGACCTTGCCAGGTTCCTTTCAGATTTATACCAAAAACATAACTTTTCCCGCAATACCATCTTATTTTATAAGTCCGTCGTTTCTACACTTTGTGACCCTAATAAACCTGTAAGACTTAGCTCCCATCCGTTGGTACAGCAAATATTAAAAGCAATTTCTATCAAAATGCCAAAAACTGACAAACCACCAATTTGGGATGTTGATCAACTCTCGACTTGGCTTTCTAATAGTTTCCATGAAAACTTTACCATGTATGAGTGTTCTAGACGAACTGCATGTATACTACTTTTATGCTCTGGTAGACGAGTACACGATTTAACGTTACTAGATATAGATTCGGATCATTTCTGTGAACAAAACAATATTGTAACTTTTTGGCCATGTTTTGGTTCCAAAACTGACAATGCTGATTACCGACAATCTGGTTGGCGACTTAGCCCAAATTTGGAATCTCCAGCTTTGGATCCAGTTTTTTGGATCAAATCTTTAATCGAAATATCAAAATCTAGAAGAAGTATATGTAAAAGTAATAAGTTATTTTTGACAATGTATGGCCAGCCTAAAGCTGCCTCTAAAAGCACTATAGCAAATTGGATTAAGTCTCTCCTTCGAGAAGCAGGAATAAGGGCGAGTCCAGGAAGCGTGAGACCGGCTGTGGCCTCAAAAAAATTGGATCCAAAGCTTTCCTTTAGATGATATTTTAAAAAGAGGTAATTGGCGTTCTCCAAATACCTTCCTCAAGTTTTATAATAGAGCTGTTAACAGCACAACTACTGTACAATCAGTTTCCCGATTATTTTCTCCAGTGTAAAATGTTTTTGTAATTGAACAGAAGAACTTTTTTTGGTATTAAGATATAATTCTAGATTAATAATAATAAAGCAGTTGGTACTTACCATTAGTTTATTAGACACGATAATTTATGAATATGTCTACCTATCATATGATTAAGAATAAAATCATTATAATTATGATAAATTAATACCTTGTTTTCATTTCATAACTGAGCACACAGTACCTATATATTTGAAGTCAAATTGGCGTCTTTCACACCAGGCGATAACAAACATGTCTCATATAATATGACTCGCTTAATTTGAGTCATATTATTAAGTAGGCTTCGAATAGCGGTACAGTTTTTTAATGAGAGCGTTTTGAACAATAAAACGCTAATTAAAATAACTTACCATATTCGAAGCCTACCAATTTAATTCTGCCAGGTGTATATAATGAGACCAATGAGGAACGTCCGCTCACGATACTTCTTTTATGAATCAAAGTGACATTTTAAACGTCATCGTGACAGCGGCTGCCAAGTGTGAAAGAGATAGGTAGACAGGAGGGAGTGTATATGACAGACATAGGTAACCGCCACAGATACGGAAACCAAGAACGCTGTTCTCATATAATATGACTCGCTTAATTTGAGTCATATTATTAAGTAGGCTTCGAATATGGTAAGTTATTTTAATTAGCGTTTTATTGTTCAAAACGCTCTCAATTTCACAGCGTCTACTGTGAAGTTTATGGGGTAATCTGACTTTTGTGCGAATTCTATTCTGCATGATACCTCCAGCCGAAAATACAGAGGTTCTACGCGTCAATACAAACAATTTTTACTTTACAGAACGTGAAAAATGTTTCAGAAGTTTCATTCTGAAGTTCATCGTCTACGAAATTTCCTCCATAGTAAAAGTTTTTCGAATAATCGTATTGACAAGTAATATCTCCTACTTTCAGCAGTATCTGGGATTTTTTGCAGCCTGTGAATATGCTGCTGTAAGCTGTAAGCTGGCTTAAGATTCACAGGTACTGCTGAAAATAGGAGATATCGATATCCTCTATTTTCAGCAGTATCTGGGATTGTTTTCATTACAGCGTCGGAGTGGTCCCTTCAGCCATCTAGTGTGAGTGAAGATACCACTGGACGTTGTATAAATCATCTCATTAAGTAGATGCAAAAAGGCCAATATATATATATGGGATTGTTTTACAGCCCGTGAATATGCTGCTTTAAACTGTAAGCTGGTTTAAGATTCGCAGGCTGTAAAAAAGTACCAGATTCTGCTTAAAATAGAAGATATCGATATCTCCTATTTTTAGCAACATCTGGGAATTTCCTACAGTCTGTATCTATACTTAAGCCAGTGCTTAATCTCAATGAACTTCAAAGCTTTGTTTAAAAGAAATAAAAATCCGAAGTTCCGAAAAGTGTGTATTCAAAAAGCCAAACAAAGTAAAACAGGTTGTGGGTAAACGTAATTAAACTAATTAAGGTACTTACTTTGACAAAAAGCTACTTATCATCATTAAACCATGTATTCAGTGCTTGAATAAAACGAAAACTAAACCTAGACAAAAAAAAAATGGTTTGTCGAAAATCTGCCTATATGGAGTAAAAAACTACAAAAACAATGTTGTATGCTATCACAACGTGTGACGGGTAAAACCCAAACCTACGAAAACAGTGTAAACTAAGCAACAATAACAGAAAAAAGTTGCAAATTGTGGAAAAGCATGGGAAAAAGAAACTATTTACAACGTCCTAAAGCCTAAAAAACATCGAGTACAGTGAATCTCAACGTTGATCCTAATAAACTATGAACGTGCGTCGACCAATGACCTAAGTATGGAAAATACATATACCTACGTACAGAAGAAACTTAGCGTGCGGGCCACAAATATCCCAGCTATTTGTAGCGCGCAAGCACATCTTCTGGTACAAATCAATCAATTACAATAGCGGAAAAGCGAGTGTAACCTTAAGTGATTCGAATTATGTTGTATGCGGATTGGTGAACGTGTTAACTAACGAGTACATGGAATAACAAAACTTAATTGACTAACAGTTAGAATTATCTGTCGAAATGGTGGTCGGAGTAACTGTTGGACTGGCTCTTGTGGTTTGTTCTCTGACAATCTGGAACAGGAGAAAACATTACTGGAGCTTGATAGCTACTATAGACTGTACTTATCATTAAATAGATATACTTGATACAGTGGGTAGAACAATAGACTCGGAAGCGAGAGACCCAGGTTCGAATCCCAGTGTGGACATGTACCAATGACCTTGTTTTCTAAATCATGTACATTTGTACCGAAGCGCTCGTGGCCGAGGCGAACCGAGTGATTGGAATCAATCACTTGAGTTAAGCAAGAACAGGCGCGGTCAGGTACAGGACGGGTGACCGTCCCGTGACTGCCGCTAGTGGCATTTTTCCGAGCGCTTCCGTGCTTCGCAAGGCACGTTAAGCCGTTGGTGCCGGCTGACATATTATGACAGCGTCAGAGGCCTTATGGGCGGCTTGATAATTTCTGACAGTAAGGCCCGCGACTGTCTTACAATCCTCCACCAACCCGGACTTGGCCCCCGTGGTGGAGTATGGCCTAACCTTCCTGCGATGCAGGAAGAGACCCGTGCCCCAGCAGTGGGGACATACAAGGGTTGTAAAGTACATTTGGTTAATTAGTAATTACGTTTTACCTAAAAAATTATCGCGACTAGACCCTTATGACAGAAAAAGTTAAGTCAACAGACATTCCCTATTTTAAATTTTGGCTATCAAAATTTATTTTACTTAATTCAATGCAACTGACATTTAAATTATTTTCGATATTATATTATAACAAAATCGTTCACTTGCACTTGACGTGTCTATATTTCATAATGGTATTCGGACATTTTATTGACATAAATATACTTAATCATATATTTGCATGTTACAGAATGTGAGATCATATTTAATAAGCTGGCACCATAATTTTGTATTTATTTTATGGGCTGGATGGGCTAAGAGTAGGTAGAGAAACAAAACAGGAGTAACTTGGCTAGAGCTACCATCCCTAGCCATGATTCATATTAAATTATGTTCTATATATGTAGTCTACATATATAGAATATAATTTAATATAATCACTTGTATGTATAGTGTTCCTCGGCATTGTCCGCACTTTTACTTTGTAAAATTTATTTTCTAATATAGAGCAACCTCTGGAAGCATTATAATCTTATAAGAAAGATTTTTAGCCTCCAGAACAAGAAAACTTTTGTACGTAATACAGAGAATATTGTAGTGATTCGAAATTTCACTGAACGCCGGTGAGTCGCCTGTTAGCTCAGTTGGAAAGAGCGCTGGAACGGATAGCCAGAAGTCGCGGGTTAAAATCCCGGCATGGGTGGAATTTTTAGCCTCTAAATAGGTTTTTAAAATTGTCCTTAGCACGGGTTAGTGCATTAAAAATAGTATAGTTAGTATATTTTTTTTAACTAGGGCAGTTACTCACATGAAACATGTTAACCAACGGCTGTCCTAGCTACAGCCTGCGTCGCGGCGCTCCCGCTGCCGTCCGCTCGGCGCTGTCGGAGCGGCGGCAGCCGCGCCTGCCAGCCGCGCGCTGGGCGGCGTCCCAGGACGCCTGCAGCGCGGCATCGGACGCGCCGCGATCTCTAGCCGTTGCCACTTCTCGTGCCTGGACAGAGAAAAACAATGTTTACGAGCTAGAACATACCTTTTTTCTACATTGATTATTATGAAAATTCTTTATTGCACTAAGTGACTATTGTACAATAGGACGCTGCAGGCGTCCGAGGACGCCCCTCGGACGCCTGCAGCGCGGCATCGGACGAGCCACGGCCCCTAGCCGTTGCCACATCTCTTGTGCCTGGACGGAGGATGACGGTGTATTCGACCAAGTATATACATTTTATTCTACATATTATTAGTAAAATTCTTTGTTGAAACAAGTAAAGATTATACCATATTGCAGGCTCAATACTAATTAAGAGCCATGTGTTATCTACCTACTCATATTAGCGCCTTCCAGCAAGGTACACATTAGATTAGATTATATTTTATATCGCAAAATGTCAAATGTAAAAAATGTTTTTGTAAAATTTTGTATGATAAATTAAAACTTACAAAGATAATAAAACATCATAATCGTTACCTAATCAGGTGACGATTAAGATGTTTTATGAATGTTTATAACGTTTTATACTTTAGTTCGGAATCAAATTTTCCTTCAGTTTAGATGAAAAAGGAAAATAATATTTTTTTAACAGATGACATTTTCCAATTACAACGACGTAATACTCTTATGGCACAACATATATGTAAAACTCAAATAACTAAGTTCCTTTGGGCCAGTTTCTGAACTGAGAATTTCGCTAAGTAAATACTTAACTGTAGTGCTGTCTCTTTGAATTTCTCAGCAAAGAGCGTCACAGAACGTTACAGTGCTACACAAGAAATAAGTCTCGCGGTTGTACCTGCGCAGATGACCAAATTTTGGATGTGCGGCAAGTTGATCGACCAATCAGATAGTTTAATTTTATGGCAGGCCGCGCGCCTTTGTTGCTATTGGTTGATTCAACGTCATCGATGCAGGTGACTATTAGTTTAGCAATATTAGCGTGAGCGAAATAGGTAGCGCTACTGCGGCAATCAATTCTGCACCTTCACCGTACCGGTTAAAGATTATGTTGAACGTACTAATAGCTTTCGGTACTTTCGTTACTCTTCTTCGTAGTCTGCGCGAACGTAGATTCCCGAAGGGACTTTTATGATGTGTAGTACTGTACCTACTTAAGTATTTACTTAGTGGAATTCTCAATTCGGGAACCGGCCCATAGTATACAACTGGTAGTATTATCGCTAAAACGATCTGTTCCAGACAAGGTCTAGTCTCAGAGAGATAAGGTTTTGAAAAGATTACACTAGCACGTGGCTTAGTGACTTCACCGGACATCAGAATGATACATTAAGTAGCTTCTGCTCCTTCTTTTCAACGGAATCTTCTCGAAGTGACGATTAGTAAACTACCTTATTTATCCTTCTAAGTTACTGAAGAACCGAAAAGAAATATGTAGGTCAATCAATATGCTACTTTTTACAGCAAAACAATGTTAGATCTACAACCATGCTGTGGTTTATGAAGGACTATTTTCTATGAACTAGTCCTAGTAAAATTGGTAGAAAGGTTTCATTGTGATGGAGTGAAGCGCTCGTGGCCTAGGTGAAGCGCTCGTGGCCTAGGCGAACCGAGTGATTGGAAACAATCACTTGGTTAAGCAACAACAGGCGCGGTCAGGTACGAGATGGGTGAGCGTCCCGTGACTGCCGCTAGTGGCATTTTTCCGAGCGCTTCCGTGCTTCGCAAGGCACGTTAAGCCGTTGGTGTCGGCAGTCATATAATGGCAGTCGTTAAGCCATGTCAGAGGCCTTATGGGTGGCTTGATAACTTCTGACAGTAAGGCCCGCCACTGTCTTACAATCCTCCACCAACCCGGACTTGGCCCCCGTGGTGGAGTATGGCCTAACCTTCCTGCGATGCAGGAAGACACCCGTGCCCCAGCAGTGGGGACATACAAAGGTTGATAACGAAAGTAAACTCCCTTGAATGAAATAAGTACCTACTTAGATAATTGAAATAAGATGTATGAAATAGTGACCACATGTTAACTAAAACAAATAACGAAGTAAAAGGGCTCACTCCCTCAGCACAACGCTGAGTCAGCTGCCTTTTGTGGCAATTTAGACACACAACAGGCTAAGCATATGTAATTTTTTTTGTATCGTTTAGAGCATATTTCGTTTATTTCTGTTGTGTTCATATTATGTTAATTTATCTTGTTATTTTGTTGCCGTGATGAGTCTTGTTGGTATAATAAACGTCTTTTTATCTTTCTTTAAAAGTTTCGTAACCACTGCATCTTATCTGGGTAAGAATACTAAAATCCGAAAAAAAATCAAGTAAAATAGGTATATAGATAGAAAACACTTTATTGCACAACCAGAAAAATATTACAATCATGATTGTAAGCTATGTAATCCGAATTTAAGTCAATAATAAGATAACGGAGCATTTTCACTAGCAATGTATTTTTTTTTATTATATAAGTCCCACAGCAGGGCGCAGGCCTTCTCTCTCAGAGAGAGAGAGTGCCCACCGCGGATTGGTAATTTCAAGCGCCGAGGCATTACACCTCAGATACTAAGATTTCCTCTCTATGTTTTCTTTCATAATTAGCGAGTGTGATTGTCAATTAAACTACAAAAAGTGTACTTACCATACCGCTACAGGCCGTGGGATACAAGGGTGCCCTGGCTCACTGAAACAAAACATATTTTATTACAATAAAACTTCATATATCATCTAATCAGAAAAGGCCTTTTCTTAACACGTTAATTACCCCCAACAAACGTAATCATAAACCCCTTTGTCTCAAAAATATCAAAGTCATGAATTCGTGACCAATATGTCGACCTTAGGACATGCCACGCAGCCACGTGCTTGTGCCGAAATCACCATCAGAACAAAATCCCCCTCAATAATCGCCCTTCCGAAATCTCGCACATCCTCAATGATCCTCTTTACAATTTCAGCACTAAAATTCAAGCTAAACCGGCCGAAATACTATAAGTTTTTCGAAGCATGTGCTTACAACAAGATGGCGTCGCAGAACCAACAAATAAACCAATTAAAACAATGCAAATACTCACGCCCCAAGTCGTCGTCCGAATGCAACGAGTTGATGCGCATGCGACACTTTTATACGACAGCCTATGGTATCGAACACAAGGTGATATTTTGGGCAAGTGACAGAGCCAGTTTTTTAACACAATCACAACGAAATTTTTAAAAATGCATTTATATTTCTCGGTTTGGAGTGCATTATGTGGTCTACTATCATACTTACTCAGGCAGAGAAACTTCTGCATATTAAACTGTAGTGATGAATAAAGTCCGTTTTTTTTTTAAATTTAAAAACTATGTGGCCCGGTGACCTTCTTAAAGTCTATTTATACTGGGAGGAGGAGGAGGAATGTTTGTTTGTTATAAATAAGACTAATACACTTTGTTATGCAAATAAATCTGTAAGTTTAAGATTTGCTTGCATACCATCATTATGATTCTGTAAGGAACGGGATTGTATCAGAAATGAGACAATTCGCTAAAGAAGAGATGTGTTTCATGTAGTCTCTAATATATATCTATATAATTATTATAGATACATAGATAACACTTTATTATAGAATAGTAGTGTGTGTCGGTCAGCTGCGAAAAATTTAGAGGGACTACCCACAATAATTGACTGTACCTACTCGCCACTTCAGTCTACCCGAGACCACGGCTACTGTAACGCTGCCGAAACGTCGGGAAATAAGGTTATTACGTTTCACCTAATAAATAATAGCGATTAAACCCGATTAATACTTATATAACAACTTTATTATACAACCAGAAAAAACAACAATTATAAACTGAGAATGTTATCCAATTGGCGGTTTTATTGCTTAAAGTTGTCATCAACAACCCAGTATATCCCCACTGAGGGGCACGTGTCTGTTCCCTGAGGAAGGTATAGGCCGAAACTCCACCACGGGAGTCCAGTCCGGAAGTTACCTCTTCCAGACAATCTTTTGATGGAGTAGATTGCAGAAAGAATATAGTCGTGGATTAAGGTGGATGTACATAAATAATATATAATATATAAATAAGGAATTTGTTAAGTAATATAAACAGTCAGCCGTTCTTCTTGCCCATCTGCAGAACTAACGTAGGCATCAATGCACCACTAAATAAGATGCTCAGAAGTTATACTGAGTCGATATCAACCCTTTATAATGTCCCCACTGTTGGGGCAGGGGTCTCTTCCTGTATCGCAGGAAAGTTAGTCCATACTACACCACGGGGGCCAAGTCCGGGTTGGTGGAGGATTGTAAGACAGTGGCCGGCCTTACTGTCAGAAGTTATCAAGCTGCTCATAAGCTTAACGTCTGCCATTGCATGACAGCCGGCGCCAACGGCTTAACGTGGCTTGCGAAGCTCGGAAGCGCTCGGAAAAAATGCCACTAGCGGTAGTCACGAGATCGTCACCCACCCAGTACCTGACCGCGCCTGTTGTTGTTTAACCCAAATGATCTGACTCGGTTCTGCTAGGCCACGAGCGCTTCTCATATGGTGTCAAATCTGTAACTATGTACGTTAGGGAAGAGAATACCTTCTTTGCTGGTATGGCAGTGATTTTATGGTGGTTTCGTATAAAAAAAACATTTGAAGCAAAGTGGTGTACAATAAGTTTTTAGGATTACTGTGGGATTTATTGGTGTCAGCATACTCCTTGACAAATCTGGAAAATCTTGGTGAAAAGAAAATTATATTGATACTGTAAATTTGAACCAAGTGTAGGTGGCCTAAAGGCGGTAGAATGAAATAATGTAGGTAACTTTATTAACCTTGAAGGTAAATAATATTATATTCTTTTTGCACTAACTTTGCTAAGGACAATTTTAAATATTATCTGTATTTCTGTATGTAATACATACTCTGTATGTAATACAGCGCTGGCACGGATAGCCAGAGGTCGCGGTTTGAATCCCGGCATGAGTGGAATTTTTGGCCTCTAAATAGGTTGGTAAATAAAATGTTTAAAAAAATTGTACGACATTTAAGAAGAGTTTTTCTTTTATGCTTGAACCAAAGTGTGTGTAAGATATTTTTCCATAAACCTAGTTTTGCATAGACTACAAATGTTCGTATGCTAGTATATTGTGACATCCACTGCATGTCACAGACGCTCCCTCAGAGAGAGAGAATGGATTTGATAACCATGCGAGCCCACCGCAGATAAATTAATTCAAGCGCTGAGGCATCTCTCAAGAAATCAGTAAATACTTGAGTAATTATAGTCGGATACCTAGTTTCATTTGTAACGTCCAAGTTTTGTTTAAGTCGCAGTTTCTGTGGTACTTTATATATAAAACTACCTTGATTTGATTTGATTTCACGTTTTCAATAACAACGGCATGTATATGAAATAAAGAAAGAAGTTATAAATTGCAGACACACCACAAATTTGTACTAACAAGTATTATAAGAAATTTAATGTTACATGGTTATACCGTTGACTTTTTTGCATCTACCCTCATTCAAATATTCGTCAATCTAAATCTAAATTGTTAGAAAATTATTTTATTGGTAAAAGTAACTTTATGATATGATATTATATTCTAACATAACATAATAATATGTTCCAAAAATATATCCTCACGCCTGTATCCCAGAGATGTAGGCTGAGCCCACAGACCACTTTCGCTTCATCAACCTTCATTACATAGTTGTTGCATGTACGCACGCCGGTTCTGGGTACTTTTTGTTTTCCCCTTTGCTAATACATATCCTATTTGGTCGAAGTATGTCTGCCTAGGGAGTCCCTTACCGGCCCTTTCACCCACATTCGCAATCCTTCTTCTTTCGCATTACTTTCGTCAATCTGTCCTCCTTCACGTTCTCCACATGTCCAAACTTTTTATCCGTTTTTTTTATGATATACTTTGTATTTCATTACTTTATACAACAGGACACTGTATTCGCAAATCATCATACTCTGTAAACAAGATATTCTCAACACATAGGTATTATGATTTTCAAGTTATTTATTTATCCGTTGCATTCGACGGATAAATAACTATGCTATTTTTATTTTTAATGCACTAACCCGTGCTAAGGTCAATTTTTAAAAACCTATTTAGAGGCTAAAAACTCCACTCATGCCAGGATTCGAACCCGTGACCTCTGGCTATCCGTGCCAGCGCTCTTTCCAACTGAGCTAATGGGTGACTCACCGGCATCAGTGAAATTTCGAACCTCTTTACACTATTCTCTGTATTACGTACAGGCAGCGACATCTGGCTTAAGTAAATTGCAGTTAGGTTTTAACAACGGAATGATATCACTGTACCCACATGATTATACTATTTTTATTTTTAATGCACTAACCCGTGCTAAGGACAATTTTTAAAAACCTATTTAAAGGCTAAAAATAAAAAAGGTCGCGGGTTCGAATTCCGGCATGAGTGGAATTTTTGGCCTCTAAATAGGTTTTTAAGGATAAATAACTGTTCACAGAAATGATGTGTGTCGTTAATTTTCTTACATGAAATGTTAGCGAGGTATCTCAAAGTCCAGGCATATTGCCAACGTTGCCAGCTCAGTAAATTTAATAATCTACCGCCGGGCATCCTCGTCGTTAAGACAAATGTCCCCCCTGGCTACCCCTTGCGAAAATACATAAGAATCCCGGGAATAGCTACTGTGCCGCCCAACGTAGAATAAATGGGCAGAAGTACCTAGGTATGAATTGTTTTCTAAGTTACGAAGGTGTATTTCTGGATTCGAATGTGGCTTGCTTCCACTCTTATTTTTACAGGATTTGTTCCCACTTTTTGTTCCACTCTTATCCTCCAGTGGATTTGATTCCACTGACTTTTCCACTCTAATCCACTTCAAAATTACTCGAGTGTTTTGATATAAATAGCTTAGGATATGCAGCCTCTTTATTCAACTCAATCAATTTGTCTATGCAATGGAAGGAAAATATCGCGAGGAATCCTAAGACTGACATGGTCACATATCTTAGTGCTTAAAATAGCCAAACCAAGGTGTTTTTGAACCGATTCTCTCTCTCTCTCTCTCTATCTCTCTCTCTCTCTGAGAGAAGACCTGTACCTAATGGTAAGACACATATAGGATGTAACGACATTTTTGCGGCGCCCCGTATTTATAATATTAATTATTTCCACGCAACAAAGTTACTACCTGATACAAACTAGGATACTCTGTGCTTTAGCAATCAGCAACGACAGACTGCTTGTTTATTATAATGGTTATTAATAGACGGGACAAAAGTATTTTACCTAAGTACAACTATATAATTAAGTTTGGACTAAAGAAACATAATATTTAAATTCCAATCATATCTGTCCAACTTCACCAATAGTTCAAAGAATATCGAATATCGAGGTTTGGTCTTACTTAATAGGAGAATTGGAAAACCAAACTACGTTTACGAGAAGGTCATACTCCACCACGGGCCAAGTCCGGATTGGCGGAGTCCCCGCCACAGTAAGTAAGGACAGGACACTGACAGTAAGGCCCGCCACTGTCTTACAATCAGGCCTTACAGAAGTTATCAAGCCACCCACAAGGCCTCTGACATGGCTTAGCGACTGTAATTACATGACAGCCTGCACCAACGGCGTAACAACAAACGCTTAAAAATTGCGGCTGGGAAACTGGGACAAGGTTACCAAATTGAAGTGCTGCCTGGATGGGCTGACGTGAAAGAGAAGGCTCTTTTGCTGGGCTGATTAGATAGAGATAGACTGAGACGAGTTGATTCAACAATAATAATTAAACTAGTTTCAAAATGCAGATGTTAATTCATTTTTCATGCAATCTTGATGCTTGATGAGGTCAACTGATATTAGATGTGTCGTACGACACAGGGACCTTTGTGAAATTGCCCTGAGAAATTCCTGAACATCACCAGGCAATTTTTAGGGCTACCTAGGTAGTTCGATGGCACGAGTCACGCGTTTTGTGGCGATGAAATGTCAGAAAATGACAATGTTTCGGAAAGCCGCGGCCTTTGAATTTTAACACAAAACATATCAAGAAGAAAATACAATATTTAAAAATTTAAATTTACCCGGATGCGATACTGTGGGTCTAGTACCCAATAAATGGATACCAGACTCAGCTTGTATTACTATTATACCTTATTGCGCACGAAACATTAAATAGGACCTTACATAAGAAATAACATGTACAAAGGCGAGCTTATCTCTGTAAGAGATTTCTTCCAGCAAACCTTGGACAGTCGGAGCAGCAGTAAAAAACGGGTTTACATACCTGGACAAAATAAACTACATAGACTGCAAAAAGCCTGCCAACATGCTGAGTCTGGTACCAACGCTGGTATTCTGTTGCAGGAAATGTAATAGTAAAATAACGCGACTTGCGTCATTTTACTACCCAGGCAGGATTCAGGAGCCATCTTTCTGTTGCAATGTGGCTTCCGGGAAGGCGTGGTCAGAGATCTGGGCGTGGTCGAGCGCAGCCACGCCCCGGAAACGTGGGCGGGGCGTGAGAGCTTTTTGTTCGCGCCGGTTGTTTTTCTTAGCCTAGATTCTCTCATTTATTTTGCCGGATAGCGTATTAAGTTTGAGAGGTTTTTCATGGTTATGTATGAACGGAGGAGATAGTTTAGATTGTAGAAGTTTTTTACGGCTTCGGACTCCGAAAAGTAACAATGTAACTTTGTTGGGTACGTACGTAAATATGTACTCAGTGTGTATATTATAATGTATAGTGTCGACGAATCAGATGAAATTTACAAGTAGTTTTTAATTTTTAAGGCATCACGACTACATGAACAAAAAGTTTAAGTTGATATAGTCTCATTGCCTATGTACTCGTATATGTATACACAGATGAAATGTACCAGTAGCTTTTAATTTTTACTACATAAACTAAAAATTGTTAATTTTTAAATACTGGCAGGAAACTTGAAGCGGTCACATAACTATAATCGTTTTCGTTTGTCGTACCCTTGTATGTCCCCACTGCTGGAGCACGGGTCTCTTCCTGCATCGCAGGAAGATTAGGCCATACCACATACATATTATGGCAAAAACAAAAAAAATACTAATGTTGCAAATTTAAAAATTGTGGCAATTAAAAGTGGTTAAATTATTCATAGTAAAGATATGGTCTAGGTTATCCATTCTTTACGTTTTGAAATTGACCAATACCGTGTTCATAACACTATAATGCATATTATTGAGTTAAATCCGGTTTTCATTACTTCGCTTTTAATCTTTTCGGCTCCTGCCGGCAAAAAATCAAGTAAATTAATCCGGATTTCGTGCTTACGAAAGTTTTAGTTCAAAAACTACAATTCGTAGGTTTTTATTATTATTTTATGTACAGTCGCCTGCACTAACATGTCAACACGATAGAACCTTGTCACATTAACCTCTTCTAGTCTGATGCGTAAGAAATTGACTATTTTTGATTTGACAAGGTACTGAGGTACCTTACGAGGCGATAGAAATGGCGAGATATCTGCGAGGTACTAGCTGACAAAACCAAAAACGGCGGTTTGATCACCCTCATTTGAATAAGAAGAAATTAAATTAAATGAAAAAACTTTATTGTAAAACTGGGTAACAATGATGGTTACAGGCTTCCAAACTAGGATTCCCTGTGCTATGGGTAGCCAGGCTACTTCCAAATTAGTTTTACAATAACGAAAATAATTCGAAACGAAATTTTATTATATGTACATTAGCTTTTAGAATATACCTCGGGCTCTAGAGCTTCGGTTTCCGCCAGAATCACACGAGTGTAATACTACTTCCCGCTCTGTATAAAACTTTTCTTCACAAATTTTGAAAAGTTAAGAAACATTAAGTGTCATATTAGTTCCGATTTTTCTATTACACGAATATATCCGATTCTATCCGATAGTAGCCGAGGTATATTCTAAAAGCTAACAGACTATACTTACATACTTATAATAGCTTTTATCTTAAGACCAATAGACATCGAAGCGTAGGTATTGTTATTGTACAGTCTATTTATCCTTACTTCTCCAATTTAGTAAACAAGATTCTAAAATCAAAATTGACAATTGATGCCATAACTAGATATTTTCTCGCAATTTCATGAACTTTGTATATGATATACTAGCAGCATGTTATTTAAAATATTGTCCACATTTACTTCATTGATGGAAATATGGATGTTTTTTACAAAAAAGTCCTCATTTCCCGATTTCCCGGTACAATCTTGTTTACTAAAATGGATCATAACTCCCTTTTGTGCATAATCCTTAGACAAAGTCAAATATCATTATCAGAAAAGTTAAATTCTATTTCCTCAGAAATATAGTACAAAATATAACTACAGAAATTATAAGTCTGTGACAGGTTCCTTTATCCAAAACGTGAATAAGATGTAAGGATAGCGTTGATAAAATCTAGGTATATCAATATTTGAACATAAATTGCAGTGTGCATACTCCTAAAGATTGCCACAGGGCTTTATGATAAGATACTCGTAATGTAAGAATATTATTTATTATACACTGGAGAGACAACAAATGCAAAATATTTACTAAGGTACATAGTACGATTGGCGGTCCTATAGCTGAAAGCAATTTCTTCCAGACAACCTTGCGACGGAAAGTTGCTGTAGGAACTTAGAATAAATTAAGAAATGTTAATGTTACTAAACAGTTTGTTAGCATCTTTTTTTATCGTACGGACACAAAATCCATTGAAAACAACAAAGCTGACTCAACCTCGATATACGCCGCCGGGTAAAAAAGCAATAAATTAGCAAAGGGCCCGGACTTTTCTGAACAAATAAGGGTTCCCAAACAAATGCTAATTTTGTTAACAACTAAACATTTTTCGGGACAATTTGGGGTAAAAAGCGGCCCCATTGTTTGGACCCAGGTATATACCTAAAGATGGCGTTTCATAAGTCACAGGGCCAGTTTCTGAATTGAGAGTGTCGCTAAGTAAATAGTTACCTGTAGTGCTGTCTCTTTTCATTTCCCAGAAAAAAGCGTGACACAACGTTACTAAGTATTAACTTAGTGAAAATTTCAATTTCTAAACTGTTACATTTCCATAATTTTAAATCTGTATATTTATTAAAAACATGTTTATTTTCCTATACATTTTTCCAAAAAATACTTCTGTATCTATAAGGGTGACATTGCCATTTTTTGTACAAAACCCTTTCAAATAAAGATTATAAAAAAAAATACTTACAAGTAAAAGTGTATGGATTGCACTAAACGGGTTTAATTGCGATTATTTATAAGGTAAAACTTTTAATACATTAGTAATAATATTACCTATGAATGATTACCGCGATTCTTTAAGAAGTACCAAGCCATCTGTACTGTATGTAGGTTAAGCAACATCTGTGTAAATTCCTAGTTTATATACAACATAAAGCGGTGGTAGCTCAGTGGGTAGAACCATGGACTGGCAAGCGAGAGCCCCAGGTTCGATCCCGAGTGCGGGCATGTACCAATGACTTTGTTTAATTTCAAAGTTACGTACATTTGCGAATTTGTAGTCGCAATACCACACGCTAACGGTGAAGGAAAACATCGTGAGGAAACCTGCGGCTTGGTTGGCTCCGCACGTATTGACTAGTCTTTCCTGTGGGCTAGGCCGACTAAGCTGTCAGGATGGTATAGGTGCTGGGCAAGCCTACACCATCTATAAAACCATGTCCCAGGCACTACAGCGTCGGAGTGGTCCCTTCGCCCATCTAGTGTGAGTGAAGTGGTCCCTTCACCCATCTAGTGTGAGTGAAGATACCACTGGACGCTGTATAAATCATCTCATTAAGTAGATGCAAAAAGGCCAATATTATTATTATATACAACTAACTGCGGCTATATTTCGCCCATCAAGTGCTGAACCATTCCAGTCCTTCGGTAATAAGGCCGCCAATTGTATTTATTTTATTTTACTTTTCACAAATACATACCATTACAGGCTTAGTATAATGCGATATGTATGCAATTTATACTAGACAATAATATATTAATTCTAAGTTACCAAATTTTTAACTACTTATAAGTGAATTGGAACAAACTCTTTTTAAATTTAACCTTTTTAGCTAAAGCACAGATTCATGAGTAAGTGACTCCAGACGCCACGCCAGTCCATAATTATTTCTATTTTGTACATGTTATTGTTTAAGTCTCGTAATTTCTGGTGTAAACATACAATAAAGAATATTCTATCTATCCTTTAACTGTCAAATTCCACAGAAATTTCTATCGTAATCGTCAGGATTCTGACAAGATTTGGTGCCCAAAATTGGGCCTTTAAACTAGTGATATACACGTATCTCACATGTTAACGTTCACAAAACGAAAATCAAACAAAAACAAGGTTACCCGCTGTTTAATCTTCAAACGGCTTTCGCAGCCTATCGTATCGCATTTGAATAAAGAACATATAGCCCCCCTGCAGCTGCCGTCACTAAGTATTTCTTTGCAATTGGCAAAAAAAGAACAAGAGAGATGAACAAAAAGGCGGAAAGATGTTAAAAACTAAATTAGCACAGAAGAATGAACACACATCGGAGGCAATTGGCTTCCAGTGGCCTAACTAGAACAATGGCACGAATCATGCGTTAAAATGCCAGAATTTAACGATTAATGTACTATACTATTTTTATTTTGATGCACTTACCCGTGCTAAGGACAATTTTAAAAACCTATTTAGAGCCTAAAAGTTCCACCCATGCCGGGATCGGCATCAAACGGTGAGGAATGGCAAGACATCGTGAGGCATGCAACATCAGCCTACAATAAAGCCTCTTCATGAGGAGCAAGACCGCTCTGTCATTAGCGTAAGAAGTCGCAACTTTTGAAATTGAAAACGCGCAACATCGTACTACCCAGGCTGCTACCGACTACATAAATACATACATTACCTCACGCCTATATCCCAGAGGGGTAGACAGAGACCAGGGATCTTTCTTCCTTCATCCTCTCCACATGTCCAAACCAACGCAACATTCCTTCTCAATTCTTGTCACTACATTCTCTTTCAGTCCACAGTTCGGCTACCGACTATACGAGAAAATCGGCGTTAGTAGGTACTTTTGTCGTATTACGCGGAGCCGGAAGGGAAAAGGACGGTCCCCACCCAGAGCCTGTTAGTTGTTTCAAAAAGAGACATATTTTATTTACTAAGTGGCTATTTTGAATAAAAATGCGGTTTCCTCCGGCCGTTAAAATGCTGCAAGTCTACAGCGATTTATGGGTAGGTACATTGTCTACGTAGATTTATATCGCCTGCGCAAGGTCTTTTTACACGACTTCATGCATGTTTGTACGTTTGTCCGCTCTTCATGCAACCCGATTGTTGACGTAGAAACTCTATGTATACCTATACAATTTTTATTTATAATGCGTGCTAAGGACAATTTCAAAAACCTAAGGACATTTATAACCCGTGCTAAGGACAATTTCAAAAACCTATTTAGAGGCTAAAAACTCCACCCATGCCGGGATTCGAACTCGCGACCTCTAGCTATCCGTGCCAGCGCTCTTTCCAACTGAGCTAATGGGCGAGTCTTTTTAGCCTCTAAATGTGTTTTTAAAATTGATTTGATTTGTGCTTATATTAGAAACGATAAAACGAAAAAGAGATAATTTTCAAGCAGGTAAAAATTTACGTTAGTATTATTTCGTCACAATGTAAATAGGTAGCAAGTACAAAACCAAAAGAAATGTAGGATGGGTGACGTAATTAAAAATTTTGATTTAAATATGATAGGACAGAGTGAAAGAAATATAAAAAAGAGCTGTAAAGAGGAGTAAAGAGGTTTGCACCATTACAACTACACCAAACCTTTCAGGTTTCCAGTCTTGCAGACAGGCCTCAATGTCTCGATAACTTGGTAACGTGTGAGCTAGGTTGACCGGCGGCCTATTACAGCCAAACTTGTCCTAAACCAAACCTAAACAATGTCATTTCAAAAAGCATACTTAATTTTACAGAAAACAAATGTACATGCTCAGTGGAACAGGTAAATTTAAAACGTGCAAACGATCTTTCAATTGGTTTAACGAGACTGGCCACCAACACCTCGCAATCATCTCCGGTTACGCAATCGTCTAATGCGATGCAGACCGACCGAACGATTACGATTGAACGAAAGCGAACTAATAAATGAGGACAGCAAGGCAAAAGCGAACGCAAACGAGTATTCGGTCGGCATTCGGCCGCAGGTTACAAATGCAATGTATAGACCAAGAACGAATGCGATTGCATGAGCGAAATCAAGCGTATATCAACGAATAAAAGAAAACATTTACATAAAGACACATACGTTGCTTCTGGCCTACACTAAGATACCCTGTGCCACGGGAACCATATACAGCGACATCACAAATATGTAAAGATCCAGGACCTGGGGTTTTTTGTTCCCAGCCGGGTTACGAACCACCTCTCGCGTGGTAGGTAGATGCGCTACGGCTGCGCTACAGAGGTCGTCTTTTAGAAGAGGTCGTATTTTATTTACTACTTTAGTTATGTTTGCTGTCGATCATCGTTGCTACATGTTTGTTAAACTTCGTTGGCTCTGTACAACTGATATGTACGATCTGCAGAAGGCAAAGGAGTACGTTGTCGACCCGCGTATGCCACTAGTCTTAATTTACATTAGATCAGAAAATTCTTTATTGCACAATAAGCATATTTGAACAAAGGCGATAAAATCGCTATGATGAGTATTGTCTTCCAGCTAACCTTGGAGTGGATGCACATTTGTTCGCTTGGTTTGCACGCGACGTAAAAAGAAAGGTGTAAACCCTTTCACGTCAATCATGCGCAGGCCACGATCGCCACGCTCCGTGATAATGCTCGGGCGCGCATCGTGAGCCGGCGGCCGAGCGGTAATCGGGCACCACTGTGCAAACATTCACCGTCGGGAGCACGAATTTTTATTGCCTACTACACTGGGCGGGTACAGGGTGCTGTGCACAGTGAAGTCTGTTGGGCAAAGATTTACTTAAGATACGAGTAGAATTCGACTGTTCATTGATTGCCATTGGTACGACGTGCAAATGGTGAAAGTGGATTGATATCAGTACATATACAGTTTTTAACTTGGTCACCTAATGTCTGAGGTCTCTCGGGGGTATAAGGTCTACATCATCATTATCACAATCAGCCGGTGTTAGTCCTCTGCTGGACATAGACCTCTTTGCAAACCGGTGGGGAGCGACTGGAAGAAGAGAGCCGAAGATCGGGCTCAGTGATTCGTCTTGGGAGAGGCCTAAGGTCTACAGCCCAGAACATTTTAAGACTAGTTAATTTCCTTATTCATAAAACTGACTACATTCATGAAAAGTATACATATATTTATTATAATCACTAAAAAAATATGTTGTGCGAGTGAGACAGCTTGCTCGACGTAACACAGCCTAACATAGTATTGTTTAATGATTCGCGATACTCATGTATAGTTATATATTAAACGGATCTAATCGCAAAATTTTGTTAGGTAAAACATAATTACCTTAATTCCCGACGTTTCGGCAGCGTTGCAGTAGCAGTGACCAGACTGAAACCGTCTATTTTTGTGGGTAACTTTTAGTTTTTCGCGGCGGGCCGTCACACAATATTTACTATTAGACCCGTTTAATATACAACAGCCTGACGTAGTTTATAAATAAAGCATGAAACGATAAAGCCGGAGACACATTATTAAAACGCAACCTGACGCGACGTGTCGACACCCGATGTACACCGTGCGCATGGGGTCACGTCGGATGTTCATAGTGTGATTCTAGTCATAGAAAATAGAACAATTTGATTCGACTCAGCACGCGTCGCGTTTTGTCGGGTCGCGTGGCGTGTTAATAATGTGTTTCCGCCTTAAAACCATCCTGTAGCAGCAAATAATCGTGGGAGCGGCACAGAGCGTGCGCGTGCGGCGGCGGCGACGCCTCGGGCGCCGGCCCGCCATTATCGCCAGCGCAGCGCGGGCTTGCCTCCGCGCAAATAGCAGCCCCACGGTAGCACGGTAATGGCTGATCGAGAGACAGCGCCGCGAAACCTCGGTCTAGGCTCGGTCTGGAGTGATTTACGAGGCGACCGTCTGGAGAACGGGCTTTTACGGGTGGAAACCCCGAATGAACGGTCATCTTAAAAACCTATTTAGAGGCTAAAAATTCCACCCATGCCAGGACTCGAACCCGCAACCTCTGGCTCATCGTGCCAGTACTCTCTCAACTAAGCTAATGGGCAAGTACCGGTATCAGTGAAATTTCGAACCTCGTTACAATACTCTCTGTATTACATACAGGCAGGGACATCTGGCTGAAGTAATTTGCATCACTTGCAGCCCCGAATACCTACTAAATATATTTTCATTTCATAAATGTTTACGGTTAATGAAAGCATCTAGTTATGAGAAGATTGACCACTATGACGGATATAAAGGATTGCGATATTTCTTGCTGACTACGCGGAATTGACAAAATGCAGATGCAGATGAAATTAAACACAAAAGAAAATGTGACGAGAAATAATCTTCAAAATGGTTAAATTGTGTTCTTTTGCGTGAAGCGTGCTATTTTCATTCCCATATAAAATACTGAGTCAGTTAATTTCCGGTTACAGTAGTTATGGATCACCACAGTCCCCTAACGAATGAACTGCCTAGTAAAAGCATTGCATTTCAAATTCAATGGTAAAAGAAACAAAACACAATCGTCCGTCAAAACTCGACCACGCCCATTGCGCTAACAAGGTAAAAGCGGTTAGGCAAAACACTTCCTGGTGACCTGGAATTCGTACCAATAGCATCAGCTTTCAAGGCTTCCACTTACTGAACAACAAAGTGATGTTAAGTGCAACAAAAAATTACCCTAACTTTTGGAGAGCCTAGTTTTCTTCACGTTGGCTTAAGTTCGCTAGGTCTCCATCCAATCGAATAATAAAGTAACCTTCTAATTAATACCTGCCGTGTTTTGCAGCTGTTTCTCTAAGTGCCAACTTATGAGTCGTAAGCGGGACTCTAGAGTAACAGTTAGGGTTTGTTCAGATCAACTGAAGGTTCATAATAAGAAAGTGATGCATCTGCTTAAGCAATTTGGTTTACATAAAATATCTTAACTATTCTAGTGGACAAAAAGGCCGCGTCCACTCTAACCTCTTTTCTTAAGTCAACTTAAACTAGTTGTTCCTTCATCTTATTATATCGAAGTATTTATAAGAATTAATAATATTTTTTTGTATTGACATGTGTATATTTATTTCAATTTGTATTTGTAATAATTTAATTTATACAATATTTTATGTATTTTGTACCTTACTATCGCAATAGGCCACCCTGTAATGATAGTGTTTTTGAAATAAATAAATCTTTAAACAAGTCATCTTACATCAGTTGCCACCCTACGTATGATAAGATTCCTTTATTGCCATTAATAATTAGAATCTGCTCTTGAAATCTATCAGTTCTATTAGGTACATATTCATAGCGAGATGACGTCTTGTCATTGTTGTTAAATATTTTAAGTTAACCAGGAAATTATTTCTAATCAAGTACTTTTTATACATATTGAATTTATTTCAAATGTTGATTTTATATTCTGTATTGCAAATCAGTTAAAACAAAATTGTTTATCTTTATTCGAAACCAGGTTTCCTAAAAAGAAAATTAATTCTGTTTTCGAAGCTGGTTTCGAATCTTTGATTTCCAAATTGGCTGAAGGGACTGTGCTCAATGGATGTTTTTATCGGTTGCCGATCGTAATGTCGTTATTGGAAGCCCGCACATATACATCACGGTCTTTGGTACTAATTTTACTTCTTTGTGGTAGGTACTATAGAAAATTATCAATGTCACTGTTTTTGTATTAAATGTTGTCTTAACCCCGTTCCCCTATCGTTGAATGTAGCATCGATTTCTGGCAGCTAGTGTCAACTTCCAGCTATCCCTCAGTTTCGTGTAGAATTTTATTGAGTCTTAAGACCATCGGGGTTAATAAAACAATCCCCTAGTAAGTCATAAGCTCGTAACAGTAAGTCATAACGTTGGGTGTTCGTCTTGTGAAGCGGCGACGCCCAGCGCACCGCACTGCAGATCCATTTGCCACTGTCAACCGTGGGCCGCGCTGTTGGCTGTACGAGGTGGTTATACCGCGGAAACTTGAAACTAGTGGATACTTTCTTGAACAACTTTGCCTATAGAAATAGATAGATCTGAGGCGCAGCGGTAGCGCGTCTGCCTACCATGCAAGAGGTCCCGGGTTCGAACCCCGGCTGGGGACAAAACCCCCAGGTCTTGGATGTTCACATGTTTGTTATACTTGTCCATTAGCTCAGTTGGGAGAGCGCTAGTACGGTTAGCCAGAGGTCGCGGGTTCGAGTCCTGGCATGGGCGGAATTTTTAGCCTCTAAATAGGTTTTTAAAAATTGTCCTCAGCACGGGTTAGTGCAAGAAACAGAATATAACTAGTGGGTTCTTTCTTGAAACACTTTGCCTATAGAAATATATAGATGACGACCTCTGTGGCGCAGTGGTAGCGCGTCTGCCTAAAATGCAAGAGGTCCCGGGTCCGAACCCCGGCTGGTGTCAAAAAACCCGTCAGAATGTCATAATACTCAAAACATGACGTAATACATTCCTTACAGACAACACGTACAACGGAATGCTTAGAGTAAAAAATCAACAACAGGTAAAGGGCACAGTTAATATTTCCTCGTACATTCGAATGTACAGCACACATGTGCACTGTATTCAATTACATTACCGGTGAATTTGCAACAACAATGTGAATATAAATATGTGGTATAAACGGAACAAAGGAAGAATTAAAAAAAAACACAAATTAACTTGGCATCTTGTTCTTCTTCTTTGTCTTTGTCAAGAAATAAAGTTGACAATTATATAATTACAATTGGTACAATTTTATTCCTAATACATGGAATTTCGTGGAAGTATAATTCATAAAATAAATTTTGTTATTTAGAAGGCAGTGAAGACAAAAAAGCTTACTATTAGCTTCAGGGTTTCTTACCTCTTTTAGGAAGCCGAGGCTTCCAATTTCAAAAAAGATTCATGAAAATGTGAGCTATAATTAAACAAGATATTTAAAATTAAGTTACTTGGTTTGACCAGCTGGAGAGACAATGAAAACCAGAAATTTTCGAACTGAAAGTCTCGTAAGAACTACATATTATTAGCCTAATTAAAGATTCATTTACTTGTACATCTGAAAATAACTAATACAAGCAGAAACAAGCAGAAATAGTCATAAATGAGGCCCGTAGCTCACTCGAACAGAGTCCAAATCGGACAAATGGATGAACGAAGGCAGACTGTAGGATCTAATCTCATGAAATCATTTGATAATCACTAATATTTTATTAAGGCGCTTGAGGGCGCTCACTAGCGCCACCCAGGGAATAAAAATCGTAACTTGTTTTATGCCACACCTGGCCATAAAGTGGCTTTTCCGCATGCTGCACGTACGGAAAAAACCGCTTCCTGGCCAAGTGTAGACATAAAAAGATGTACACAACACGGGAGGTAATAAAGAAAGCTCTCGATCGCATATTTACGTCCCTCGCTTGCAGCTCGGGCCACAAACTTCTGCGATCTCGGCCTTTCTTTGTATTACCACCCTAGTTGTGTAATGTACTATTATAATACGTTTTTAAAGTGAACATGAGAAATCTTAACAACTGTAACCACTATACTATTTTTATTTTTAATGAACTAACCCGTGCTAAGGACAATTTTAAAAACCTATTTAGAGGCTAAAAATACGTAATACAGAGAATTTGTAAAGAGATTCGAAATTTCACTGATGCCGCTGAGTCGCCCATTAGCTCAGTTGGAAAGAGCGCTGGCACTGATAGCCAGATGTCGCGGGTTCAAATTCCGACATGGGTGGAGTTTTTGCCTCTAAATAGGTTTTTAAAACTGTAACTACTAAAACACTATTTTTAGAACTTGCAGCCTAGAACCAAGGATCAACAATCTAGGACTTTTATCGATTTCCGCCGAAAACGACTGTTTTTAGCGGATATCGATGAAAGTCACAGGATATTTTTACTAAATTCTGGGCTGTATGTTCTAAAAATAGTTACTTACCACATATAAAAACATATCTCATGTTTATGAAAAAGAAAACTTTTAATAAAACAAGTTATGATTTTTTATTCCCTTGATGGCGCTAGTTAACGCTCCTTAACGCCTTGAGAAACATTTAGTGAAGACAACTAAGATATTTTTTTCACCAAAAATAAATTATCAATCTAATAGGCGAAGAAGGAAAATGCCATAAAAATGCTTGGCAGCGTGCTCCGGCCACGGAAAACTAAATGCCACCTAAGCCGTTTCATCATCATCATCAAGCCATCATCCCCCGCTGAGGGCCACGGATTTCTTCCCTGATGAAGGTATAGGCCATACTCCACCACGGGGGGCAAGTCCGGATTGATGGAGCCGGTGTCGTCGGCAGACTATACTAGTCCACTGCTGGACATAGCCCTCCCCTAAAGAGCGTCACGTTGTCTATCATTGCGGGGTAATGCCCATAATCCCCACGCTGGGCATGCGGGTTCGGGATCGGAGTTCGGTGGAATTGTACTGCAGGGGGCGCTGCTGCCCACCCCCCGGTTTGTATCCCTTAGTCGCCTTTTAAGACACCCGCGGGAAGAATTGGGTTGGTGCTATTCTCTAGGCCGACACCACACAGCAATGGATGGACCCGGTGTAAGTGTTTATTGTAAGCCGTATACTTATAGACATAGTAGGCTACCTTTTCTTTCGAAGGTCTTCCCCGTTCGTGCAAACGTCAGTCGCTAGTAACGACATAGTTTTTCTCGGGTTCCTTGTTCCGACTAATGGGAAAATGTAAATACGAGTCGCTTATTAAGGCACTTGCTTTAATTGTAGAAAATATCGGGTCATTGTTCGTGGCTTAATGCATTGCGGGTCGGAATGGGGGAGTGGAGAAGGTTATTTATTGGTTAACTACATAAGTCAGCTAAAAAAATATTTTATTCAAAGCAAGTAAGTAATTAGCAAGCCTTTTTCCGTGAGAGATTGTGAAGGGGAAAGCTGCTGAAGATGGTAGTAAATCACTTCCAGATAACACAGTTAATTGTCGTGGTCCCAAACTAGGATACTCTGCTGTGATAATCAGGCAAGGACATAAAAAACATGGAAATTCATCCAAGACTGAGGTTTTGTACTAATGTAGGTCGGCCTCCGGCGGGAATCGAACTCACGACCGGCATCGTAATCAGATGTAATAACTAAATAACATTTTAACGTGACATTTAATATTTTATTGAAAGCAAGTAAGTAATTAACAAGCCTTTTTCCGTGAGAGATTGTGAAGGGGAAAGCTGCTGAAGATGGTAGTAAATCACTTCCAGATAACACAGTTAATTGTCGTGGTCCCAAACTAGGATACTCTGCTGTGATAATCAGGCAAGGACATAAAAAACATGGAAATTCATCCAAGACTGAGGTTTAGTACTAATGTAGGTCGGCCTCCGGCGGGAATCGAACTCACGACCGGCATCGTAATCAGATGTAATAACTAAATAACATTTTAACGTGACATTTTTTCTTAATACATAATTAACAAAATATACACATTCAAAGGACATAAGTAAAACACAAACAACAGCAGAACAATATCTATAATGTAAAAATTAATCGCCTAATGTGTTGGTAGGCGCTAATCTCGAGAGCAGTTTAACCGATTTCTCTAATTCTTTTTTATAAATACTCCTTGAAGTATGAGGATGGTTCTGCTGGAGACAAAAATAAAAAAAAAATGAATCGACCGTTAGGCGGTACCAAGTTCGCTGGGTCAGGTAGTTACAAATTATAACAGTATTATAGTGTAGTAGTGAGGTAGAACTCCAATTAATAATCACGATTAGACCCGTTTTATATACAACTAAGAATGAATATCGCGAATCACTAAGCAATACTCAAAGAACCTACTGACACTACATGATCCAGTCAACTTCTCTAGTCTCCTAGCTTTACATTAGTTTCAAGCCATGTCGCCTCGAATGTGACAACTCCAATGCGACTCTATTTGCCTACCTGAATCCCATCCACACTCGTCGGAGGCAAATTGGATAAGCACGCGGGACGCGACCTCCATCCATCTGATATACATGCCCTGCCTGAGCTACATACATATAGATATAACTACAGTAGGTCCATAATGTTTGTCTGTTAATAGTTTAAAAAGTGAAAATTACTTTGCTGAATTCCACCTAAAATCCCACAAGCACCATGCGGTTAGTTAATGCACCGCCCTCCCTCCCACTTTTTCAAGCAGAAGCAAGACACGAACACACCACCACCGACACTAATACTTGTGTAAGAAAACACGCGTCGCGTTTCGTCTCTAACACGAGGCATTCTCAGGCTCACAAGTGCAAGTGCTTTTTAATGCTATTATGGGTTTCCGCAAAGTAACGCCTGATTCCATACAATATGTTTATAGTTTTTTTCAGTGTATAGAGAATGTTGCTCTAATTTGCTGGATTGATTCTCTATTTAGACATTAAATGAAAAGGTTTTATTCAAGGTAGCGCAGAAACTGCGGCTCAATGAACGTTACAATTCAAATAGGTGTCCAATTCAAAATCTAGATAATTTTGGAGAAAAAATGGACAAAAAACTTCACATAAACTCCTGATAGATATATCTATTTAACAGAACACTTTATTGAATAGCCAGAAGATTTTTTATAAATACTCGTAGTTGTATTTATCTAAGCGAGCGATCTCTTTCAGAAAACCTTTGGATGAAGAGAATTGCAGGAAGAATGTAGTCGGTTGGTGGGTGTACATAAATAACAGAATTAGATATAAATGGCTGTGAAGTGGCATTAGTGGTATTGTATAGGACAAAGTTACTTGTATATAGAATGATAAATAAAGAACACTTTATTGCACACCCAGAAGAAATAATTTTAAATGGTTGTCTTAACGCTTAGAGCGGTCTTTATTAGACAACTTTTGGATGGAGTGGATTGCGCGAAGAATATAGTCGGTAGGTGGGTGTACATAAATAGCAGAAACGTAAACATCGTTATCAACCCTTGTATATGTCCCCACTGCTGGGGCACGGGTCGTTCCTGCATCGCAGGAAGGTTAGGCCATACTCCACGGGAGCCACGGGGGCCAAGTCCGGGTTGGTGGAGGATTGTAAGACAGTGGCGGGCCTTACTGTCAGAAGTTATCAAGGCCCATAAGGCCTCTGACATGGCTTAACGAGAGAATCATTAACATAATGGTTGTGAAGTGACAATATGTATAGTGAAAGATTACAAGAATATAAAATCATAGATAGAGAACACTTCATTGCCCAGGAAAGGAATATATTACACAACGTACAAATATAAATCTTAGAAAGATATAATAACTTCTATAAAACACAATCACTTGTCCCTGGTCCCAATGAAGAATACTCATTTTGTAACAATATTCATCATCATCATCATCAACCTCAATCAAGATCCCCCCGAGGGGCACGGGTCTTTGAGGAAGGTATAGGCCATACTCCCCCACGGGGGCCAAGTCCGGATTGGTGGAGGTTTGCAAGACTAGTAGTTGGTCTCACTGTCAGAAGTTTTGAAGCCGCCCTAAGGCCTTTGACTTGGCTTGACGACTGCCGTCTATCGACGGCAGGCGGTAGCAACTGCTTAGCGTGCCTTGCGAAGCACGAAACGGCTCGGAAAAATGCCACTAGCGTTAGCCATAGATCCATGCACTGAACGCACCCTGCGCAACAAGAAAAGATGGTCAGAGAGTTTTTTTTCCGCTGCCTTTTTCTCCACAACGGCTTACATTTTACATTGTGCACTGGCATTCAGCAAACGGAATGTAAATTCTTTACGTTGAAATAAATTGATTTCATTTCATTTCATTCACTCAGGCAGGCAGGAGTGATTCGTAACAATATTAACTTTAATGAAATAGTTAACTCGATCGCCAAAAGAAAGCAACGTACAAAAGTTGTTTGTTCCCCCTTACACTAAGTAAAAAACCTGTATAATAAGTGTGACGTCGAGTATTTTTTTAATGCGAACTCACGGGTGAAGCTGCGGGCACCGCGCAGTGCTAGCATGAACCGCGGAGCAGCGATGCAGAAAATGACGTGTCATACGCGAGAGCACTCCGTCAGCGCCTCGCTTCCACGCCGGAGGTGGAGTTTCGACGGATTTGCGGGCAAAAATGTAGTGCCGCAGACGAGGTCTGTTGTGACGTTCAATTTTAAATGGAAATTCGCTGTTGGGCTACGGTTTTCCGAGTGGAGGGTTTATTATGAAAAGTTGCATCACGAATGTATACTGCTAGCTATGAATTTAATTAAGATAGTTTATGCAGTCTACCGTTACCGTTGGTGCCGTCAGGCAGTCGTTAAGCCATGTCAGAGGCCTTATGGGTGGCTTGATAACTTCTGACAGTAAGGCCCGCCATTCCCTTACAATCCTCCGCCAACCCGGACTTGGCCCCGTGGTTGAGTATGACCTAAACGTAGTTAGGTTTGCAATGTTCCTACTAAGTACGACCAAACCTCGATATTCGATATTCTCTGAACTATTGGTGAAGTTGGACTTTACTTATTCAACTCATGAAATAAGAAGACAATAGCGGGTCTTACAATCATCCACCAACTCGGACTTGGCCCCCGTGGTGGAGTATGGCCTAACCTTCCTGCGATGCAGGAAGAGACTCGTGCCCCAGCAGTGGGGACATACAAGGGTTGACATCGATGCGGTTGACCGATGAAAACCTAAAAGCAAAGTGACAACAATATAGTATTTAGTGCTCACGGATGTAAATTTACATTCGTGTTGGTGCTTTAAACATGTCAAATCAATTTTAAAAACCTATTTAGAGGCTAAAAATGTCAAATCAAATCAATTTTATTTCAATGTAAAGATTTTAATTTAAAGACAACGTACATAACCTCACGCCTGCATCCCAGATGGGAAGACAGAGACCAGGGACTGCCACTTGCCGCGATCCTGACAGATCACCTTCGCCTCATCAACGATCATAAGTCGTTGTAGGCACGCACGCCGGTTCTGCGTATTTTTTTTTAAATTTACTTTCATGTCGATAATAAAGAAACTAAGATGTCTCAGTATCTAAATAACCTCACCTACTACCCAAAAAACGATAGAGTTGCCAAATTCATATGGGTATACGCAGATGCCCTGTAATAACTTATCATATAGTTATTACAGGGGTGCTTAGTGCTTGATATTGAGAATCCGCGATGGGCACGTATGGTAATTAAGCCCATACCGTCTTTGAGAGAAAGCGTGTGCCCTGCAGTGGTACATTTATAGTCTACTAGGCCATCAGCTGCGATAAAAAACATAAAACGGAGCGATAGTCTTCTTAGATAGCTAATAGCTCTTACAATGAAATTTAGCCTAATTCAAAGCTGTCTTCGTAGCCCGTCTAAATGTGTATTCGAATAGAACTCGAAAAAAGAACCTATTTAGAGGCTAAAAATACGTAATACAGAGAATATTGTAAAGAGGTTCGAAATTTCACTGATGCCGGTTGGTGAGTCGCCCATTAGCTCAGTTGGAAGGAGCGGTGGCACGGATAGCCAGAGGTCGCGGGATCGAATCCCGGCATGGGTGGAATTTTTAGCCTCTAAATAGGTTTTTAATAATATTCCTTAGCACGGGTTAGTGCATTAATAGTAGATTGTTAACCAAGGGCTGTATGACATCAATTGCATATGAGGTTTTTGGCGCCCAAGCGCAGCGAGGGCGCTAATTAGCCCGAGTATGCAATTGATGCAAACCCGAGGTTAACACTCTGCCTTACATATCGATTGTGAGGTAAGTAAAAAAACAAGAAAGCAGGTTGACTTTTTTTTTGACTTGACATTTTTCAATACTTTTGAGAAAGAACTCCAAAACACGAAAAAAAATTAGTTTCGCGCCTAGCTAGTCGACTGACTTTTTTACTCTTCACGATCTTACGGCACGCAAGCGCGTCAAATCTTGCTGGCCAGTTTGACTTTTAAATCGATTTCAATTAATATACGATGTCACTGCGAAAAAAATAGTTCGATATTTAAAATAAAATCTTCATAAATTCTAATATAAATTGTCTCGATTCCGATTCGAATAAATAATCGATACCGAGAAAAAAATATTAACTTTTAAAAATATTCTTCTTGCAGTATGAGTATGACAGTTCTTTTTTCAAATTCCAAAACCTATGCTGTAATGTTAACATTACATGGTATGTTTTGAAACCTATGCTGTAATGATATCCATACACCCCGGCATTCAGGGAAGTAAGTGACTACTTACAGAGCAAGAGATATGTAAAAAGAATATGATCGAAAAAAGAACTTGTGAAAATTAAATATGCACCGTACAAATCCGCCATTACCATTCGCCGATGCGATACAACAGCGACACACGCGCCGCCTGGCGGTGGCTACTTACACGAGCAGTTTGATATCCAAGATGGCGGCCGCGCACTCGTTTACCGCCGTGGTCGCCGCCGCCACTGCACTCCACTGCACCGCCTCACCACACAACACTGGGGAGCCATCACAGCACGAGAGAAGTGCACGACCACAGACCACTACGCGGGCAGCCACAGGTTAACGGGACTAATTGATACGGTTCGTCACCAGGTTAATTACAATAACGGAGCTGAGTCTTCCCCGGCTGCGGGCCGGCGAATGAAAACCTCCACCATGTTGTTACTGAATTTTATACTCCATCCGAGCCAGCAGAGCCTCCAAGTTTGCCTCCTTCAAATTCGTTATGCATACAGCACCAAGGGCTGTTGAATACGGTTCGCGTTTATTTATGAACAGGCAAACTTCTGGTGGCGGCGATATACAATATAGGCCGCCCTGCCTCCCTGCTGCGGCCTCGGTGCCCGAATGCTGCCGTCGACAATGCACGCCCAGGAAAAAAGGCCTCTTTACGTATTCAACTAAACAACGCGGCTCATCTGCAAGTCGTATTATGGACCTAATTAACAAGTTAATACGGCGGGGTGCGGCTGCGCGGTGGCCCCAGCCCGATCCGCTGGAATTTTAAAATCACTTTGCATTATCGGGCGCCAAATTCCAACTTCCTATGAGTCGGTGTCGTCAGCTTTGCAATGGTAAGAAGCGTTCAGAAATTCCGCCCCGCTCCTGCCCCCCCTATCACAAAGTATAATGACGTCGTCTGCGTCGTTATTATGGCAGTTGTCATAAATATTTCATAGAGAGGGCAGTGATGGCGATCGGCGGTCGGCGGCGCTAAGTCTGGGGCATCAAGACGTCATTACGCAACCTTCGACCCTTGGAGCCTTGCTGTGTGCTTATCTCGGGCTCAACTGCTACCTTCTGTGGCAAACAAGCTGGTTATTGTCCCTGAAGGCAGCAGAAAACTTCAAGTTTTTGTCAACTATCCTTGTAACGTGAAAACTGTGTCTAAAAATCTATAGAATGAGGCCACATACACTTGACAAAAAGTATTGATGCCGACTACTAGTCACATAATGTTTATAATGTTAATTTTATTCCAACGCTCGTCATGGCGCCGAAAGAGGATACAAAAGCACGAAACCTGTGACTATCTACGGAAACCAACGTAAATCTTCGCCAACTTTACAACAAAAATTTGAAAGTAATCAGCTGTCCTCTACCAACGTGAAGCTTGTCTATAAACGCCAACTGAACAACCTCCTTTTGACTAAGTCATTACAATGTAGAGTATCTAAAAGATCACTGCAAAAGCTCGCTTGCTGGCTGAAAAAACAAACTCCGGCTGGCTATGCTAACTATGTTAGGTCTGTCTCCCTGGCCACCACTCTGGGGCCGAGGCTTGAAGGACCTGAAGGTGTCTAATTACGGCTGGTCACTCGGCCTTTGATCAGCCGCTCAAAGGACCCCGGCTTGATCGGCATTGAGTCTGACTTAGGAGCAGTTTGGACATTGCCGTATGCACATTATATTAGGTGTAGGTATCTATGTACCTATTCATAAAAACATTGAATGACAGAGTGAGTTCATTGGGGGTTTCTATTAGCCACTTTTTATGAATTGAGAATTTCATGTGTGTAAATTTGAAAAGACAGCACTGCAATAATTAAGATACTTAGCGAAATTCTCAATTCAGAAACTAAGCTTATTACAATTAGTCATTGCAATACCAAAGTATTTACAGTGTTTGTAGTATGAATACATATGCACGCACGCTGAAATATAGCTAATGTTGAAATTACTTTTAATCTTTGGTCTCTAAAAAGCTAGTTATCGCCTACCCCATGACTAAAATGGGCAGCAGAAAAAGGCCCGAGATAGTTTACTTTATTTGAAAACGCACGATCTTAATAACGTCGCTCACGCCGTTCATCGCCATGTCAGAATATAGACTGAATAAATATTTTTGTATTTACTTCGTTAATTTAAAAACCTATTTAGAGGCTAAAAATTTCACCCATGCCGGGATTCGAACTCGCAACCTCTGGCTATCCGTGCCAGCGCTCTACCAATTGAGCCCATTGGCTCACGCACACACATTAAAAACACAAATAGGTTTTTAAATTTTTTCCTTAGCACGGGTTAGTGCATTAAAAATAAAAATAGTGTAATCATGTGGGTACAGTGATATCGTTCCGATGTTAAACCTTACTGCAAAGTAGGTAGTCGGGGCTGTAAGTAATGCAATTTGCTTAAGTCAGATGTCGCTGCCTGTACGTAATACAGAGAATAGTGTAAAGAGGTTCGAAATTTCACTGATGCCGTGAGTCGCCCATTGGCTCAATTGGTAGAGCGCTGGCACGGATAGCCAGAGGTTGCGGGTTCGAATCCCGGCATGGGTGAAATTTTTAGCCTCTAAATAGGTTTTTAAATTTGTTCCTTAGCATGGGTTAGTGCATTAAAAATAAAAATAGTGTAATTACTTCGTTAACCTAATAATCGCGAACTTATTTGCCCGAACGCCACCATAAAATATGAAATTAATTTTGCGTTCAATTTTGATATTTGCCGACTGCATCTTTGCGAGTGTCCATTTTACGCGTATGCCTGCCTCTTGAAGCGTCGCCCGATCTCCTTTGACGAGAGAAAACTTGTTAGATTCCGTATTAAAATTCAAAAACGACGCCCGTCGCCCTGTGCCTGAAAACATTATTCCACGGATTTGAATAATCATCCCCCCACTGTATTACTCGCACTAATTTACCGATGGCCTTCGAATCTTCAGTCTGAATAAAATATGAAGTGACCGCTTAGTAGCCGCCCGATAAAGCTAGTAGATGAAATAGCTGTTGCGGAATGGACTGTATAAATAAGAAAACTAATGAAAACGTTTATAACGAATGATACTAGCAAAGTATTGGAACAAATGGCCAATCAAACGTTAACAACAAGAATATTAGAGAATGAGTGACATGAGAGACAAAAGTCAGCAAATAGATAAATATACAAAATCATAACATTAATTAAAGGAGTCATGTACAGTAGCATATTAAGCGTTTTTATAAACATCCTTCAAAGGTAATAAGATGGCGCGAGTCAGACGGTTTGTCGCTCTAAAATGTCAGAGTTTTTCAATTAATGCAAAACCACGACTTTTAAAGTAACAACGCGCGACACGCGTCGTCGTGCTACCGATGCTTATCTCAGACAAAAGCAAAATGCGGTCAGATTCATCCGACTTCCGGATTACTTTGTCACATGCCTTTTGCGCCTTCAGCCCGGGTAGTAGGGCGACGCTAGTAACGCGTTTCGAATATGAAAGGTCGCGACTCTTCAGTAATTGTTGAATTCTGACATTTAAGCGCCACAAAACGCGTGACTCGTGCTGTCGTACTACTCGGGTAAATCTACAATTTCGTGATCTTGCCTATCCATTGTTATCTAAATAACTAGAAAGAATGAAATGCATTTATTTTGACAACAAGACACGTCGCAGAAACAAAACAATCAGATATAGTCGACATCGGCTAGTTGCCATGTTACCAAAAATTTATTGATGAAACATATAATTGACATAATATGAGCACAACAGAAAAAAAAAGAAATACCTACACAATAAAAGATACAAAAAAAAACATAAAAGATTTAGCCTGTAGTGTGTTTAAATTGCCACAAAAGGCAGCTGAGTCAGTGTTTACACTATTTTTATTTTTAATGCACTAACCCGTGCTAAGGAATATTCTCTGTACGTAATACAGAGAATATTGTAAAGAGGTTCGAAATTTCACTGATGCCGTGAGTCGCCCATTGGCTCAATTGGTAGAGCGCTGGTACGGATAGCCAGAGGTTGCGGGTTCGAATCCCGGCATGGGTGAAATTTTTAGCCTCTAAATAGGTTTTTAAAAATGAGTCAGTGTTGTGCTGAGGGAGTGAAATACTCAATAAAAGTAGAGTTTTCCATTTTAATCATAGGCAGTCTAGATCCATGAAATATTGACGATGCCTATGATGACTCATGTTATACCTACTTTAATTTATGTTATTCTAACAACTGAATGTGCATTCATGTTAATATCAATTAAGTTCCCAATTAATTTTCCCGAGTAACATACCAAGCCATGTCAGAGGCCTTTTGGGCGGCTTGATAACTTCTGACAGTAGGCTCGCCACTGTCTCACAATCTTCTACCAATCCGGACTTGGCCCCCGTGGTGGAGTATGGCCTAACCTTCCTGCGATGCGGGAAGAGGCCCGTACACCAGCAGTGGGGACATACAAGGGTCGATATCGATACCAAGAATATCTATTTATATAGTGGGTGCGGTGTGGGTCAAAGAAAAAGGAAAGCTGGTTCGCATAGTAATCCTCTTGAGTCCCAGCCTCGTTCACACCTCGGTAATGTATGCGAGGCGATGCAAAGGCTCCGGAAAGTTTGTAATGTGATTTTTGAACTTAAATGCCTTTCGTGTAAATAGCAGTGGTTTAGGCAGATTTTCGGCGTTTTGCGACTTTGCTTTGTGCAATGTTTTAAAAGTAGAATGAATATTGTATCAAGTCCACAGAGCTATCAAATTTCTGTGGCGCAGACGACGACTTTGATACTCGTAGCTTATTTTTTTTGTGCAAATCGACAATCATTAATGACAAAACCATTTGTATCATTTGTAAATTTTTAACCGAACAATTTTTATGAACAAATTTATGCTGCGATAAGTTTTTTCATTTCGTGAATTAAACAAACAAAAGACGTCCAGTATACTGAATAGAACAATTTTTACTCGGTATTCAGTTAAAAAGCAATATCACTTCACAATAAAGTAAGTTTTTAGAGATTTGTACGATTAAAGTTATACAAAAAAAGTATATACTTTCAACTGCAGGTAAGTACTGTAAAAATCGTTATAAACGCAACCGGGCTAATCGCAATTGTTTATTAGGTAAACGTGGTCCGTTGAGTCCTAATAAAATATTAAGTAATACGTAAAAATTTCCAAAATGTTGCCATTACTTTGCTCTCACATTTCCCGACGCCTATCGTTCAAGCCGCCATTTTAATTTTTCCGTTGCCATGACAACCTTAACTTTTTTCTAACATCGTTCCATTCTAAGTGATTCCATCCATACAGTTAAGTAATAAAAATGTTAATGTACCAAAAACAAACAACGTCTAATGTATGCGAGGGTGCGGGGCCCTCTTCAGGAATTAAACGAGAAATCGTGTCTTCTTGCGCTCTTCAATGGATGTATTTGTTTTCACAAGTGCCCTTTTTTGAGAAGAAAATGTTGGAAACGTTCGGAAATTTTCACAACCAAAATACTGTCGACTACTGGAGATATTCTAAGACATTAATTAACAAAGATAGTTTTGTTTAAAAAAAATATTAGGGGCCCTCATGGAATCTTATCATATAGGTAGGTAGGTATAGCAACAGATGTACTGGTGGCAACGACTAATGAAAGTTGATGAATAGAAGATGATCTGTTAGAACCGTGACAAATGGCAGTTTCTGGTCTCTGTCAAATCCTCTAGGATACAGGCCTATGTTATGTTTTTAAAGTTTGCTGGGAGAAGTTGGGAGAAAAATTTTGCGATCTATATATTGAACGTCATAAAAATATTTTTTTATATTTACCTCATTATTTTTATCCATCCTTACCTATAAAGCAACGTTATTCTGCAATTACAGTGCGTCTATACAGTGTGTTGCATCTTTGTAGCTACTGTACAGTCGGCAGCAAGTCAACCTGTACATATTTGTACAAGGGCTGCTGCTTATGTATGCGGAATAGAAAAAATAAACAAATGTATATGGCTAAATATGCTTTTATTGTTTTTCAAAGTATTCTCCACTATGATCGATGCACTTTTGCATTCGATGAAACCAATTTATAAAACACTTTTTCCACTCTGATTGAGGTATCTCCAAAACGTGCTTGCTGTTTGAATGCATCTACGGCATCTTCACGGGTCGAAAATCGTTGACCACGTAATTTACGCGAGCATCTTTTTGATCCTGAGTTAAGTTGTGCGGGATCCAACGCAAACAAATTTTTTTTACAGACAAATGTTCATGTAAATGAATGCCTATGAATGCTCGTCATACATATGCCCAGAATAGTCTTTATCTCGCGATACGTAACATGGCGGTCTTGCATTATTAGTTTTAGCACAGCTTCAATATTTTGTGGCACAACCACCGATTTCGGGCGACCTTCTTTATCTTCGTCCGTGAGCTTACTGCGACCGCGATTAAACTCACTAAACCAGTGATACACAGTCGTTTTTGATGGAGCTTCACCACCAAAAGTCGAAGTTAATTGATCTACGCACTATTGTTGCGTGAAACCACGTCGAAAATCGTAATAAATCATAGCACGAATATTTTCACGAGTGAGTTCCATTTTTTGAGCGATATGACATTTTAAATCCAACAAAAACAAAACACTAACGTATATAAGAGAAAAATATTAGCGGCCAGTATTTAAAAAAATAACGAATTTGACCATGGAGGTCAGACATTGCGTTTAAAATTATTGGAATCCCAGATTCCGCATACATAAGTAGCAGCCTATGTAGTAAAGTCGTCTTTGATGTAACTGATAAGAGTGCACATCTGACGTGCACTCTAATCGTACGGTTGACGTGCTGTCGAATGTACAGTCGACAGGCGTGCATTTATTCTGGTCCCAAACTAGGATGCAAAAACAGCGAGACTCGATTC